>JAACJT020000021.1:12313029-12353430 GCA_009936485.2 Gymnarchus niloticus | reverse complement strand
GGCACACGCGCTCGCCACCGCCGACCGGGACCTCCCGGGGGCTGGGGGCCGGGGGCGCGGAGGGGGGGGGGGGGGGGGGGGGGGGGCGTTATGCCAGCATTGAAAACAGAAAGAGCTGTTTGAAGTGATTATGTAACATTAAAATAGCTCCTCAACGCTCTCAGTCATCCAGTGAGTCATGTTACATTTTTGACTTCCATAATACATAAGTAGAGAACAGAACGTGTAAACACCTCCAAAGATGCCACTCTCAGTAGGCGGACGGACAACCATATGTAACCGGGACATCAAGGATACTGTGTGTCACCAAGCCAGGAAGGCTCAGGAAATGCTGGGTCCACAGTGTTAGTGACATTTTCTGCCAGCTAAGAGCCCGCCAGGCTTTAGCTGACAGATTTCACCTCTGCCTTCTCACCATCTCTAAGAGGAGGATCTCCTCTGTCTCCTTCTTCTGGTCCAGCAGGTCTCTTTCATGCCTCTTGTGGTACTGGAGGACAGGGAAAGAGGCTGAAAGCCCAGCTCTGAGAGGCAAAAGCAGGTAGGGCACAGAGGCCAAAAGGGAAACTTACTGGTTCTGTGATGTCCATTTTGTCGAGTTCCAGCACAATCTGGAGATTAGAAGATCATATAATGGGAAAGTACTCAACTTATTGTACATCTTCTGTCACGTTCACAGGCAAGCCATCGAATCTTCTCCTGGTTCTGAAGGGGCTCTGGTTATTAGCTTATCTACCTGCTTTCTGTCTTCATCATCTTTTACAGATCTTTTGCTTGGGCATACAGAGATCAACACACTTTTGATTTTACGGCAGGTGTACAAGTGTACAACTATGCCCCCCTGTGGGTGTTCCTCACCTTGCGGACGGTGCACACTACGTCCTTGTCCTTCTCACGGCACAGCAGCCGGCGAACACAGAACTCCAGCTGCTGCAGCAAATGTTTGTCTGCTGGCAGCCTGATAGAAGCCTTCAGCCTGGGCAGCATGCGGCACATCTTGTACCTATGGAGCAGGGGGTGGGGGGTTGGCGGTCAAAAGTTGCCCACCCGGCGAATGGCTGGCGTGAAGGCTGTGACAGTACCTGACATTGGCCACGGGGTCATTGACCAGCTCCAGTGCAGGGACCAGGAAGTGCTTGCAGAAGTAGGACTTGGAGAACAGGTCCATGGCGATCTCGCAGATGTCAAGATACCGTAGCCTGTTCCAGTAACTCTTTCCTTGTGCCAGCTCTGGAACAGAGGACCAGGCCCTGAGTCACACTGATTTCCAAATGCCACAAGTGAACTGCACACCCTGCTGGCTGTCTCTGCTTCTGTGGACAAGGAGGGGGAGAAGGTGTACTCACGTCCCACCACCTTGCTGACGATTTCCTGCCGCTGCTCCTGCTTGCGGTTGTAGCGAAGAAAGACGCATAGCGTCCGTGCCGCCTCCCGCTGCACTGGGAGAACGTTCTGGAAAGGGTGAGCAGACAACCTGAGCTTCCTCTTGGCACATAGTTGCCATTGTAGAAAATTACCCCCAAAAACAACTGTGATTTAACATCCCAATGGTTCTTTACTGTCCCGCTAATGTCTTCTAGCAGCAGGAAACTGAGGATGACTAACTGTGAAGAGTGCCTCTCTCATTAAATGCTCTAATGTTTCATCAAAGCTTTGGAAAAAAACAAATACACACTGGTGAAAGTACAGTCGCCAGTTGGGTTCAGGTTCCAATAATAGAAACAGAAATGCTGTTGGAGGTTCCTAACTCGCAAACTCCAGCAGATATTAACATATATTGAGGCTGCGAAAGTATAAGCTGTATGAGGCATTCATCTCAAAGCCATCTGTTTATAAAATCAACAATCAAAGCTACACAGTCATAAACCTCAAATATTATTCCTAAATGATGTATGGACACCTAACCGCCTGCTGATGTGTTTACTTCCTCAGGTTCAGAGAGAACTAGCGAGTGAGAAATCGGGACAAATGGGCTGTTGCCCTGGGCTCACATTGGTGGTGACGATAGTGAACATCCTTTGCAGGAAGCGGAAGTAGATCTGGTCTCCAGAGACCACACGGGGCAGGCAGGCGTACTTCTGCAGCAGCTTCTCGTGGACGCGCCAGCGCAGTGAAGCCGCAGCCTTCTGCTCTGCCACCGCCAGGGCCGGGATCAGGTCTGGTATGCTCACCTGCTGGGGTTTTTTTTTTTTTTTGGGGGGGGGTTGCAGTCAGTAAACACTAGTGCTACACTGTCAAACCATGAAAGGGAGCTAATAACATCAAGTCATGAATTTTTCACTAATAAATTTTAATATTGATGATGGATGAAATCCATTAATTAACTAAACTAGGTTAGAATCACCCGCACTGTATACACTGATACTAAACCAGGCAAGTCACACAGCCAAGAGGGATGTGGGAACTTTAAGGGAGATAGTTGACTTCTTACTCTAAAACCAGTGTTCGGTCTGGAGAATGGGATGTTTACAATGGCGACAGACCACCATAACTGATACCTTGCTCTCAGACCCAGCTCCCTCCCCTCTGGAAGCGGCAAGTTCCAAGGTGTCCTGCAGGGTGTTTAAAAGGGCGTCCAGGACCTGCACCAGGAGAACATCTCTGAACAAGGCGAGTTAAAGGAAGCCATAATCTTAGTGGGAGCATCTTCCATGGAGCTGCCAGCCATTCTAGGAAGGTCTCCATAATAACAGGTCTACAAAGCTCTTCGGCTTCAACACAGCCAGTTTTCCAGGGAGCTCTGACATACAGGATGGACATCACAATCCCTGTCTACCCCTGACCCTGAATTCTGTCACATCTCAAAAACACAAAGATGTTTTTTTTTTTTTTAACCAGATCACAATCATTAGTGGTAAATAGTCCAGTGACCCTGAACTGAATAAGTCAAAATAAATCGATGGATGGATGGATGGATGGATGGCTGGATGGATGGATGGATGGGAGCCAATGTCAGGTAGCTTGAAAACATAAGTGACTAAAGGTACATCAGTAAAATTCTAGACTTTTCCAGGTTTACTTTGACATCCCATGGAGGAAAAGTTGCAGCCTCACCTCCAGCGAGTCGTCTTGCAATAGCGCTATGAGTTCCTTGTGAATATAATGAACATTGGGGCCCAGGAGTTTGACAACCTGAAACAGATGGGGAAGGGACAGAGACCGGATTTCAGTAGAGGACAGATGGTCATCCCACAAAGCCATTGGCAGGTGGCAGCCTTGGGCTTACTTCATGAAAACCATCAGCAGCTGTGCGTCGGACTGAGATCTCGGGGTCATGGCACAGGCTGGAGAAGGTGGGATACAGCTCCGAGACAAAGCATTTAGGGTCCGCAAACAGAACCATAGCCTGTGGAAGGAGGACACAGGAGGGATGGAGATGTTCTCCCAACTCTGATCTCAGAATACAGATTTTTAAAATTATCTAAGTAGATTCAACCAACAAATCAAGGTTTGATGCGATTCATGTTTTGGCAGGAGATGTTTCACCACTCTCTAATGGAGTGTCAGTTTTAAATGATGCAAACACAGCATGCCAAGTCAACCAGCCTGAGGTATTCAGACTACTCACTGGGAAAAGAATGATCCAGGTTCCAGGACCTGTTTGTGTAGCAGCAGAACCCTCCCTACCATACAGCATGTGAGCCTGCAGGCCGTTTACGAAAATGAAGGAGGGAGACGTGTATTTATGCACTCCTTCTCAATCAGTCTCCACTTTGAGAGATGCATTATTGAGCAGGAGAGTTTGGTGTGAGAACTGTCCAGGCTCTGGGGGATCCTGAAGAAGAAAAGACCTAGAATAGCTTGTATGTGCCGTCACCTCCTGGGGTTCCAAAGGCTGCTTTGTCCAAGGTGCCACCATGCCTCCCCTTCTCCGCTTGATGGACAAGGCACTGTAATATGACCGTCTAATGCAACAGTGTTGATTGGGACCACTGCCATGACAGAGCCCTAGGCTCCCTGGGCAGTGCTGAAGGACAGGTGCAATACAACTTGCAGTGGCGTTGTATATGTTCAATATGTGCCTATACCCCAGGGAAAGTAAATAACACTTTTCTACAATGGACACAGGGCATTGTACTTTCATTGCTGAAAAGAACAAGAGTGCTCGATGAGACTGATAGGAATGGCTCATATTACTGATATAGACAAGAAATCTGGGCAGCTGTTGTTCTGCTGAGTATCCCCCAACAACTGCCACATATTTGAATTTAGAAACCTTTCAAGGGTGAAAAGCTGAAAAGACACATTGCTGTAGCCATAGATACAAGTCTCATTAGGGTACTGGGGAAGAGAAGACTGGTCCTGTTACTGCAATACTCTACAAGCAACACAATCTACCACTGGAGATTCTTGGCACTCACGGGGAAGTTGTAGGCACAGTTCCTGCGCACCGTCTCATACTTCCTCTCCAACTCCAGGGTATAGGCCTGGGTCTCACAGTGGCCATTCTCCAGGTGGAGACCAAGGACACACAGCTTCTTGTAGAACTCTAGGAACCACAGGTGCTGCTCGTCCGTGAAGCTCCCTGGGAGGAGAATGGCATGTAATACTGAATCCTGCTTCTGGGCTGCTTCTAGTTAACTCTAAGCTGCACGTACAAACTCTCCAGGGATTTTGGAGCCGGTGCAGCCCCCTTAGCTTTGTGTGAATAGGAAGAAAGAGGCAAACAGCACAGAAGCCCACCTGACAGGCCGTGGCAGAGCCTCCCGTACTGAAAAGACAACGAGGCCAGAACTGCTTCATCAGCCTTGAAGCATTTCTCACAAAAGGTCTTGACCAGTGGGAACACAATGCAAGTTCTGTCATCTGTAGAAGGGTCAAAGGGGGGTCAGAATTGTCACTAGTATGCTAATTCTGCTTGTTGCCCTTCTTGCCTGATACACCCAGCATCTCTCTGACCACTGGCTAGAGGGGTATTTATTCCGAGGGCAATGATGGGGGAAAGGTGCTCACCATTGTCAAACATCTCCAACAGGCTGACAGTTGTGTCAAAGGCAGCCAGCCTGACAGTGCTCCCCTCATCCCGAGCCAGCTCCACCAGCTCCGGCAGAACCACCGCTTTGGTGTGCTCCACCCTAGAGAGGAGGGCAGTGAGACTCAGGGGACACAGTACTACAGACACACATGTACAAACACATCATAGACTGATGTGTATACACACAAACTGTGATCAGGCTTGTGCTGTAAATATACACTTTAGGAATCACCATGAATACATGGACATTAAGTAAAAAGGCAGCAGCTCTCCGGTGTCAGTCCCAGTGAGTGAGTGGGAATCCCTGCATTCAAGAGACTGGATTTCCCAGCACGTCTCAGTGGGTCAGACAAACAGCCTGGCTCACAGCGGGAGTCTCTCTTCATCTGCTGGAGCTTCCAGGGCTGGACTGACAGCTCCAGGGGCTTCTACATGAGCAGAATACTATACATATGTCTAGCAGAAAGCCGTCTGCAGTGCAGGCCCAGAGAGACCTAATGGGTCACTACCACCCACAAATGCTCCAGGCTGGAACTCTTCCAGATCCAGAGAAATTGCAGTCCCACTACCTAAGGCAGTCCTGCTCCTCAGGGCCAGCAGTTAAAGTCAAGCCCTACATTCACTTACCCACCCATCAACCAATTAGATTTGAGCACATACACTGGCATATTTCTGCATCACACCATAACCAATCAAAACACAGGTCCTGTCTAGTCCCGTGAGGGTGTCATTATGGCTAATTCTCCCATGAAAAGGTAGGGGGGTTGGGGGTCGAATATTAACTTTATTTTTTTTTTTTTTTTTACCCGATTCCCTTGGCGATGTTCTCCAGCTGCCGACACATGCAAGAGCGCACCTCATACTCTACGTCCTGGCACAGGGACCGAACCAGGGGCAGCAGCTCCTTCTTCAGCCTTTAAGGGGCAGGCACATTTGATATCCAAGACTTAGAACATCGTGCTCAAGTTTGGACCAAAAGAATAAAAGTTAAAAAGTACATCAACAGGGACCCAGACTCCTCTGCGACTATATAATCAGCATATAAGTATACACCTTGTGTTTCTACTTGTAGAATTTTTACTTATACATGTATTATTACATCCTAACTGAGGATCTGTAACATTGGCTCTCTCACATAAAGGACTGTTCCAGGTTTAGCATTTGTAGGGACCTGTAATTTCCACTCACATGGAGGACTCAAACTTGCCAGCCACCTTCCCCAGGATGCGACAGCTGGCCAACCGAGCCTGTACAGACTGTGAGAGCTGCGCCTTTGACACCAGGGGGCCCAGGATCTGCAAACCAGCCAATGGGAGTGCATCATGAAGATGCAGTGGAGGGTCTGGATCACAGGAAGCACTTGCTTGCATTTTAGCTGGCAGACAGGTATCTGGCCTTGGTAACATTACCTCCTGCCTGATGGTCTCTTTCGGCAAAGCATCAACGGCAGACAGGAGTGTCTCTAACCATGCGTTGCTGACCACTGCTGAACAACAAAGTGGAATCAGTCCCAGTCCATCCAGTTGTGTAGTTGGACTGCTGTTACACTTTAAACTGCAAACAGAGCTACTCAGAAGATGGAGAGAACATAGCTGTATGTTCACCTGTAGCTATAATGTGACTACCTGACCAGAGTAAAACAAAAGCAGAGCAGTATTTAGAGAGTTTGACAAGTTGTTTGTTTTGGCCAGTACTTTAGGATTGGTTTGGATAAGACTGGATTAAGGGGGGTTTGGACTGTGGTAAAGACTGGATTAAAGGTGCTTTGAATAGTGGTAAAGACTGGATTAAGGGTGCTTTGGATAATGATAAAGACTGGATTAAGAGGGGTTTGAATTGTGATGAAGAATGGATTAAGGGGGTTTTGAATAGTGGTAGAGATTGGTAATTCGGGTTGTAGTATAGCTTGGAGGTTTGGTTAGGTGAAGAGTTTGGGGTTATAGTGTGGGTACAACTGAAATTATTAGATTTATTATTATAAATCAGGCAATAAAAATATGTTGTGGGCCTAAAAGAGAATTTTTTGCTGAGGACCTCCACCCCCAGCCCTCTTGCCAGAACTACAGCCTGGGCTCCACCCACCTGCATCTCGATGGTCCAGGTTGAGCAAGATGATCTGCAGGATGGAGTGAGTGTGGGTCTGAATGAGGATTATGTCATCCTGAAGGATGGTGAGGAAAGACCCAGCTGCAGCCAGCTGCATCTCCACGCCGGCCACATGCAACACCTCCTGCAGGAAGGGCAGGAAGAGATGTTCTGTAAAACGTTAACCAAATGTTGGGCCATATCCTTGAAGGTTAATGACTCAAAAGTTATGTGCATTCTGACAAGAAAAAAAACAAGAGGAACAAGGTGTTTTGGCCCACCCGCACTTTTGGCACTACCCTCCTGAAGGTCTCGGCCGGGTTCTGACGCACCAGGTTTGGCAGGTTTACTACCACGCTGGCCCGCTGGATATCCTGGCCCGAGCTGGAAACCAGAACCAGGAATGAATGACAAACAGCAGACCCACTCACATGAGCAACTCAGTCACCTGCCACCTCCCAAAGGGAATGAGAGAATGCATGTGGATCAAACAACATTTGTCCGTGTGACAAGTGAAGGAGAGAAATAAAGAAACGAGGCAAAATGAGAAATGAACCCATTTAAAATTCTTAATAGCCTCATATCTCTAGGCTTAGAGGACCTGAAGTTGTATATCTTTATATTGGCCATCCATGTACAATTCAGACCCAGACATGATGTCCTGAAGGCATCTAACACACCCTTTTGGCTTGAGCTGGCCATGTAGAACCATTACCTGAGGCAAATAAAACGAAACCAGAAGGCACTTGGTTGCCAGGTGACTACACTGCTGCCCAGGGACATATGTGCCACGTGAATTAGCTCCCCCTTCCTCATCAAACATGGATCCTATTACAAGAAACCTCACACTTCAAGCCATCAAGTAGGACCATTGACCTACCCAGTGTCCTGGCTCACATAATTCCAACGATTCCTCATTTCCATCAACCGTTTATTTCATTGGCTTCAGACCCAAACTGGACCATTTTGCACAGCTCTGAAGGCCTTGAAGGACTATGTTTTTTGAAGTGAGTTCTGGACAAGTAAGTCCTGGGCATCACCCACCCAGCTGTAGTTATGATGATGGCTTCATTTCACTATTACCATCAGTAACCCAATAGCTTCATTCTTCATTCACCCACCACAGCATGTCACAGACATCTTGCAAATCACATCAAAATCACACCATCCCATCTGCCCATCCTTCTTCCTAACCAGCTTAGTGGAGCAAACATGTTGAAACAACCAGTAACAACCACATTTGCGTTCATGCCTTCCCCTTGGTATTGTTATTAACAGGTATAAATTTCTTCTGCAGTCTAGACTTTCCTCGGGAGGCCTTTTTTTGGCAGAGAGTTAGTTAATAACTCAGAACAGCCAGTACCGTTACCAAGTGAGTCTGGATAGGGCCCAAAGAGAAGCAGCCCTGAACCATTCTCCTCTATTACACCTCTCACTGGTAATCTCTCCATTTAATTAGTGCTGTCCAGGGGGACTGTGTAGAGCTAAACTATTTTGGACAAGAAGACTTTAATCAATTAAGGCCTGCGGCTAACGAGGCCCGGTAACCCAATCGGGTTTCCCTGAGAGTGTCTGGCTTCGGCAGTGCCAGGAAAACACAATGAGGCGTCCTGAAATTTGCAATATAACTGAAGCACCAAGAGCATGACGTGCTCAGGAATTGGGCTGTGTGGGTTGGGCCCTCCTGGAGATCACTGTCTTGGAACAGGGTGGCTGGATGTCTGTCGACAGACATCTTCAGGCCACACGATGATCCCCTTGCAAACAACAAGCAGTGAGGCCACGGTGATCCCTGACGCCTGATGCCAGGGTGGTGTAGCTGCTACAGAGCTAATGCTTTTTTCCCAAAAGCCTAATTAGAATCTGCTGACGAGTGCCAGCGATCAGGGCCCAACAAGCTTGGAGATGCTCCCACACATTCCACACACTCGCCCTCTGCAGACCCAGTTAATTATGGGTGGGATGGAGGCTTTTCATTTTGTGTCCCTCCCCAACCCCCTGGCCACAGAGGAAAACATTTGCTAGTCCCTAAGGGGACAAGAAATGGCTGCAAAGCTGGTAAACAAAGGCAGCTGACAAAGGTACTCACCTGCTGCCCCTGGAGAGGCACTTTGCAGTCAAAACAACAGACAGACAATCCCAGCACCTCCATGAGCTGCTAAACACACACACACCCTCTTATCTTCTCAGTTTTCTCTCTCACAAACACACACACACACACACACACACACACACACACACACACACACACACACACACACACCATCAAATCTGCTCTGACACACACACTTTCTCACTCATAAACATGTGTGCTGATAAGTACCTACGTACAATGATGCCAACATGTATACGTATACATTTTCTAAGTAGCATTGACAAGTCTCGGCACTTATTATCCAGCGTCCTCCAGCTACCGCGGTCAGGACTGCGGGGGCCTTTGTCAGAGGAGCCTGTTCTCTCAGGGACATCCAATGGCCTCTCGCTATCCAAAGTTTCCACTTGGATCTTCAGCCTGGGTCATCCCCATTTCAGGCCAGTATTATGTCAGGAGCAGTGCTGGTTAATCTATAGCTCTGGTCACCTGCTGCCTGTAGAGTAACCTATCCTCACACTGAAATCCGAAGCTGTGTGCCGAAACAACCACCTCTCGTGCTGTTCTCTGTCACTCAAAACCACAATGAAATAAAAAACTGCTGTAGGAGCCGTTTATGTTTATGTAGGTCTACACGTGATGGTTTTTTTGGAAAATACCATCCAGACGTGTTCCCATGGACCATTCCATTTCACTTATTTTTGTTAAGTCTTGGACAACACAATTCCTGACTGCAGCTCATGTAACTATAAAGTTGTACATTTATTTTTTATTAAAGTGTCAAAGGCACGGTGGATTTTATTTTTTCCACGCGTCAACTTAACAAGACCTATTTTGAGTAGCTGGTGCTACACCTGCCTTGAGGTCCATCACACCAAAACTGAAAGACACTCTCTTTCGACATCTGTCAGAAGCTGTTTACAGCTGAATGCAGACTCAGTCTCTCCCCCAGGCATCATAACCAGACGTCCAAACAGTCAGACAGTGGCTTGCCCCATCCTTGTGCTGTGCCCTGTCTCGCTGCATTACTACTTTTCAGGTTATGCTATCTGTTTGAGAGGGAGGCATGAAGCTCAGCATTGCAAAGATGATAGGGACAGTCAACAAGCTTTGGGTGGCGCCTTATCTCTCCACATGTGGGGAGTGGGCCAACTTTGGTTTCCATCAGCAGGTTGTCTGTTGCTCCCTCTTTGGTATGTCTTCACAGTTGTTATGGAAACCCAGCCCACTGTCTCTATCGAGCGACCACTCCAGCCCACCTCACCAGCAGGAAACCACTTCAGTCGTTTGAACATCTTTCCCTGGCAGAGTGAGGCCGGAAGGTTTTTATGGACAAGATGGCGACTCAGGCATCCCGAAAGACCAGTATGCATTTACAGATAAGGACGAAATAAACTTGGTACAACCCAGTCCTCTCTCGAGTCTCAGGTAAGCTCAGTGGAAAGACTTCCAATGGCGTCCTCACAGCCCCCGTGAATAGGACGCAGCATCACACAAACCGCTGCACCGCTGGCAGACTGTGCTTCGGCCTCCTCCTCCCAGTCATTACAATAGCTGGGGAATCAGCACCTCTGGCCACAGCTGTGAGGAAGACTCCCCTCAACCCCTCCATCATCTGAGCAGCCACTAGCCCCCAGTCAACTAGCAGCCCAAGGCTAGCAGATTGAGAGCTCAGTCACTGATTCACCTGTGGCTCAGGTGCCCTGTAATCACATGACCTGCACTTCCACACCATATCCATCTACCCTGTTTACTTATGTGTGATTAAGCACCCTGATCAGGTGTCCAACCAGCAGTTACTGAGACCACCTTGACCCTACTGTTACCTTCTGCCTCTCCAACACAAAGGGACAGAGGCACACTTGTGCTCTCCTAAATTAGTATCGAAATCCAGATTGTGGGTTTGTAGGCCACTCTGCCCCTGAGTATAAGGCAGCCAGCTGCAGCATTAGAACACCAACCCAATTTTGAAAACCCCATTTTCCAGACGCTGCCGGATGGTGTTTACTGCCCTGGGAGCTCCCTTCTATAGCTCAAGGTCACGCCTCCCTCCTGAATCAGACTCATTGTGGACGTCTCACACAGCCCTGACAAGCAAATCTGTTCCTTTGCATAACACTGACAAACACTAATGCTGCAAGAAGCTATTTGAAAAGAATCAAGACACCAGATTAACACAGATCTAACTTAGAACCTGATATCAAACAGAGAGCCATACCATGCTGTGCATGTCAACACAAGAACCACGGGCTGGTAACATGGAGCAGGCAGAAAGTAAGCATGCACACAGTAGGACGACGGTCAGGGCTCAAAAAAGCTATTGACTGACCCAGTATTTCTGGAGGGGAGCCGAGGAGACAGTGATGCAAGATTACTCCATCACTAATGAGCCGCAGTGAGGAATGATTTAGAGGAGAGGGAACAAACAGGGGTCAGGGATCACTAATGGCAGTTCCGAAATGGAAAGCAAGCGTTTGTAGAGAATATTACCATATGCATACTTTTAAGTGTGGCTTCGTTAAATGAAAAGACCAGTCTGGCCATTAAAATGAATTTACTAAGAGCCTCAAATGTGGAATCGCGGAGAGCTGTATGGACAAATGCAAATCCCACGTTAAATACAGTGAAAGAGCCAATCTTACAAGAAGAGCTAAAACCAATTTTTTTTCGGCTATGTAAAGAGGATTTAAGTAAAGCCAAAATGAAAAGACGCTCCTCTGCTTATAATCAGAACTTCAAATCACATCCCAGCAACTTTTTTATGCAGACACAGCACTGTGAAAAAACACTCCGAAATGCCACAGATACTGAGACTCAAACACCACATTCTGCCTTCAAACAAGGTCTAGACATACAGCTGGGCACCGCTTTCAGCACTGTTACCCGGCTGGACACCGCTTCAGCACCTCTGTACGGCCAGACCCTGCTTTCAATACCATTGTCCAGCTGGGCACCGCTTCGACGAGGATTATCTTTGATAGATAATATGTGTCTATAGCATCTCAAATAATACAGTCATTAGTCATATTTAACAGTGTTTATAAAACACATTTAGAGAGACAAGGTTTGAAATTTATCAGAAACTTTTGTAGACCTCACATACAATTGAAATATTGCCTGGGCAATTAAACCACACCAGAAAACCTAGATCTCCCTGGCATCAGGACTGCCTGGACATGTCTGTGAGGAGGCTCACCTGGAGCAGCCAAAGTACTGCACTAAAATATTCATCAGCAGCAGTACCAAGGGCGACATGCGTGACCATATTAGGTAAGCTGGCGGTTGGTGGCAGCGGTATTCACCCCACCATATCCCAAGAACTGTAGCCAACCTTGAGCAGGACCATGAAGGTTCCGTCTGACCAGCCAGTCACAACGAGGCCGTCTTGTGCGGAGGTGATCGTCTGTCACCACGGGACTGCATCTCATTTTCACAAGCAATGCTATTGATGTGAAAACACGATGCGGCAGGAAAAAAAAAAAAAAAAATGCTGTCAGCGCTTGGATCTGCCGTCAGCACTCACGGAAGCAGAGTGTGAAATTAATTCCAGGACTCTCTGGAAGAAATCAATGATATATGGCATGTAGTTTCAGGGAAACTACTGAAAGTGCTGTTAGGTCTGCAGAGAGATGGTTGAAATGGACAAGGATTAGCACCATGGACATAGCAGGGATGGCCAAAATCCCGAAGCATGAGCAGCTTGGTCGGTTAGAACTCTGCCTGCATACGGCCCAGATGACGGCTCAGATCTGTACTGTGTCATTTCCCCAGTCGGCCTCCTTCTGCGGCAGGGAGGGAGGGGGGCTGGTTAGGATTTGTTCTTTGGCAGCTTCATTGAACTCCTTTCAGGATCCAAGGAGTTATGGGTCATACCCATCCTCCTACCAGCACTTAGTCTTCATGGGCACTGATCTAAAGTCACAGCAGGCTGTGTTTGTGAAAACCAGCAGGAAGAGGGTTCAGCCTACTTTATGTATATATAGTGATAACCCAGCCCTCTTTTCACACAGCACATCAACAGACACTGTGCGTGAGGGTTCAGCACTAACAGGCCCTTACACCATAAAGCATCTGCCAGCCACCATCTGCAACCTGGCACACGTCTGACTTACACCTGGTTGCACCAATACACAAGCAATGAATTAAAGACAATGGGAACCGCATACAAGAATTTATATGCATATTTTACGTATAAGTAAATGAATATGCGTAAACATTTTGTGCATCCAATAGTTTAACTCACACCCATGTAATCTACATTGATTACTTTTCATTATTTTAGTTAAAACGTACAACAACATAGAAAGGAAATCACTTTGTTACAAAGTATTTATTTACATTTAAAGGCACCCAAATCCAAAAAAGAAAGAGTACACAATACACAGTTCCTGGTCCAGATTATTCTGCATAGTCTGTACACCCAAGTGGGAGTGGGCTTATTACATGGCACAGATGACGGAGGTGCAGAGGAAGGGCACTGGGTGACTGTTGGTTTCACAAGTCAACACAGCCCCGTGAACTGTGGACCGACGCACTGCGTAGCTACACCAGTCAAGTTCCATAGCACCTCACCTGTGACGTCACATCAATGACGGTCTGCCAAGGTTTGACCTGAATGCATATGTGAACCTTTGTAGAGGCTTTGAAAACTAGTGATCAGACAAATGACACTTCAAAACTCAGTGGATGGGACCATCCTGAACCAACCAATCAATGCTGCTAATAGCCAAAGTATGAAAAGTAGCTTGCGACACGAGCACTTACTGACGACTTACGGATGAAAGCTGAGCCCACCACCACATCAACAAGGACACAGTGGAGGATGGCACCTGCTTTGGCCTCTTTACCTGAGAAGGTAGACAGCCCGCTCAATATCATTCAGATCCTCGTCCACCGTCAGCTTGTCAATCTCCTCTGCTGTCTAGAGGGAGGGGATACGAGATAGAAAGACCAGAGGTGAGGATGTGGAAGCAGGTCCTCAAACAGAAACTGTGGAATATTATTAATGTCAGACAAAGACACCCAGCCTTCGAGGAAGGAAATAAAAGAATGCACTAAGGAAAAAATAAAACAGCCACTGCCTCTTTTAAGCTCTTTGGAGAAGGCTTTTGCACATTGCCCTGGTGCATTTCATGATTGTTCCTGTGAACTGTAGACAGACAGATTTGTTTCTCCACACAGACAGAAGTCTTTATAACGTATAAATCTCTGAATCCCAGGGCCTGGGTGGGCGGCTGTACATGTACATCTTTGACAGACATGAGACCACAATGACTATGATCTCCCTGCGCTCTGTTGTCCGACAGCCTTTGGTTCCCGCTGACAGGGACTCATCATCCACGGGTGGGGGAATCAGGGGGTTCCACTGTGTTGCTGTGGCCATGACTCAACGATATCCCCCTGTATCCCTAGAGGGAGACGGCATTCCAGCCCCTGCTGCGGGGGAGGAGGCACGGGGGGAGAACAGGGAGCGTGAGCATGGACTGTTACTTTAAGGCTAGCTCTCATTATCAGAGGTGCTCCTCCAGCTCCGAGCACGGAACAGCCCCCGCAGCCTGTGGGCATGAAATCCCCCACTCCCAAGTCTCCAGAATTGTCCTCACAAGGTACAATTACATCTGCTATGATCATACAAAAGCTTTAATGCGTTTAATGAGAGTTATCTTCGATAATTAAGTGGTTAATCTTAAGATGTTCACTAAGACGGCACAAACCCATCAATAACCCTCACCATCCCGGATGCAGGATTCTCAGCGGGACCTTTTTTGAGAGGCTAACTTGTAATAGAGCTGTAGGGAGCCCTGCTGCCTCTGCTGCATAGAGAGGTGGAGGTGGGTTGGGGGGAGCCGACGGAGCTGACCGAAACTGCGTCACGCAGGGAGGCCAAGTGGGCAACCCCGTTACACGGACGCTTCTCCTTTTCACCTCTTTCCTTCAAGTGTGTTCCCGGCAGGATATCACCTTCTCCCATGAAAAAAACACACACACACACCGTGTGTGCCTTTTCGTGCGGCATCTTACCACGCAAATGCATGGACAGCATCCGGAACACCCGTCAATTATATTTATGGAATTAAAAATGAAGCCGAGCGCAACTGTAAGCAACGGCGCAGCCACCGGGAAGGCGTTGAGGCAGGGGTATTATGAAACTGTGATATCTAATCAAATACAAGTCCATAATGTAAATATAAAATTATATTATTAGGCATAACTGTGTGGCATTTGAACCCCTCTGAGAGTAACAGAAAGACATAAAGTGTACACACCAATGTATATAGTTGATGTGAGCAACAGAGCTAAACACCCAGCCAATTGGCTCAAGTTTTCCATTGTGAATACTACACTTTCCGTCATAGTTCAGTTTGTCAAAAAATCCAGTTTAATATGACACAAATATCACGTATTTGGATTGAAGAGGCTTCAGCATGTACTGGGGAGGGTGGATACCTTCAGACTCCGTCGTATCGGTCTTTCGATGATTGCGAGGTCCTGTAGGTCCTCTATTTGCCCGAACAAATTGGACTGGTTCAGAGTCATCTTGATCAGGAGCCTAAGTTGATCTTCTCCCCTCCCACCCCCGCTGTTGTGGTGGTCGCTGCTGCGATGAGTTGAGCTGATTCCTTTTCAAATGGCAGGTTAAAAGACTTGCGATCCACCCACGAAACCCCGACCCGGTCGACCGATGTGATGTCAGACCAGTTCCAGTTGAAGCTGTCCGCCAGTTTCAGTCCACCTGGCCGACAGAGAAGCGGCGCCCGCCTCCTTGCATGGTCCTCCCTTCCGACACAAAGTTTCCCGTAGATGCGGTGAACTCGATTTATAAATGATGACTACATGGTGTCCGGACGTATCCAGGGTGAACCCAGTTTACGCTACCAGTGCACTTCTAAACCAGACCAAGATGAAATGTTTTGCTGCAGAGCGTTTTGACTCTCAGTCCAAGTCTACCGGACTAGTTAACGACACTGTTTTAATCATACCAAGCAGGATTAAGTCATGTCGCTTGGACACCTTGGTGGTTTACTCTCCCGGAACTCCAGATTTGTAGTCTGTCTGAGTAACGTTACATAATACGATCTTTCCCCCGCTGGCCACCCCAGCACCTCACCCCCGGTTTATTCACTTTCAAGTTATCCAGAAAATAAGCTTCCAGCGAGTAAATAAATCAAGCAGGATGAAAGAAAGGTAAGGACGCAAATGGTATGGTCAGGAGATAACTGACCGCGTACGCAAAATAACAATCACCGGAATGGTTATTATAATGATAATAATAAGCGGCGATGATGATGATGATGATGATGATGATGATGATACAATGCAACTGAACGGCGACAACGGGCAGTCACGTATCTACAGTATACTCCTCGCACCTCCGCCCGGTTCCGAAGCCTCTAGACAGGAGAACCTCTTGGTTAAATATTCACGGTCCGGGCGCACACACCACGCAGAAAACAGCGGCTATAAGGCTATCAGCGGCTGGTTGGTCTCCATGGAGACGAGGCGCTATAATCGAGCAGACGCTAACTGGGAAACTTACTGCGCTAGCGTGCGTCACTGCGCGGTGGTTCCGAAAATGAATAGAGATTCGATCATTGAAAGATAAAAAAGGTACAAAAAAAGCAGTCTCCATCAACTGTCATTCCTGTCACGAATTATGTCCAGATATGCACCCAGATATATTACAGCGATAAGAGGGTAATGCTCAAGTTAATATTTAGTATACATGTGGTAATGACGACTTTTTATTGCCACGCACTGTAAACTAAACATAACACACCGGTAAGGCTGTATAAATATAGTTATAACTAATATGATTTATGTGTTTTTTTAAGGCAGTGAAAGAATTAAGAACGTGTTGTCTGTGTTCATTCAAAAGCTGACAATAAAGTTTTAACGCTGGTGTCTGATTGGTCAGCAACATTTGGTGCCATCGGATTGGCTGGGAGACTGTCCATGTGACTTCGGCTAAAATGGTCGCATCCACACGTGGTGTTTGACTGTTTTTCTCCACGCACTTAAGGGGAAATAAGGAGGCGAGAAGCAGAACAAAACAGAAAAGAAAAATACTGTAAGCATGACTCAGTTTAATATTTGTATACCTAATCAAGTTGTCACTTGCGATTAGTTGTATTGAATATCCCAATTTCATACCCTACCTGGCTGTTGGTGAAGTAAAATGCGAGTTAGATTATTGTACTTTACTGGGCTGCGCAATTAAATTATTATTAAATCACTGTAAAATTTAGACTTGTAGTTGTTATACTAAAATTTTTTTACGAACAGCTATCCAACTTCAAAATTTAAATCCATGATTCGTTAAATTTCAGAAACAGTGTTTTCTGTCATCTTATGCCTGTTCCGTAACAGCAGAGAGTTTTAATAAGCCAAAAAGAGAGGCATAGAGGAATTAAAAAAAATCTTAAGCTCCACACATTTTATTGTCCATAATTTTGTCTTGTGTATGTATATCTAAAATACACACAAATATGTGCAGGAGAAAGGAGACCCCAAAATATGAAGACGGACTCCAGGGGTGCAATGAAACTAAAAAAGCGTGGGATCCAAGTAAGGGGCAGCTGGAAGGCAGTGCAGCTTGATCCTAGTCTTTTCTCTGAGGAAGATATGGGTGGACTGGTGTGCTTCGAGGAGCTGACAGACTACCGCTTGGTGGACTCCAAGGCTGCTGTGAAAGAGAACAAGAAAGCAAAGAAAAGAACAACAAGTGACAGAGAGGGAGGAGAGGTGGGCACTGAGGGGGCCTGTAACCGGGAGTTGACAATACCAGCGAAAAAGAAGAAAAAGAAAGGAAAGCTGAAGGATGCAACAGAGAAAGAAGAGAATGGTATGAAAGGGGAAGAAAGTTCCCTGGAGTCCAATGAGAATAAGACAAAAGAGTTTGTGGTGGCTTCTGAGGGGGACAGTCAGAGTTATCTAACAAAAGCAAAGAAGAATAAAAAGAAGGTGAATAAGATGAAAAAGGACCAGGAAGCAGTGGCACAGAAAGCCAAAGGGCCTGCTGACACATCGACACCTGCCAAAGTCACACTACCCACCCGAAAGAAGGCAAAGAATTGGACCAGTGTGGCTCTCTCTCACTCTTCAGACCGAGAGACGGACCTTTCAGCATGGAAAGATCTGTTAGTCCCAGAACCAGTACTGCAGGCCCTCGGCCGCCTTGGCTTCAGCTCTCCTACGCCCATTCAAGTTCTTGCTCTGCCCCCAGCTATCAGGGACCGGATGGACATTCTGGGAGCTGCTGAAACAGGTGAGCTGGTGCCTCATTTTGGTAATGATCTGGCAACCTGTTGGTTAAAAGAGGTTGGGCGTGTATTTATGTATGTCAGTGCCGTTAATGTTATCAGCTTAGTTCAAAGTATGCTTTTAAGACTAAATGTTTAATACACCTGTTACATCTACAGTGGACGTGCAGGTTCTTTTGTAGTATCTTACCACATGGATTTTAATCAAAATATGAAAAACGTCACACCAGTCATTTGTAAGTTTCTGGGAATGCTGTCATCAAAATTGGGGAGCAAATAGTTTTTTTTTCTTTTTTCATGCATTGTCTAATTTGTTAGGTAGGCCTGGTGTGGAAAGTAGAGTTGAAACCACCACATAATAGTTGCTGCTTTCTTAGTTTTAATTCCTTCCCTTCACAGGAAGCGGTAAAACGCTGGCATTTGCAATTCCTATGATCCACACCATCTTGGAATGGAGAAAAAGACAGGAGCCAAAGAGTCAGGTACCTCTTGGAGAAGACCCCTGGGAAAATAATGGGGGTCATCCTGTCACCATGGAAGAGGAAATGCAGAAAGAGGAACAGGGTGATGAGGAAACAGAGCAAGTCCCAAATGAGAATGAAGACACAACAGAACTACAAAGTGCTGCAAATGATGATGAAGAGGATGAACAAAATACAGAGGGAGATGATGATGATGATGACATTGGTTCTCAGAAGCTTGGGTGTGTTAAAGTCATAGAGGATGTGGAGTTTAACCTTGCTGCTGCTGGTGAGACAGGTCAAACTGAAACGCAAGGCATTCAGAAACAGCCTTTGCTGGGATTGGTCCTCACCCCAACCAGGGAACTCGCTGTTCAGGTGAAGCACCACATAGATGCTGTGGCTCAGTTCACAGGTATGTGGCTGGTGTTGTGGTTCTGCAGTTTTTCACCCCAATTCCAGATATTTCCAGTTCTTTACCAGATTTTATCTGCGGTACAGGGCAATTTATCTCCAGTTTCAGCCAGGCCAGCTGATTTAACACCACAGACTACAAGTAACATGATGCTGGAACTGTGTTCCGCTGCAATCTAATGCAAATCAATGCTTTCAGCGTAATGATGACCTAATTTTGCTTCATTCCTGGTTCAGGTATAAAGACAGCCATCATTGTCGGTGGGATGGCACCACAGAAGCAGAACAGGTTACTGAAACGGCAGCCTGAAATAGTGATTGCCACTCCGGGCCGCCTCTGGGAGCTGATCAGGGAGGGACATCCACATCTGCAGAATCTCAGGCAGCTTAGGTAACATGATAAGGTAGTTTGGTTGAGCTCGGAATGAATATTGCAGGAATATTGCATGGAAGGCACTCTGAAAGCCTGTATATACTTCTCCTCACGTGGCAGCTAACAAGTTCACGGCCAAGCAATACAGACATGACTGTGTTCATTCTTCTCCATTTGGTTCTCCTAAAGTTGCAAGATACATGCATGCGCTGTTGTATAATGAAATCTGAGCGTGGATGCCGTTGACTGTAGCACATGCACAGTTGGTGCACGCTTACTTGTGTGGTCAGAAATTTTGGCCAGGACACTTTCGCCTCTGTGTTCTTTCACGTTCAACTGCAGTTACATCAAAATTCCTTTTTTGACCATGTGGTCAGTACCATGTGTGCGAGCATGTGAAGTACGAGATGGCTTTTACATACTTCTGACTGTACTTGAGTGACCCACACTATTTGCATCTGTATTGCAGGAGCCTTGTAATTGACGAAGCTGACCGTATGGTTGAAAAGGGCCACTTTGCTGAGCTGGAGAACCTCCTGGAGATGTTGAATGACTCTCATTTCAATCCGAAGAGACAGACATTTGTGTTCTCTGCCACCCTGACCATGGTGCACCAACTACCCAGCCGCTTGCTGCAGAAAAAGAGCAGGAAGGTAGACCGTCGCAGCAAACTGGAGATCCTCATGGAGAAGGTGGGCATCAAAGCTAAGCCCAAAGTCATAGACCTAACCCGGAAGGAGGCCACAGTGGAGACCCTGACAGAGACGCGAATCCACTGTGACAAGGAAGAGAAAGACTTCTACTTGTACTACTTCTTGCTCCAGTACCCAGGCCGCACCATGGTGTTCGCCAATAGCATTGACTGCATCAAGCGCCTCAATTCCCTTCTCACCATCCTGGAGTGCACGCCTTTACCTCTGCACGCCAACATGCATCAGAAGCAGAGGCTGAAGAACTTGGAGAGATTTGCCGAGAAGGACAGGTAACTGATGAGTTGATTGACTGAATAGTTGATTAAATCAGTTGAACCCTTGGTTAATTTCTGTCTTTGCTGCTGTATATGTCAATGATGCGAAGTCAGTAGCTCTTTTTTTGTCATGTCGTCTTTAACACAGTAAAATTCTGAATACATGGATAATAACTGAGTGTTCTTCCTCGGGGTAGCTGTGTCCTCCTTACCACAGATGTGGCAGCCCGGGGCCTGGATATTCCCAACATCCAGCATGTGATCCACTACCAGGTATGTAGTTGCAGAGATCTATGTAGCCTAGAGGGTTTCACCCATCACCAGACTCCTACCCGCCTCCTTGCTACTTCAGGTGCCCCGGACGTCAGAAACCTACGTGCACCGCAGCGGCCGCACGGCAAGAGCCACAAAAGAGGGTCTCAGCCTGCTTCTGGTTGGTCCAGATGACATGATGAACTTCAAGAAAATATACAGGACACTTGGAAAGGATGAGGAGCTACCAGTGTTTCCCATACAGAGCAAGTGTATGGCTGAAATCAAGGTATGGTATTTTCTTAGGTTTTTGGACTTTGGTGTGTTTTGAATCAACAAGATGGTCTTCCCGGACTTTTAAGTTGGATTATACCCTCGTTGCGCTGAGTTAACACTGACTGTCTCTGCAGGAGCGTGTCAACCTGGCAAGGAGGATCGAGAAGATCGAGTACCACAACAGCAGGGAGAAACATCACAACTCCTGGTTCATGCAAGCAGCCGAGGCACTTGAGCTGGAGTTAGATGATGATGTTCTTCGGGGTAATGTTCTTCTTTCATGCTCCATGGAAGCATTAGTGTACTGTAAGGGCCACTCCTCTCAGAACAAAGTGAAAATTGTCAAGCCCTGATTTTTGATCTTTGTATAACATCCAACAAAACTATGCTATGATGTTGCACCTCGGACTGGAGTGGCCACTGTCACTTTTGAGGTAGGATGCAGAAGGATTAGTGAAATGTCAGGTAGTTACTGTGGAACCTTTAGAAATGAACAGTTCACTTGTATTGTTACATTAGTCAGTCAGATTTCTTTTAAAATGTATAATCTACACTAGACATTTTCCATGCTGATGGGATTGGAAAACTAGCCTCATGTCTCCCAGTGATCTCCTCAGCTTAAATCGTCTTCATGTGTGCCACTTCTTTTCCCCCCAAGGAGGGCGGAGAGACAAGGATGAGGAGCATCAGCAGCAGCAGATGGTGAGGAGCATCAAGAAGCACCTCAGGCACCTGCTGCAGCAGTCCATCTTCAAGAACGTGATGAAGACCAAGTACCCTACGCAGATGGGGAAGTTGGCACTGCCCCAGCTGTCGCTGGCCAAGTACGAGAGCGCTCTGGACAGCCTGAGCAGCCAAAGACAGAAGGGGAAACAGAGAGACGGGACAAAGAAGAAGAGGGGGAGGAGGCAGCAGCAGGATTGATTTGGCTTTTTAAAGACTACAATTTGGGCTTTATAACCTCCTTATAATATTGTTATATAAAAAGAAAAGAACCCTCCATAAAGCTGTTAAAAGCAGTGTCATTTAATTAGAATTTGCACATAGCTGTGAATTTTAACACCAGGGTATGAGTCTGAAATGGCTCAGGCTGCCTGCACGACTGCGCGAGACATTTTGCCATCGGTGCCGAAAGCTGACTGTGGTGTTTCCATATACCGTGCAAGTCTTTGAGCACCCACAGTGTTCCTGTTCAGTTAGCAAGGTGCTTTTAAAAAAAAAAAAATACACAAACTAGTACTCAGACGGAATGTGACTCCCCAGATCTTTTTTTTTTTTTTTTTTTACCCAGAAGCCAGGTACAGCAAGTCATAGTGAGAATTTTTGTAAAGAAGGTGCAGAGAGGCTTCTGATCCATCTGGAATCGTATGAAGAGCAAGGCTTCCCCCCGTCCCCTCCATGGAAACAATCCTGAAGGTCACTTCCAGGGCTTCTGACAGGGCAAGGATCTCCACGTGGTCACATTCCATCGCCATGGTCTCAACCTCCTAATGCAGAATAGACTGTGTAACTCAGCAGACAAATGAACTTAAACAGTGCTTTTTACCAGGCATGTCGCCAAAGCAAATTACACAAGTTATTCGCCAACAAAGACAATATTGTCACTTGTTAATAATTAACATTAGCAGGAGTCTCCAAAAAGAAAGTCCCTTTAATGGTGTTGTGTTTTTATCAAACAGCCACTAGAGGGTAGCACTTGGAGGACTTTTCAAAAGAAGTCACTCGCTATGTGAATAAATATAATTCCCACGGGAGTGTTTTTATCCACCCGTAACTTAAAATGGCTGAGAGAACAAACCACAGACACTTACCTGGGTGCAGTATGCCTTAAGGTTCGGTGACTCTACAAAGTCCTGAAACACATCGCTGTGGTTCAGCAGGTGGGCAGACGTGAAGAGACGTAGGTACTGGACCACGCTGTCTGACGTCTGCTGCTCGTTAAACATTTCTAACAGAGCGCTGTCCTGAGAGTCCGCATCACTGCGCTCCAAGACGCTGACCAACTGTACAATAGTTTTTTTGGGGAAAGTTACAAACGCGGGCCATATGCTACAGTAGCACTAATAATTGCAGTCACACTGGATTAGTGACAGGGAGTCTTTTATATTAGCCTTGACAGTTGAAACGTGTTGTCATCAAAGACAAAAAGTAACATCATCGGCCCCGTCCCAAATCGCACACTTGCGTCTTTGCGGTCTTTATTTGCGTAAAACTGCTAAGTGCGCAAATCCATAGGGTGTCCCATTTCTCATTTTTGCGCTGAGTCTGCATCTATACCGGACTCCATGCGGACTATTACCAGAGATGGGCTGCGCGGTCGCAAATGCTTACCGAAACAATACACGTGTGTATGCATATTTTAGGTTTAAAGTAAATATATAAATTTATGTAAAAATTAACATTGTGAATCACACGTGAAACGAATATGCCATAGAATAATCTGAAACTTAAGAACAATATACCAGTAATAAAAACAAAGAACTAGAATTTTTCCAAAATAAACTCGAGTGTCATTTCGTCCGTCCGTGAAGCAAAATATCACAAACATTATTTTGACGTTACCACATTTGGCCAAACGAAAGAAAAACAAAACGTATTACAGATTGTAAATCAGCGGTTTCAAATGATTTTTTTCGTAATTATTAAATTATTTTAATACCGTTTTTTTTTTAAATTGTAATACATTATAATTTTTGTCTGATGTACCCGCAACATCGTGACGTGTGTCTCAAATTCTCATTTTGAAAGCCAAGCGCCCCCGAGCATTCGTGCCCCTCAGGCCCGCACTTGGTCACGTCATCACGCGTCACCAAAGCGTGCGTCTGAGGAAGGGCGCAGGGCGCAAGTGTGCCATTTGGGACAGGGCTGTATTATGAAGTTGTGGGCTCGGGATGGGAGGTTTGCTCACCGTGTTAAATGAGCCTCTGAAACGGTCCTCCGGCAGGCCAGCGGACACGAGTGCGGCGGGGCTACGCGTTATCGCGTCTCTAAAGCTGCGGAGAGAAAGGACAGTCCTCACATGCGCGTCTTCCTTCACACTTGACACACCTTCTCCAGTTCTGGCTCATTGTGGCTACATCAGGCACATCTGCTAAAATTCTAACAAAGTACTTCTTACTCCAGAGATCAGGTAAATGACAGGTGATCGCGGTACTTACATTTGCATGTCCTTTGTGTTTTTAAACGACTCCAGACACCCAAAGGCAACGGCTCGGTAGAAACAGTTACCATCGCCCCTGATTCTCCTTATGAATGCGTATTGTTTACAAAGCTCCTTCCAAAATGCAAGCATTAACAGGTTATATAATGAAAACGAAAATACATTTGGTGAAGTGGTCAAAGTAACTTTCATTATCATTTTTTGCCGGTTTACAATATGGTTATTTAGGATCGTCTACAGCCCGGAGACAAATTAACTTCTGCATTTTCCAGATAAATATTGCTGCCATCGTACCTGGTATTTTCTGTCTTCGGGATTCTCCAGTAGTACTGTAGATATTTCCTGTTTTTCAGAAATGTATTTCTCATCCATCTACATGTGTTCGACCAAGTTACCGATTGTTCAGTGGGTAGTCTAACACTAATGCCAGAATAATGTCAGAAACATTACAACACACTCAAAAGACATTCATTCATTAAATTTTAGTAAAACGATCATTCTAAACTATGTATGCTGCCGAAGTCGATAGACGACTTGCTAAAGACTACTGAAGGACGAAACTAACCATGAAGAACGAACGCAAACGAATTTCTCACATAAACATTTTTTTTTAATTGCGAAATGACAGTGATTAATTCCCGTAAAAATATCAGCACTTAATCAGCCCCAGCCTTTTACTGTATCAACAGCTTGTAGAAACAGGCACACGGACACGCGGAAACGCTGGATCGAGCACCAGTCGTAGGCATTTAAAGGGATAGTGTCTATTAAATCGAAGCAAACGGCGCTGTTTTGGATACAACTAAATGTCAGACCAGCAGAAAGTGAGTCAAATGTTGCAGATATTAATTGTGCTTCTAATGTCCAATTCATGTTTTGAATGTACTTTATGGCTTGGGGTTCTGTTAAATGTACTCTATAATCTTGTGAAACAGTTAACACAAGTGATAACCATGTTGTTGCCTTATTCATGGAACCACTTCTACTAAATAATATCTTTTTCATAAAAAGCTGAAATGACAAAACTAAAATCCACTTTAATGTCATACTAAAAAGGGGGTAAAGTAAACAACAGATAGGAAGCAGACTGTACAATCTCACCATCACCACCACTTAACAATAATGTGAGTCTGCTACATTGCATTCCACTTCAAACCAGCCCTTAATTTTTCTGCTTGAGAAATTAGCATGGAATTAGGATGACGCTAAGTGTCCCTTGCAGCTCATCTTCACATTCTGGACAAACTTGCCAAGGTTTTCGGCCCACGAGTCTTCAGCAGTCCTTTACTGATGCTTTTAACTGGTGCAGCTTTCCTCCCACGGACCGCTGGTGGACCTTCTGTGCTCGTCTGATGCAAGCTTAATTCTGCTGAACATGTTGCTCTTTTCTCCACATCAGATTTCTCCACTATGAATTCCTGTGAGCAGAAGTTAATGCTTTTGATAAACTGGTTCAATGTTTGTCTACCTGTTGTCATTTGGCATTAATTGCTACTATAGTAAATCAATGATGTAATGTCCAGATGAATCATGAGAAGCATTTTCAGTAGTTCTACCTTGATCATATCCATTATGGTTAAAAAATCCAAGTCCTCCAATGGCCCATAATGCTGTAGGTGGCACTGTTCTCCCAGGTTCTTGATTGCTATCAGAAGATTCCCCATCTCCTCATTCTAGCAACAGAAAAATTAACAGTCATTGTAAAAAGTAATATACGATGTTTCATAGTGTAAATAATGACCCAAAGGATGTAGCCTCTTAAGGCCAGTACATACTTCTCCATATGCAGGAGCACATAAGTTTGTGGCCAAGCAATATGGACATGGCGGTGTTCATACTTCATTTAGTTTTCCTAAATTCACACAATACACACGTGCACTGGTGTAATATAATCTTAGCATGGACGGTGTTAATTGTAGCAGACGTGTGGTCGGTGCTCAGTCAGCCACATGGACAGAAACTTTCTCCTGCTCACGGTCTCCTCTATGTTAGGCTGCATCCAGCCAGAATTACGTCAAAATGACATGTTTTTATCCATGCAGCCGGTACTGCATGTGTAAGCGAACTGACCTTTAGCCGGCTGTATTACAGTAAAATGGTGTACTGACCCATTCCCTGGACTGGCCCTGACACATCTGCAGGTTCATCTCCAGCTGTTTGGTTCTCTCCTTGGCCCTGTCCCATTCAGTCTGCAGC
Organism: Gymnarchus niloticus; assembly: GCA_009936485.2. NCBI lineage: Eukaryota > Metazoa > Chordata > Actinopteri > Osteoglossiformes > Gymnarchidae > Gymnarchus > Gymnarchus niloticus. Next base: position 12,326,922 of record JAACJT020000021.1, on the reverse strand, counting down.
TCAGACAGCTTTCTGTTGGTCATCTGCAAAACAAGCAGAAACCCCGCCATCACCTGGAGGACTACATACCCTACATGAGATGCGGTTGTACTGCCTGAACACTAAATGGCTTTGCGGTGAATTTATAGACATAAAAAGGTACACAGCTCATTTTGTTATACCGGCACAGGCATGTCAGTTTATCCAGTATATGAAGAACATGACAATGATGGGAATAGGCTATGGGTGCCAGTGTAGGGCTCACCAGCCTGCCAATGTCATATTCCTGCCTCAGGGCCTCCAGGCCATGCTGGCTCTGCTCCAGCCTCTCCGTCAGGATGCCTAGCCGCTCCAACAGGTCATCGCGCGTGACAGACAATGTCTCGTGCCGCCGGATGATACAAGTGATGGGAGAGTCTGTACTGGAAGCCAAGGAATCTATGGGGGGAGAACGCAAGGTACTGTACATCACATCTCATCAAAATAAACCAATCGGTGCAGGCTGTCTGGGCTTTGTTTATTCTGCTGACGTGCCATGAAAAAGCGTGACTTACTTTCAGGAAGCAGCTCTAAAACCTTGAGTAAAAAATCTTCATAAATCTTATATTTGGCCACCTTCACCTTGAACCACTGCTGCCTGTAGGAGTTGACAAAACAAAGATTTAAAAAGTGCTTTGCCAAAACACACAAAAAAAATATGATTATGGGTGTTGGGTTTCATAGGCTCCTATGTGCTCTTACAGTCCAGCTGGTGGCCCCATAACAGTGGATAGTGTTATGCAGGTGATGTCAGAAAACATTTCTCTTTTTCTTACCTGACTTCCAGCTGCGCCAGCTGCTGTGTTAAGTCCTCCAGTTCCTTCTCCTTCAGCTCGTTCTGCTTTCTCTCCACTTGATACTTCCTCAGGGCCCTCCACCTCTTGGCCTTGTTGTCCTGGACAAACTTCTCAAATTGTACCGCTCGGTCTCTATTCTGCATGTGGGAGAATGAAGAGTGTTCAAAACGGACACGTAGAAATAGTGGGGAGGTCTATTCCTACAGCAAATATGCCTCTATGGCTTCCAGCTAGCTTGTCTTGAGAGTTCACTTATATGGTCAAGATGGAGAATTCACCAGGAGGGTGGAGTTTGGAGGGCGGGGAACTCACTTCCTGCTGCTGCAATTCCAGCTCAGCCCCACGCTGTCCGAGGGCCTGCATGCGCTGCCAGAACTCCTGGCGTTTCAGGGTCAGTTGAGCATCCACCTTATCTGCCTCCACCTGCTTCCTTAGCACAAGGGTCCTCTGCAAGGTGTTCACCCCTGTCTCCAGGAGTCTGCCAGGGGCCTAATCACAGAGCGCAAGTGCATGTTAGTGAGAGTGAGCCAGTGGAAAGCTGCACGTGGATGTCATTCCTAACATTACCCCATTTCTGTTTAAACACCCATATATTTCTATATTTCAGTGTGTCCAAAAGTTGCCCATTTACGGGTTTCACTAAAACCAAACCATCCAAGCTAAAGTTTTACTGAACGCAAGCTGGAAGACAAATATATGACAGATGAATATTTTACTGTTCAAATCTCTTCATGACTGTTATAGGCTGGGCTGCATCCATTGACGTAATAATTATTGTGCAGTGCCACTATTACCATTACATCAGCAGTAGCCTACCATCTTGAGGAATATCTGTTCTTGGAACAGGTGTGAATCAAGTTGCCCCTTACAGTATGGCATGCTATCTTATTTGTGTCATTCCCTTGATTACCTTGCACACTGTAAGATATGTCAGATTCAGACATTATTCAAAATCGTTACACATCTCACAGATTAGTGAGCATTTTCCAGCACAGTGCAACCTAACTCTACCCGACATTTCTATTCTGATGCTTAAGTTATAAAGTTTGATTTTACAGCCAGGATTTCACGTGTTTACACATAAAAATGTCTTACCTCTGTGATTATGGGGATATGATTGATATTTTCATCCATTTCAGCTCTATCGGGAATAAAAAATGGTCTTACGTTTAATTTTAATTAAGACGTATAAAAAGTGCACATTATTGAACCTGTATGCCAGTTGCAGGTCTGAAGTACAGCCAACGCGCACGGAGTGGGAAATACCTACTCCCTACTAAGTTAGACACCTTGTAAATACAGTATATATGTGCAAAAATAGAGGGAGAGAGAATAAAAGAGTATACGTTTCATACCTGGCCTCTTCAATCTGCGTTACAAATATATTTTTCATTCTGTTTTCCACTTTAAGCTGTAAACGTGGATCATCTTTATTTATATGGGGTAAAGACAGGGCTTCCATTTTTCCTTTTGCTGTTTTTTTACTGTGGTAGAAAACGCTTTTACGCCTAAAAGCAGGTCTTTGGCCTCATTATAAATATTAAAATGGTCGCTCTTGTTTCGACGTGCTGTCCCGACGAGCTCGAACGTGACATTCCTTCTTCCCAGCCCCCGTGTTGGCCCGTTTGCCTTCGCTTTCTTCTATAACACGTTGCCGGGAAACCAGCACGGAGCAGGAAGGTATGTGTGGGGGAGACGTTTCTCCGTCGCTATAGCAACTGCCCCGGAGGCGCTATATTTCGTAGGAAACAAACGGAAAGTACTTCCCCGCCGAGCAGACATACGAGCGGAGACCTTTGTTTCGACTGCATTTGCACAGTGCATTACAGCAAGATAGCAGCCTTGATAGCGTATTTGGATATGACCAGCTCTTAAAAATGCGCAAAACCATAGAGGTTATTGTGCATTTTATATAGTGCCTGAAAGCTTCTTACATGTACTGTTGCACCCTTCAGGTACTATCGTTACATCTGAAAACGGGCGAAAATATTACCCGATAACTTATTTTATTACCACCACAACTGTAGTATAACTAACAAATATACAGCAAAGTACGTGAGCACTTTAACTAGTGCACAAATATATATATATATATATATATATATATATGTATCTTTTTTGGTTATTTGTGTAATAAGTTACAGTATACAGGAATAGAAATAGGCTGTATTTAAATCATTAAAATTTAGTCATTTTTTAAGAGTTCCAATGTGAGTATGCGTGCTAGCCTTCGATACTGACTCTGGACAGAAGCCAGAGAGTGGCACAAAATAAATGTTATAAATAGGTTGTGCCGCATATCATGTGAATCCAACAGAAATACAACGCCAGTTCAGTATGAGGGTCGTCGTGAGATGGATCTTCTTGGAGTAAACTAACGGCTTAATCCGTAACAGTGACTTTTAACTAATACAATTTAGTAAGAAAAGAGGTAGGTTTGGTTCTTTTTTAGTTTGACTTATATTACATTGCTGTAACCTACCTGCAAACATTTCTGAGACTTTTCTCACAGCAGCTGAGCGCAACCAAAATCCTAACAATACAGTCTGTCAGATATACACATTAGAAATAACTCATTTGTAATTAAATAAGTACATGTGAACTGTATTTGTATGAGGAAGTCAGATGTTTTTATTCTTCTGGGATCTTAGCCATACTACTGGCCTTTTGACACCTGTTGTAGTCAGAAATGTTAGTAATATTTATAGGATATTTTGGTACTGCTTGCCTTAGTCTGACTGCTATGTAATGTTGTATCTTACCCGATTCATTAGTCATTACATGCTTTGTCTCTGTGACATCCTCTGTGACAAATCATATTTGTTGCAGTTTGTAGTGGCTGCTCCATGTCATATATACTGAACAGTATATGTATATATGTCATATACACTACCAGTCAAAAGTTTTGCACACACTAAGATTTTCTACATTATCAGTGTTACTCACTTCATTTTCACAAATAATTCTAGACACTCAGTATTCATTGCTAAAAAATAAGACATTCACGGTCAGTGTGTTTCAAATACTTTTATTAGCAAGAAAATCGGTCATATCTTTGGTTCATCAAAGTAGCCTCGTCTAGCAGCTACAACAGCAGAGCAAATTCGAGGCGTTCTTTCAAGGGACGTTAAATATTGCTCTGTAAGTTCATTCCAACACTCCTGGGGCATGGTTTATGGTTATTATGGTTTATTTATTTATACAATTGGCATAAATTGGGCTTTTTGCTATCAGATTAAGTCTGTTCTTTGGAACAACTAGAGTACTGTGCTTTCTATGGTGAATGAAAAAATCCTAGTGGTTTAAAGTAGCCAGTTAATGCCTCTTCCATAACCCAAGTTTATGCTAATAAAGAAAAGAACGTTTAAGACCTCAGTTCTATGGAAATACATGCCTGAGCTTTGAATTATACCTGCTTTTTAGCTAAAGCATTCTAATATATTTAGTAACAGTAAAACAACCTCTTTTAAAAATTCCCTTACTTGCATGCATTACTGAAGCCCAGTACTGGATTTCAGCACAATTTATGCATCATATGACTTTGGCTTGAATACCACATCTGAAAGCCAAAGAAATTGCATGTAAATGTACTGACAATTATTTGTTTTGAAATTATTCAAACGATCTATCATATATCCTTTTTCAACAATGACACGGTCATAACATTACTTGCATGATAAGTAGTTAGTTATTTTCACATAACTAAAACAAAAAATTACAACAAAAGAGCCAAGCAGTGCACAGAACTTCATACTTATAAACAGTCTTACGTGTAAATAACAGGCATAAAACTATATCATCAGATGTAATTCAAGACTTATCCTCTGGAGGGGACTCTATCCCCCCACCAGGCTGAGATAAGTGGCTGGTGTGGTCAAGCAAGAGAAGGTTCCGAAAAGATATGGCCTTGGCTTCTTCAGACACAGCTGCACTCCTGCTACACTCATTTTGAATTACTGTTCTGCGTATGGGATACAGATATTAAAGTGTACAGTTTCTGAAAGCTTTGAGAACACATAAAACCAGTTTGGGAAAGTGTCTCCACAAGTTGTAGTATCAGCTGAGAACCAGACATTTATTACTGTTTCTATTCAGATTTTTACAGCTTTGAACATTAAAAAAGAAATTGAAAGCATTCAATTTTGCTAGCTGTTTTTTCGATCTGTTTTTGAGATTTGACTTTTGGTTATGGATTGTGGATTAAACTGAAGTATTGGGAATAACTGGTCCCCACAAACACAGCAGCTAAGATGTGAGTTTAATCAATTGCTGATGGCTAATGATGATTAACTGTCTGGGTTGGCCTGTCACCAACGTACAGGATCCACACCTTCTACAGTGTTGCCTTTGAGTCCTTCCTGACCTCCTGATACGCCTGTCACCCAGACTGAGAACTCAGGCCTTAGGTGCCCCACACAGCACCACCTCATGCAGGCAGGTGGGGTGCCCTCATTAAAAAACAGGACCAGCAGTTCTCTCAGGTGAGCTCGCCCCAGCTCTTCAAGTGACTGAAGATGTACTGTAACTGGTTGTAACTCCATTAGTCACACCTTGGTCAGTATGTACAAACGCTTGTATGCTAATACAACCCCAATTCGGGAAAAGTTGTATTAGCATACAAGTGGGATGCTATGTGGAAAATACAAATAAAAACAGAAAGCAGTTATTTCTAATTTCACTTTGACTTGTAACCTATTACAACCACTATAAAGACAAGATATTTGCTGTTTAGTGTGGTCAACTACATTTTTTTGTAAATATACACCTATTCTTGCTATTGAGGGCCTGCAACACATTCAAAAGAATGACGCAAGGCAATTTAGGGCCAATAATGAGTTAAAAAATAAAATAATGATGTGATTTTAAAAAGATGTTCAACAAGTGAGTGTAATCATGGTTTGGTATAAATGCTGCGTCCAGGAAAGACCTTGTCCTTTATGAGTAAAGATGGGCCAAGGATCACCAATTTGCCCACAAATGTGTGAGAAAATCATTCAAAAGTTTAAAAATAATTTTTCTCACAGACAGATTGGAAGGGATTTGGACATTTTACCCCCAACAGTGCATAACAGAATGCAAGGTATCTGGAGAAATTTCAATGTTAAGGACAATAGTGCAGGCCAGGCTGACTGCGCGTGATCTCTGATCCCTCAAATGGCACTGCAGTAAGAACCATTATTTATCAATAAGTGATATAACCACATGTGATCAGGAGAACTTTGGCAAACCTTTATCAAGCAAGACAATATGTAGTTAAATCATAGAGGTCTGCATGCTTGCAAAGAAGATGTCTGTGTCAGTAACATGCTCTGGCCCCATTTCTGCTAGACACAGCAATGGAATTTACAGTAGATTACCATCTCTGCATTGTTGGCTGTCGGAATGGTGCCCCATAAATGATGTGGGTTTTATAGATAACTAGTGGACTATTTTGGGCAAGCCTAGACTTTTGAAGAGAGACGGAATTCACCCTACTTGGCCAGGTGCCACTTTCTTGTCGAAAAGCATAGCCGATAGTCTTAATGGAAAATCTTGACTGACCAGAGCCAAATCCAGGCTGCAGACTCAGCTTAACTGACCGTCAGCTAGCTGCTTAGAGTTGTCACTTGAGGTTCATAATATTGAGACTGTGTCTGTTTTCCGCACTTTTAATCGTAGAGGACTATTACACAACAACGTCTGCTTTAATAACCTACTAAATATCAAGTTAGAACTGTTGTCACAAAGTACCTGTGAGATCAGGCTGAAGTTGGGGCTCTGGAATGTGAGGTCTTTGACCCCCAAGGCGTTGCTTATAAATGATATCATAACCGACTCAAGTCTTAGTATGCTCTGCTTGATGGAAATTTGGCTTAAACAAGATGACTATGTGGCGCTGAATGGGTATGCCACTTCTCGGTACACCTACAAACACAACCCTCATCCTAAACAGCAAGGTTTGGTGGTGTTGCTGCCATATTTAAGTCTAGTCTAGCTGTTTCTGAGAAGTTGTGTTACAAATTTAGCGCATTTGAAATCCAGGTCCTTACTGTTGTCAGCTCATGTGCTCTGCCTAGCTTACAGAGAGTAGCTACTCACTCCCTAACTAGGCTATAGGCTGAGGTGCAGAGCTGGGTGGGGATCAGTGCCATTGACTTTGGATGAACTGTTCTGTCAGTGTTGTCACTCCTGCTTTGCACGTTCTTTGTGTTGTTGGAGTGCTGGTATTCAAGGATTCCTCATGCTTGTGTCCCCATTGGTCTCTCCCTCATAGTTATGCTGCCATATATAGTTATGTCGGGGCCCTTACTATTTTATTCGCAATTATTCTGCCGCCTTAAATTGCTGCTCTGTTCATACACATTCTCTTTCCCTCACACCCCCCTCTTTTGGGTGCTTCTTTTGGAGGTTTGGATTCAAGAGATCCCTGTATCATCTGCTGGCCTACCACACCCTCCCTTCACTTCAGCTGTCCACACTGACTGACATGCTGCCTCCTTGAGCCACCAAACCTGCTCTCCAATGCTGATCACATAAGTGCATCCTCAAATACCCTGCTGTTCTCCTAACTGTTATACAACATCATTGTTTTCAAATGTACTAATGAATTTCTCCTGCCCGGTGCTGGCCAGAGGAGGATGGGTTTCCCCCTTGAGTCTGGTTCCTCCCAAGGTTTCTTCCTCCTGAGAGAGTTTTTCCTTGCCACTATCGCCTTTGGTTTACTTTCTGCAGACCCTGGGCCCAGGACTATGTAAAGCGCTTTGTGACAGTGCTTCTTGTTGAAAGTGCTATATAAATAAAATTGAATTGAATTAAATTGAATACACCCTCAAATGCTGGTTACAACCATACTGTGCAAAAAGGAAGTGAATATTAAGTGTCCAGAAGCACCGTCGACTTCTCTGGGCTCTGGGGCATCTGGGATGGACCATCAGACAGAGGAAATGTGTGTTGTGGTCAGATGACTTTAATCAACATTTCATTTCAACTGTTGGAAGAAATGCATGTCATGTCCTCCAGGCCAAAGAAGAAGAGGACCATCCAGACTGATACCAGCAATAAGTCCACAAGCCAGCTTCTGTCATAGTATAGGGATGCGTCAGTGCCCTGGGCAAGGGTAACTTTACTTCTGTGAAGTCAACATTAAAGATGAGAAGTACACACAGATTTTGGAGCAACATATGCTGCCTCCTAGATGAAAACTCTTCCATGGACACCCATGCATATTTCAGCAAAACAATGCAAAACCACATTCTGCGTGCATTACAAAGGCATGGCTGCATAGTAAGATGGTTCCAGTGCCCAACTGTCCTGTCAGGAGTCCTGACTTGTTCCCAATTGAGAATGTGTGCATTTTGAAACGCAAAAGGTGACAACGAAAACCCCAAACTATCACGCAGCTTTTGACATGTTTGCAAGAAGAATGGGAGAAAATCACACCGGAAACACTGAAACACTCAGTAAATTGGTGTCTTCAGTACATAAACATTTATTAAATGTTGTCAGAAGGAAAGGCAATGTTACAAAGTGGTAAATTCTTTACTGTCCTGACTTTTTTTTTGGAATGGATGGCACGTCCTCAATGGCAAGAATGGACATATATTTACAAAAAAAGCAAGTTGACCAGACTAAACGTTATATCTTTATACTGTGATTGATTACAAGTCAAAGTGAATTTAGAGATCATTGCTTTATGTTTTATTTGCATTTTCCATACTGTCCCAACTTTTTCTGAGTTGGCAGTGTAACTAATCAAAAGCATTTAACACTTAAGGGATTAAGAAAAATACCACACCATTTCCATGTTTCACATTATTATAATATAATATAGGGTGAACTCTGGTCATCTGGAATAATAAATCCTATAATAAATATAATTGCAAATGTCCCAGATTACCCGAGTTGACCTGAAATAATATATTGCAATTCAGACTTTTAACTTAGATTAAAGGTAGTTGAAATAATAATAATAATAACTCAACCGTGAATATAGCCTCGAGCCCTTAATTTTATATTAGTACTTTAAAATCTTGGCTGAGTTACAGGTTTGCATTTTCAGTGTCGCTTTCTCTTTTACCGCTGTCTTTCTCTGCCTTTTGAGCTTACATTATCCTACTACATTGCATTGGCTCTGTACATGTGCTCAGTACAATGTCAATCAAGTTAAATCTAATCTATTCTAAAAATACGCGTTTGTAAATTGTTTGTCCTCCCGTTGTGTGCGGGATGCCTAGGAACATTATTAATTCTTAAGTGCTTAATGCTACTGTCCAATGACCGGAAGCTGAACACGCTATAGGAAATAACACTGTACAAACATTAGGGAAAAAGACTATACAGGTCAGAGATTAAGAGACGGTGACAGATTTAAATAGGTACGTTTACTTTAAAACAACACATTAAACAACGTGTGCGATCTAAGTACTATTTTACTGCGTCTACAGTTGGTCTTTTCTCTAATACTGCCTAAGATAATCACCAGCCGCTCCTGTCAGATTTTTTATACCAAATACCATGTAGAGTATTCAGTCACGGACGCTGACTTTTACTTGATAGACTGGTGTAACTGCTACGGAGAACTGGATCGCACACGTCATAAAAACAAAACACAGGGATGTACACGTGTCATGCAACAAAACAATTAACTGCTTACAGATTTCAGTGAAACCGCCACCTACTATATGCAAATGAAATAAATCGAGAAAATAAAACGTTTTAGACATTTGTTATTTATATGCACAGACTGTTGTTTTTGTATTACTTTTATCCGTATATTTTCTGACTGATCACGTAATTAGCTCCTGCAATTGCCTTGCCTCTTACACTCAAAAGATAACTGAATTTCCTTGTATAGGAGACTTGTTTTGAAATTCCATTAAAATACTGAGAATTTCCCAATAAGTATTTACTTGAGCGTATATGGCTCAACATACCGGTTATTCCGACTCCAGAGGTCCACCCGCATTTACGCCGCGCCTCCTGTACTGTGAAGATTTGAAGCGATTTTACGCGCAATGTCACCGGCAATAAAAACGAACTACCGAAACACGCAGGGAAAATCAGTTGAAAGACCTCTTAGGTCCTAAGGGAATTTAGCATTATCTCGTTGTTTGCGGCTGTTGGGTTCGCCGTGTCTTATATGGTCATCCAGCTGTCCACCCGCATATCAAAGGAGACCCAAAATAGTCGCCGACTGCACAGCTGGGACGTTGTTGTCATCCCCCAGGCAGTCAAGCTCCACACGCCCGCAGCAGAGCGCACGGAAGCTCCGACGATGACACGGTTTAGTTACACCGAGTATCTATCGTTATTTCGGTCCAGCGGTAAGAGGACAGATTGCGGTGACGTAGAAGGAGCAGTGCGGAGCTACTCGTTTGTCACCGGCTACGGGAAGCGATGTGTGGCGTGGAAGCGTCCCGACGGCAGCCTGTTCGTCACGCCGGAACCCGAGGAGTGAGTGTCCTTATTTGCCCGCCTTGTCTGTTATTGTGTCTTTAGTCTCAGATATGGAGATTAATCTATTTTCTTCTTCTTAATTGTAAATATACAGTCACACACGTTTGTATTTTAGTTGCAGGTATTATTTTTGAAAAGAAATAGCCCTAACAGTGTTTAGTATATATCAATATAGTATATAGATAATTATTTGCGAGAACATATATATAATGATGCTGAGATATATCTGTATATATCCATTTGCATTGTTGTTATAATTCAGCAAACAGGTTTTGATTCATCAAGATGTGTCTTTATGCTTCCTTTGTAAAGGAAATAACATTTTCCATTTGCTAATTTCATTGTTGCCTGGAAGCCATAAAACTAGTTTATTGGTATTTGTTTATATACCTCAGCCTACTCACTGTTCATGTTAATTGATTTAAAGAGAAATTGTCACTTGGTGGTGTAGCTGCACCAACACCGAACTGATGTTGTAACTATAGTGTTGTATTTATTGTTCAGAGAGCTTTTTTTGGAAATTGTTTTGGAATGGGAAACCTGGCTTGAAGACTTGAGAGTGTTATGACAGAGGGTAACAGACAAGAGGGATGGCAACATCATCGGGGTGTCACACAAGTATATGTGCCAGGCACCGGTGTAGATCTGTTGGACATCCTCAAGGGAGTTGTCATGTTTGATTCTTTAAGGGAGGTGGACCCTATAGTTTTGGCTATCAAGGATGGAGACGTGAGAGGGGTGAGGAAGCTCATCATTTCATCCCCGAAAAGCCTTATTGAGGCCAACAGGGAGGGCTGGCTACCTTTGCATGAGGCTGCCTATTATGGACAGAAAGATTGCATTGCGGTCCTGCTGGAGGGTGAGTGGCTGTCTCACCCCATGGCACTGTGTCAGTACTCCAGTCCTTGCACTCTACTCCCTCATATCCCCTTTATCTGGAGAGTACACTCCAGCACCTGCCCTCACACCCCCGGTGGCCTTGGGTGTAGAGTAAAAATAGATTATATTTATCTGTGTATCTGCTCTCTTCCTTTTGGCCTGCTGCTCTAATGGAAAGCTCTTCTTTGTTCATAAGCTCGCCCAGAGTTGATTGACAAGCGCACCCTCCTCGAGCAGACGCCTCTCTTCCTGGCAGTGGCTGGCGATTACATGACTTGCGTGCAGTGCCTGCTGGAGAGTGGTGCTGACCCCAACATCAGTAACAAAAACAAAGAAAGCCCTCTTTATAAAGGTAAGCACACTTGTCTGCTGCTGCCATGCTCTGCTGTGGCGTCAGACAGCCCGCAGCTCCAGCTGCCATTAATTTGTTTTGGGTAAATCCCACCTGCTACAGCAGGAGCCCGAACCCTTTAGCGAGGTGTTTCTCCGGGTACACTACTTCGAGAGGAAAGTTAAGTGTGTCTCTGCTCCCTCCCCCAAGCCTGCGAGCGTGAGAACGCAGAAGTTGTGAACCTTCTCTTGAGGTTTGGCAGTGGAGTGAACCAGCGCTGCAGCCAGGGTTGGACGGCACTCCACGAAGCCGCCTGCCGTAACAGCATTGCCATATGTCAGATTCTGTTGAAGGCTGGTGCCAAAGTCGGCGCGACCAACGCGTATGGGGTCACGCCCCTATTCCTGGCGGCTCAGAGCGGGCAGCTGCAGGCCCTGGAGTTCCTCATCCACAACGGTGGGTCCCAGCAGGGCTCACTACCTCAGAGTCTCAGTTTTGGTGGCTTTTTCTTGCATCCTCTTTGGTGTCATGGAAAGCATCTTGGAGAAATTAGGTACCCAACCAGACTGCAGTCAACTGTGTCACACTCCAGTGACCACTGGAGGTGAACACGCCAAGGAACACAGTAAGAGATAGGACTCAGCTTTTGTTGTCACATCGGTGCACATTCGCCCATTACAGACATGCCCCCTCAGGGCCCCTCCTCTTTCCACCCCCTTCAGATTTTGACTGGTAACGACAGTGATCAACGGTTATACCTTAAGTAGTTGCTGCTTTGTTCTTATCTTCGTATTCCACCAGCCTTCTCCTAGCATGGCCCATCTCAGCACTCGCTCACGATCACATATGGCACATTCAGCCATTTACCATTACAAATGGGTCTCCTCTGTACTAATAATTACCTTACTTCCTTAGCCTGAGAGTCCCTTAAGCTGTTAACACTAATAGTTGATTTTAACAGCTACATCACTTGTTAAACTGAGCACAATGGGCTGTACAGTGAGATGTAGGACTTGAATAGCCAAAGTACAGCTGTCATTTTTTGTCAGTTTGTCAGTAAGACAATGCAGGAAGGGTTCAGCCGGAGTTCATACTATGTGAGTCAGTGTGGATTGTTCTGTGGGGACAAGACACATTATCAACCTTAGAGTATAGTTGGCATTTATCTCTGAAATCATCAAGAATAACTATGGTAAGCTGTGGCCATGTTCCTCAAGTGGCCTGCGGGGTAATGGATTTCAAGGTGGAGTGTGATTTCACTGATGACCTTTGCCATACCTGACTCTACAGGAGCAGACGTCAACAGCCAGGCAGGAGATGGGGCCACGGCGCTGTACGAGGCCTGCAGAAACGGCCACTTACCTGTCGTGGAGATGCTGCTGTCTTGCAATGCTGACGCCAACCGGCCGGCCAAGTCAGGGCTTCTGCCATTGCACGTTGCAGCCCAGAAGGGGCATTATGAGTGAGTGTGGCGATTGCCCTGATCTCTCAGCTTTCCACAGACATTAGATGTGAGATTTCTGAATGCAATGATGACATTTTAAAATTATGTTTATTAGCCATCCATCCATCCATCCATCCATCCATCCATCCATCCATCCATCCATCCATCCATCCATCCATCTTTCAGCTGCTTGTTTAGTATAGTCCACAAGATTAACATATTTTTCTCTATATAATATTGGGAACCAAAACTCAAAATCCTGCTATATCTAATTATATGGTAGTTATGGAAGAGTCATATAGAACATGGCTACTCTCAAGGCTTATAATGCCTATATTGACGTTTATAAAGCCTGTGCAGACATTTATAAACCCAGTACTGATGTTCATGAAGTCTGTACAGCTGCTTATAAACTCCTTACAGAAGTTTATAAAGCCTATATAGACATTAATAAGCTCTCTACCAATGCTCGTATGCTTAGTGCAGATGTTTATGAAGGCTCAGCAGACATTTATAAAGCCTGTACAAATGTTTATAAAACCAGCATGAGCCGGTCTTGGGGCCCCGGTAAACAATTCTAATCATTGGCAGAAAACAGACACAGTGCATTGCCACTAATTCTAAACATTGAAATGTGAAGAATATGTTTCAAATCATACATGATGAGCGTAACATCACTATCGTATCATGAAACGATTGTAAAAATAATATCAAATGTGAACAAAAAACTATTATGAATATTAAAATATTATAAATAACAAAATAGCATTAGTTACTAAATAGCTTAGTGTCCCTCAAAATATCGCTGATGAAATGCGTTGGCCCTGCTCTCGGGGGCCTTTAACCTTTCACTGGTTCTTCACAAGATTCCTAACCACATGCTCTATGACCACCCCCCCCCCCCCCCCCCCCCCCCCCCCCCGCGGCCGCGGCCCCCCCGCCCCCCCCCCCCCCCCGCCCCCCCCCCGCGGGCCGGGGCGCCCCCCCCC
>JAACJT020000021.1:12296622-12312313 GCA_009936485.2 Gymnarchus niloticus | reverse complement strand
TTACCAAGCTTCCCACCCGCCTGCACGGTGGCGCAACCCACAACCCCCCCCACCGCCCCCCAGGAGGATCGTGTCCCTGCTGCTCCCGGTCACCAGCCGGATCAGCGTGAGGGGCTGTGGGATCAGTCCCCTGCACCTGGCTGCCGAGAACAACCAGGACGAAGCTCTAGAAGTCCTGATCGAGGCAGGCTTCAACGTCAATTCCACCCTGTCCAGCGACCATTCTGCCAAGTATGAAGACCGCCGTGCCACTCCATTGTACTTTGCCGTGATGAACGGCAACACAGAGGCTGCCGCTATGCTGCTGGAAGCTGGTGCCGACCCAAACGTGGACGTCTTCAATCCCTTGCTGGTGGCCGTGAAGCAGGGCTGCGTTGACACCGTCTCCCTGTTGCTGGAGCACGGAGCAGACCCCAACGCCCGCATACCCACCCACCCCACTACCTTCCCTGCTGCCGCAGTCTTCTGCATGAACCACCTGTCCCTGCTCCGAGTCCTTCTGGATGGCAACTGTGATGCCCGGGCTTTCTTCAGCTGTGAATACGGCAGCAGGCCACACCCTCCACTCAAGACCAGTGGAGGTGGCCTTGGCTTCAACAGCAACACCCTGCGATTCAGCTCTGAGGTGCTGCCTTTCAGCTCCAGCGAGTCACTCACAGCCCCGCTGCAGGTAGTTCACAGTGAAGACAGCAGCCGCCTTACCACTGGGGTTACCTTCTCCTGCCCCAGCCTCACCTCTTGGTTCTTCTCTTGCTCGTCCCTGGTTGCCAGTTCTGTGAGGCGATCACCTCACCCTCCGTGAGCCGCTGGGCGGGACCCGTCATCGATCTACTGCTGGACTACGTGGGCAATGTGAGGCTGTGTTCCAGGCTTGTCGAGCACCTGGACAGCTTTGAGGACTGGGCTGTCATCAAGGACAAGTCAGGTGAGCACGTCAGGGACCAGGAAGTACACAGTGGTGTAAGTAAATGGACACAAGAGGCAAATGAATTAAGGGGAAAATAAGGGAGAAGGGAGCAACAGTATCTCCTTATGTGTCCATTATTCCAGTAGTTAACATTTCAGTTTTACGTGATATCAAGTAACATGTGTAAGGGCTAATTGTTCTTAAATTGCCATTAGTTCCAGAATGGTATCATGAACAGTTTATAAGGTCTGACATTGAAGTGATAACTCTGCCCCTTCACTGTGTTTTCAGTGTCTCCCCGCCCACTGATGCACCTGTGCAGGCAGAGGATTCGTCAGCTGGTGGGAGGACGGGACCTGAGGCGTTTGACTATTCTTCCCCTCCCATCAAGACTAATTCAATACCTGAACAATGACCACTCCGAGGATGAGTGCTGACAGACACAGGACATGACAAACTAAATTCATAGCCAGGCCTTCTGCAGAGACTACTCAGTCAAGACTGGGAGGTCATATTCCAGTACTGTCATTTGGAAAGTAAAAATAAAAAAACATTTTAAATTCTTTTTGGGGGACTAGCTTTACCGCTTTACCGTAACCCTTCATATATATGTGCCTGGTCAGCATGGCACAACCTTCTGTTTGACTGGCTACAGGATTCATCTGATTTTAAATGAAGATGTGCTGAGTCTTGCAGGGCAGAGTGCTGCTCAGATTAAACTTGACTGTGTCTCCAATATAGATCCCGGAGAGCTTTACAATCGTGTGTGTGTGTGTGTGGGTGCTTGCAGGAAGGGGGTGCATGTAGGTGTGATGCTGAAATAGTTTTGGTCCAGGGGTCTTACACACCACCAGCTACTCTACATGTACTGTTGTGCCCAGCTTTTTCCATTCAACTGCTACGTGAACATTTTCTGAGTAAATTGCAGGTAATAATTCATCTACGGTATTTAAGTTGAAAGGGAAAATCTCCAAAATTCTGTTGACTGCATGAGGTTGCTTTATTTATAAGTCGTGAATAGACTGTTATATTTAAGCTTATGAGAGTGTATGTCAGTCATTTTGCTCCAGAATTTTCTGTTTTGACATGTTGAGTATTTGTTTTGAATAAGATTGCTTTCAATCATGCACTAATCGGTACTGTTAATCAAATTCTACAGCTTTTTAAAACCAGGTTCTAAACATTCGCCTATACGATATGTTGCGGTTATTGAAAATGACGGTGCAGGATGCCTCCTGAAATGGTGAGAAAATGTATTTAATCGGATAGTAATCATGTGAAACAAAGAGCTAAAGGTTGGTCATTTCCATGTTGTTTCTGTTTGCTTGTCTCATTAATATTTACGGTTCCATATTCAACGTTTTTACGCTTAACATAGGCCTGTTATAATGTGAATTGTCGCATCTATGTTGGGAGCTACCATGTTTTTGTCATGATCTGCTTTTGGAAATGCTGTTGTGTGGTATTGACCAAAACAGAACACAAGTGCAATGTGAACCTTTTACTGTTTATTAAAAAGACAAATTCTTTGAGTAATCTCATATTACAAACCAGGAACAGAAAGAAACATAAGCCAAAACTAAAATCTTCTCAGATTTAAATACTATGAAATCAGCATGTATTTTTCTGTAAGACCTCTGAAACTTTAATCAATAAAATTGCCATTAATTTTTCATCTGTTATATGCCTGTATTTCTTCATTAAATTACAGAGTAATTTGTTTGGTTTTTCAACAAAATTTAAATTTTACATGGTATCATTTATTCTTGTTAAAAACTAAGTAAACATATGTATATGTGCTTTTGGCATTTCTGTGACTTAGATTTAGTAATATTTACAGAAACTTTTATGCTGATAAAGCTTTGACGTACACAAGTGAAATAAGCCTACGCAATTTGTTTTCTTGATAATTATCAGTGTCATGTTCAAGACATGTAGTATATTTAAAGTATCCTCTATAATCCGTGTGCTGTTGCGTTACTCTGTACATCTGCCTTGGTAATGACAGAGGAAGGAAATTATAATTCTCTTCGTACTGTATCTTCATGAATTAATTCAGTGTTTATTAATTTGACGTAAGTGCTTCAAATCACATATAGACAGTTATCAAACAAACTCAGCTCTCTGTTAGAAAAATAATCTTACTGTTGGAAAAATAAACAACTTCAGTGGTTTTAATTAAAACCTGCAATAAATAGTTTGATCGGAGAGCTTTAACCAAATATGATAAAAACGCTTATTTACATTGTGCATGTTGATCAGTTCTGGTAATGTTCTGAGACACTTGGTGACCGTTAAATAAATCCAAATACACTGAAAATAGGGGATGGTACCGACGGCTTTGTTGGGATGGGTTTCACCACAACGTGAGTGTGACTTTTTTGCCTGTTTTGAATGTCCGACGTCTCCGCATGTACGACAGTGGTTTTCCCCCATAACCCCACTTCAGAGAAGCCTGAATGGGGAAGCACTATATGGCTCTGAAAGACGTGATGTCCATGGTACTGAAAAGGACAGCAACCGCACATATTTACGCTTCCAGGAGTCATGTCCAGTATGAGCGGCTCGTTCTCGGGTGCGATTTGCTCACTGGAGAGTACTAAATGAGATTTTTGCTCTTCTGAAGGTTTCTTTCTTTTCTCCTCGTCCGGAGCTGAAAGCCCACCGACTACTGCATCTCCAGGGCTTTTTCTCCAGGAGACGGGGAAAGCATCTCGCTTGCTCCTAGAGGAACTGGGCTCCTCCCAGAAAGACGCAGGAAGCTGCCGTTTCCTCATGGGCACTTGGTCCTGCCTGTGAGGATCGCGGTCCACTTTCTGGTTCGCATTCATCTTGGGATTTTCCTCGTTTTGAATTTCCGACCCGCTCCTGTTTTTCAGATACGATAGCTGGAGGTTCCGGTTTGCTGGTTCGAACGCATACACGGCGGATTTGTCTTCAAGGGTTTTAGGAACGCTGCATTCCGCCGCCCGGTACGCATGGCACCGGGGCATCCTGGAGCACTTCTGAGAGAAGCGTTTCAGTTGTTTCTGCAGGTACTTCCTGTGATCCACCGAACGCCTGCAAGGGGCGGACTTATCGAGGGCAGCCTTGATATCGCTGGATGCCAAGTTGACAAAATTTAGCAACGTTTTTACTTCACTGTCCGCACTCGCCATGATTTCATTATTATATTGATGGACTGTGTTAATCCATGCTATCGGTGCAAGTTACGGACTTCTTTGCCGTCTTCATAACCTAGAAGAAATGTGCAATTTAATAACAGTAAAATCTGAATTTTCAAAACGCAATTTGAAAAAGACATAATTCCAAACCAATAACCCAAAGCCACCTTCCCCTGTTATCGTTGTGCATGCTTTTTATTGGCATTCCACAATTACTTGAGTATGAACATTTCCCTTTTGCCGTTCTTCAACTTACCGTCCCTCTCAATGGAAGAATCCAGACACAACCTCTCTTCCAAAAATAGTTTTACCACTTGAACAAACTGAATGAATATAAACAGCATGTAGTTGTGGTGCTTTCTTCAAGCCAATCAGCGACCTCTTTCGCGACACAATGCACCCCAATCAGGCACCGAGCTTCCCGGTATCACATTCTTTTCCATTGCAAATTGTTGTCATGGGGACACCCCCCATGAAAAGCGGCTAATAGATGCAATATTTCTTTGCAGCCGTTCCTCTCTGTTCTGTCCCTCACTCTTCGGACCCCTGAACCCTCTGTCACGTTTTTTCCCCTCCGACGTCTTATGCTGACGGTGTGCAAAGACTACTTAAATCTTTTATTCTTGAATATAACTTAAGTCTGTCTGGGGGTTGGCAGCGGGCATGCTTCATCGCCACGAGACAATGCCAGCTTTTAGGGCTCAGTTCGGGCTACTTTTAACTGTTCTGATCTGGAGTTCTTTTCCTCTTCTAAGAGTGATGTCAGAAGAAGTAGGATTTGGAGGAGGGGGGAATCTAAAGAGATGTGCGCATATCCATGGAAAGGGGGCTTGAACGCTCAAGAATCTTGTCTTTATGTTTGCCCCCTCAATCGAACCACACAAAGGCTGAATTACTCATTCAAACCTCGCGGGACAAAAGGAAAGGAGCTGGATAGCACTCCTGCATTTGTAGTCAAACATTTAGAGACTTAAATCGAGTCGTCATGAAGGAGAAAGAGTTGGACAAAGCCCATAGAATTGCCATCAGCAAACATTTTCCTGTGTCATATTAGTGGGGTCTCCATGGCTCCTCCTGGCCCAGGGACAATAGCACAAGTTTGCACACTCGAATACTGTCACCCTGCCAACGCCGACAAGGGCCAAAAACAGGACAATCCGCGGAGAAAGCATGGACTCCGCAGGGAAGGTGGCAATAGAAAAGGGAGAAAGGACTTGTGAAATGCTAATTGAGCTCCATCCCCTTATTGAGAAAAAAGGAGTACCAATCACCCCCTCCCCTGAAGCATCTCCTCCCAGCAAGGTGGCACTGCATGCGGGCAAGGTAACGTCCGCTGCGCACAGGAGCGCCTCCGCTGGAAAATCGGGCGCAGGTACACTTCGCTGACAACATCATTTCGGAACTGAGTTTACTTTCGTGATTAAGTGTAAAAATGCATGATCAAGTTTTAAAGTCGAAATATTGTGCACAGCCGATTTATTCCGCTAAAGTGCATGCCTGTAATCGAAGGTTTCAGTGACAAAAATGAAAAGAAAACACCTTGTCTACTCCCCAGATGGGCCAGCAGGTTATTATCGTACAATTAACCAAAAAACACATTTCGATACCTCACGCGCACATGCCGAAAGTTTAGTACTAAGATGTAAACAATTCATATCTTATAGACATCCAATAACATCACCACCACCACCGCTATTAGATTACTACCTTGATTGAGTCCGGATTTTATGTGTCATCCTTGGTGTATTAATTAATGTTCAATTCAAGTTTGTTATAAATGTAGTTAAAAGGTGCATACAGATGACCATCCAGGAGACAAAATTAATATGCGCACAAATGCAAATAGTGTAGAGAACTAGAATGAAAACTATAGCAACAAAGAGGACATTGGACCCATTTCTGTCTTCTCTACAGTGGCTCCCATAGCAACACCAGATAAATCTGACTGCATGGCCCTGCCACCCAAACACATGCACATGTCCAAATGAGTAGCTTGCCCAGAGCGACCTTCTCCATGCCATTTGCCCACCTCGCTCTCCCCGAACCAGCAGCAGCAGCTGCACAGACAGACCCCTTTTGGGGGAGTAATCCTTCATCGTCAGTCCCGGCCGGTAGCCGTCGGAGAGGGTGGTGGACTCCATTGTCAGACCCTGTGCTCTATCCTGTCCACCTCGCTGTTCAGCTCAAAAGACCAATTAACAATAGTGACCCCCCCATAACCACCACTCCCAGCCCACTCCCAGTTCCCGGGCTTCCAGTCTGACTCCTGGTCTTTGAAGTGGGTGGAGGTGGGGGGGGGAGAGAAATGGAAGTATGTGGGACTGGTAAATCCCCCGCGTCTCATGGTCACGCCAACTTGAGTAAGACGGATGGGGTGAGGTCTGTTATTTATATCACTTTAAAGTCTGGCATCTTTAATCAGACGCCTCCCCCCAGTCACCGACTCCACATACCCAGGGAACGTGTCGGCCTTCCCCATGCTCTCCCAAGCAGCCAACAGCTCCGGCTCTGCGAGACTAGGCCAAATTACTTCAATTAGCAGAATAATTAGTCTCGATCGAGTGCTTAAGTGACTAAATGAGACAAAAACTCATACGGAGGGACTAACGGCTGATGAGCTGGATCCAGGGGCAGCCTGGTGCTCCATGGGCCAGAACCACTATGGAGCCTCATCAAACAAACCTCAGTAAACCTGCGTCTTCTCGCCGCTTTATAAAGAACTTGATTAAAAGTAAATTTAATTCAGGATGAAAGCAGGTGCAGGCGATGCCTGGCAGTGTTTTGTTTGTGTTTACTCTACTTATTAGCGGCTGGTTTGTGATTGAAGTGTTGCCGCAGGCGGGTAGTGAAAGGGACCCACTCACACCAAAGAGGCTGCGGTGCGTCTCTTTGAACCTTTGCAATGTTTACTTTAACTTCAGCCCCTCGCCTGGGAGCAGGCGAACGCCATCGGCAAGGGCCATGCTGCATCATTCTGTCGGAGATGTTAAACTGCACAGGCTTTTGTGACAGATGGCAGGACTGTTAGGGCCTAAATAGGTGTAATTGTTCCCCGCACACACACAGACACACACAGCCCCCATACCTCTCAGCCATGGTGGTGCAACAGGCAGTCCAGGTTAGCCTCACTGATCCCAGATAACCATCCCCTTTGGTTCCTGGTGACCCTGTGGCAGCAGTGACATGGGACCTGGGAGCCTGCATAGCAGAACCTTCTGATGGAGGCTCAGTGCATTTGCTGATTTAGATCAGATCTCCTTCAGCCAGCTGAGGTGACCGCATGAGTGTTCCTTCAATTTCTAAAGCACCCGTGAGGCCCATATCACTGTACTTAAACATGTGGGCTCAAGATTCACATCCCAGGAGGGGAACTTTTGCTGTTCTGTTGAGTACATACTTGGGCTGAATTGCTTTGGTTTGACTGTATGCTAAGGAAGCCATTTTAACTGCAAGCATTATGTTCTACACCAAAAGTTTAAGTGTGTCTTGGTACCGACTGTGTTGGAGAGATGGAGAAAGTTACACTACATTAGCATTTAACAATTTTTGTAAAATAAGTTACACACTAAAACACTAAACATTTAAATATATGTTTATAGAGGGAAGGCCAAATGTACAAGTTAACTATGTACTGAGTGACTGAATTGTTCGATGTTTTCGCATATCAGGTTGCAATCAAAACAAAGTTGATGTAGTACCATTACACTCCACTAGGTGGAAATACAGATCTTTTCTGAATATTTCGTGAAAAAGTCCCTGCAAGTGACTAATAAATGATGTCTCCAAAGAGCAGTTATTTAAGTGTTTTATTTTAGCCTTAAAAAACCTCACCCTCAGTGTTTGTAATTGTATACATGCATGGAAGCTGGGAAATAGGGCAAGAAATTAGAGCATAAATCCTGGTTGAAGCTATTATTACTGCTTCGCTGTCCCACAGTGTTTGCCATATGTTTTTCTGCATCACTGTGAAATCCACTAGGGAACTCAGGCCAAAGGCACAAGAAGAAGAGCCATCGCATGATTTTGTTACTAATGATTGGGCTTTTCGTTTAGCATCTCAGATTTTAGCTTGTACTGGAGGATATAAAAAATGGACTGAATGGTTTGGGGGGGCAAGAGAAAGTGGAAATGCCATGCTGACCAGCCCTTGGTTTCAGGTCCCCCTTCCCCCAAAATTGGTATTTTTTAATTTAATAAGTGGACTTTAGGCCTGTTTGGCCAGCCCAGAATGTCTTCCTCTCCCCAAGCACTCCTGATAAACTTTCCCTTGCTTGAAAAATTGCTGGGTGGACATTCAAGAGGGAGTGTGTTACCTGGCACCCATCAGTTCTGGTGGCACCTTCCAATATGAAAATTAGCTGTGTCTCATCCCCCGTCCGTGTCACCTGCCAGCTCAAACACATTCTGTAAGTTCTCTTTCGGACACCAGAAAGACTGGGTTTTCAGTTTCCCGGGAGATCCATAGAAAATTCAAGCTGAGCATTAACAGCTGAACTTCAGGTCCTCTGAATGGGAACATGGTAATGAAATGAAATGCCGTGCAGTACAATGCAAATGATTCCTAATCAAAACCTGATTCACTACAACGAAATTTTGTTTTCTACAAGCATGGGAGGTTTGTTAAGAGACAAGCAAGAAGTCAGTTCAAAAACCATAGCTGGATAATCTATTCATGTGGCTAACTGGGAAATGTGGCAAAAGGTGGATATGGCTCATCTGCAGATGTTATTACTTTCTTGGCAGTTTCACTAAAGGTGGTGGTTCACCACTGGTGGGGAGGCCTGGGTCTCGGCACTCAAAAACATACAATGGCTTCAACCCATGGGCTGTTGAAAGACCTCCTCTGGCTTGTTCCCCCTGAGGGTAACGGACAATTTCCAGCCGCTTTGCATGGAGGCCATAAATTCACTAGGGGACAGGCCCAGATGTGTGAGGCCATTTCCCGAATGTCCGCCTTACTGTTGAAGCCATGAAGCTACCATAGTCTACAATCTCATTGTTGGTTCTGGCTTAAGCTTTAACCGGTGAAGGAAGCATTGGCTTACTGTTCCACAGCCAAAGACAACCTCCAGGACACTAGTCTACTCCCCATGGAAGTCACGTAGCCGATTCAAGTGTTCCCACAATTCTCTCCTCCTTCCTGGCACTCCAGATGGCTGCCCAATTTGCTCAGGTAGCTTTGGCACCACGTTGAGCAGAAAGAGACTCCTGCAGCACCAAAAAAGCTCCCATCAGTGGATTAACCAGCTGCTACTGCACATGCTCAGAGAAGGACAAGGACCTGTCTGTTCATACGACTTTGAAGGTTGGGCCCATGGGTCACGACTAAATTTTCAGTTGTACCTTGAAAGGATCACCACCTAATCAAACCTCAGTGTACACCAGACAAACCTGACCAGAGGCTTTCATAACCATTCTGTTGTGTCCAAGAACATTTAGGTAGGCTAACTGGCACTGGAAGAGTATGATTTTATGTTATGTGCTATGCGATGGACTGGCATCCTATCCAGGGTGTACCCCAGTCTAGTGCGCTGCAGTGCCTGGGATAGGCAGTATAGATGGATGGAAGT
Organism: Gymnarchus niloticus; assembly: GCA_009936485.2. NCBI lineage: Eukaryota > Metazoa > Chordata > Actinopteri > Osteoglossiformes > Gymnarchidae > Gymnarchus > Gymnarchus niloticus. The sequence continues at coordinate 12,302,672 of JAACJT020000021.1, read as the reverse complement.
ATTATTTTTTCACTCATGCTAGCTCAGATGAGTCAACAGGTGACAATACGGAGGCTGGTATAGGTAAGATGGGGTCATGACCCTGCTGGTGCATAGCTCCTGAAAGAACAGCAGGAGGCTTGCCTGTCCCCACCCATCACGTTCCTGTGGCACTAGAGCCAGGCCCGTGATGGATAATGTTGTGACAGTGGCTTGTTTACTGGTTGGGGATTTTCTCCACTGTCAGCAGAACCGGGCTGGTGATTTAAGTCCTCTGTCTTGACCATGCATTGATTCTGCATGTGGGCTGCTCGGGCACCCTGCCAAATTATCCCCATGGGACGATTTTTACCCCCGGCAGGATTTATCAGTTCTTCTCAGAATACCTGGCTCTGGGGGGACATCATTCCTCATTGCCAGACCCATCAAAATGTATGAGCCAGTGTGTCTCGAGGGTCTCTGGCTGCGTGCTGGAAAAAAAAAAAAAAAACAAATTTAGGCCAACAGAAGCCAAAGGAGAATGTTGTTACCTTGCCGAGAGCTCGATCCTGTCCCTGACGTGCAGGCATGCTTTAATAAAGCCTGAATTATTCAGTATTTCATCTGAATAGTAGAAGAAAGTGAATTAAAAATACATTGCCTTAAAATAAATACTTAGGACTTCATAAATTACACACATAATAGCATCAAATACGGGTGGTGAATTACAACACCTGATAATATAAGAATGATCCCTTAATTTTTGGCAGTGTCATGCCTGCACCTAACCAGCTGCACCCAACATACTCCCATTCCTCCTCCCCAGAATATTGAGACCAGCTGTCAGCAATTAACAATCCCTTTAATTACCCCAGACTCCCTTACCTCATTGTGAGGTATTGAGTTCTCATACTGTTTCTGAGTGGGTCATTGCTATTGAGAGTTTTGTCTCTGCGTGATGCCTGCTAGTTCTGTTTTCTCCTTTTGCCTTACAATCTGGATTTGTTTGCCCTGCTGATTGGCCTATTCTGCATTCTGACTGTTTGCCTGCGACCGCAACTACGTTTCTGATGCCCCTCTGGTTCTTGGAAGTCTTGCCTCTTCTGGTTTTGACCCTGCCTGTTTTGACCACAATTAATGACCATGACTCTGCACTTGGGTCCAGACTGTGTATTCATTACATTAAGCATGTCAGTTCCTGTGCAGTTACACTAAACAAAGAAATGTTTGAATTTTTTACAAGTTAATAAAGGGAAAATGTTGTAAAACGTCAAGTCCTGTGAAATAATATCTCTCATGAAAAAAAGATAAAAAGCAGGATTTAATTTCATTTGTTTCCTCGTAACCCGGACAGGGACTGGTTCATAGCCACTGGATGGTCAGTCTGACCAAAATCGAGGGCACAGTTGGAGGGAAGCAGCTATGATGTTCTGGCTGAGATGGACATAATTAGCTGGTGAAGTGTTTATGTGTGTCTAAGCTATACACTATTAGTTGTTTTTATGGAAATGTGTTTCAAGGCATTTGCAAGCTGCCATGAAGAACCGTGCATTATTTCACTGGTCGAGTCGACAGAAAGTCCAGGAACCCTTTAAATAATCTTGATGACAGGTTTATGGCCTTGACATGCAGCTCATGCGGGATTGTGGGCAGGTGGGGTTACCACCGTGCCAGTCATTCATCAGGAGTGGGACCACTCTGCCAGGGCTTGGCTACTGCACTGCAGCACCTCAACTTCCACACACTCACTCAGAGCCCAGGAACGAAAAGTCACAGCACTAAAGGGTAAAACTTAAATGCACCTGAATACTCATCAACCCAGTCTGTTTAATAACATCAACCTCTCCAAGTTCAGTCAACAGGTAAGACGCCCCAACCTGCTGATGAAGCAGGCCTCTCCACATTTTTAATCTGCTTTGCCACCTTCCAGCCTGCTGTAATTAAACAGCATTGACTTGGGACTGTGTCCATAGCGACAGCTGAAATTAGCTTTGAAGAAGGTCAGTGGTCTGGATTCTTCAATCAGCAAATTGAAGTACTTATCATGTTGCTTCTCTCCATGAGCGACTAATGAAGGTTGCTAAGGGTAGTATGTACCTGTCTAAGTTTGGTCTGGTTGATATTATTACACACAGATTAGTGAAACACCTCAGGAAAATGGAATATTCAATCCAAAGAGATTTTGTTTTTTCTCCTAACATCTTTAAATTAGGCAATGGCTAATCAGGAAGCAGCTGTTTAGCTTCACTGAGGAGTTTTAAAATGGAAGTAAAAGAAGTGGATGACTGTGAACACAGCAGGGTGTTATCTGCCAGGTTCTCTGGGCCACTAAAATTTGTTGTTTTGTTTAAATAAACAAACACTGATTGCTTTATCCCTTAAACATGCCCAAGGGTATTGAAAATGCTTTGCATTTCCTTTATGTGTTTCTTACTGGACTTTCTGGAGAGGCTTTCTACAGCTTATGCCAGCTTCAGGGAATTGAATTAAGCTCTGGGCCAAAAGCTAAATTAGTCTGGTCCAGGTTCAACGTGACAGCAAAGGATACCTTCAACAGGAAGTTTGTTCTACCGCATGTGTGTGATACAGTAATCAGGCTGAATGACCTCCTCTCAGGTAGTGCTGCTTTCAAGGCTGGTGGAAGTCGGGAGATAAAGCTGGACCCCACCAAACTGAGCACACATCAGGCACTGTGTGCTACTGTTCTGAAGCTGTGAGCTGACTATGAGTCAGGTTAAGCCCTATGTCCATATCTGTGGACGATCAGAAGTGGAATTTCGAAAACAGGCATCTTTTTACAGGATTAAATTAAACATGCATAGAGATTTTTATCTTTTCTCTTTTATTACAATTTTGATAAAAAGTAAGCAATTTCTCTACAACAGGTGACATTTGAGAGTTATTATACTTAAGAACAAGCTCCTACCAGGAAATCTCTGATCCAGAAACCTGTTAACTATATGCTTTATGGCTAACCTTCAGAACAGGGACCTAAATGGTACAGGGAAAAATTCATAAAAAAAAATGTTCATTGTCAGCAAAACTGTATGTTGGTAGAATTTTAAACTCTTACACTGTCAAGGAAACTTTGTGCTGAGATCAGTGTTTAAAACATAGGAAATTCAATGTCATTCGGATTGTCTGACTCTCCTAAGGATGTCCCTTACATTACCCCAGACAGGATGGTGTGACCAGGAATGCAAGCAGATTAACAATGAGCACACAAAGACCACACATCATCAATGTTAATTATTAATTAATAGACTATGGGTGCTGTGTAAGCTCAAGCGTGACTTTATTTGTCTTGCTTGTTTAATTTAAATGAGCCTCTTACATAGACTCTCAGTGTCTGCTGCTAGTTGACCTTGATCTGAGTAGCAAATGGTTTTGAAAAGGTGGTATGTGTTACACGAGGAGGATCCAAGGGCAGAGAAACTCAAAACAGGCAGGGTAGTGGAGCACAAGACTTTAATGCTAGGACGGAGCAAGATGGGGAATAGGCAAACAATGACTGAATAAGGGTCCAGTGGTCAGTCTCCTTTAAACAGTCTCCAGGGCAGGAGACTTGCATACCCCTGGTGGCGGGAGTGGGAACCGCAACAGGATTCCCTCTTTATAGGTGGCGGTGCAACATGTGAGGATGGTCTAGATGGGTACGGTGAAAGTCCCGGATGAGTTCAGGGTCCAAGATGTTCCGGGGGAGATCCAGGTGCGGTCCTCCATGCTGTAGCCCTCCCAGTCCACTAGATAATGGAAGGATCTCCACCTGTGATGACAGTCCACAATACGGTTAACAATATAGGTGGTGGTGCCATTGATCATCCGTGGCGGTGGGGGTACAGAAGCCTGGAGACCGGAGGTGCCACACATGATAGGCCGGAGGTGGGAGACATGGAATGTAAGGTTGAAACAGAGGGTGAAAGGAACAGCCAGCTGGGGGGTGACTGGGTTGATGTGTTGGGTCATCTGGAATGGGCCCAGGTAGCGGAGCCCCAACTTGACCGACTCGAGCCTGGAGGGAAGATTGCGGGTCAACAACCATACATGGTCCCCAGGATGGAAGAGCCAGGCCGTAGCAAGTGTTAGCCTGCTGGATGTATAGGTGAAGCCAAGCCAACCGGCAACACCACATAGCCACACAAGCCGAGGGCGTGTTGACAGCGGGTTCCTCTGTGGGAAATCGGGGGGAGAGAAATTGTATATACATTCAAAAGCCGACATCCCTGTGGCAGCAGACTCGTGGGTGTTGTGGGCCAGTTCAGCCCACATCAGGGAACAGCTCCAGGTGTGTGATTGGAGGAGATGATATTGCGTGAAAACTGCAGGGCCCATTGGTTGACTCTTTCTGGAACCCCGACGGCAGGATGGGAGCAGAAGCAGGGCCGAGATCATCAGGATCAAATTGGTGAAACAGGGTGTCAGCTTTGGCGTTCCCTGAGCTTGGACGGTAAGTGAGGACGAAATCAAAATTCTCAAAAAACGTAGCCCAACTGGATTGCCTCGGGTTGAGCTGCGTGGCAAGTTCTGATAGTCAGTGATGACCTGGAAGGGCGTCATAACCCCCTGCAGCCAGTTTTGCCATTCCTCCAGGGCCCACCGGACGACGAGCAGTTCTCTGTCCCCCATGGCATAGTTCCGTTCGGGCAGGGAGAATTTGCAAGAAAAGAACGCACGGGGTGCAGAGCACCCATCCCGTCCCTTTGTGAAAGGACTGCACCCGCCCCCACATCCGAAGCATCAACCTCAACCAGGAATGCACGGGATGGATCTGGATGAGTCAGGATGGATGCTGACGTGAAGGCCGCCTTGAGCTGAGCAAAGGCCCCCTCTGCCTCCGGGGTCCAGGCAAAGGGGTGCTCTCCATGTGTGAGTTGTATGAGGGGGGCTGCAGTGGAACTAAAACCACAGATGAACCATCTGTAAAAGTTGGCAACACCCAGAAAGCGCTGCAGCTGTTTGAGGGTACCAGGTCAGGGCCAGTCCAACACCACAGAGATCTTAGCGGGGTCAATAGAGATCCTGTTGGCGGAGATAATGTATCCCAAGAATGATATGGAGGGGGCATGGAAGAGGCACTTTTCTAATTTGCAATTCAGACCATTATCTAAGAGACGCTGCAACACAGTTCGGATGTGGATGACGTGGTCAGGGAGCGAACGGGAGTAAATTAGAATATTGTCCAAATAAACAAAAACAAACTGGTTAAGATACTAGCGGAGAATGTTGTTCCTGAGGGATTGGAAGACGGACGGACAGCAAGCCCGAACAGCATCACAAGATACTCATATAGACTGTTTGGGGTGATAAAAGCCATCTTCCATTCATCCCCTTTATGCATTCACATCAGATTATACGCGCTACGCAGATCGAGTTTGGAAAACATGATGCTACCACGCAGTGATTCAATCACCGTGTTCATAAGGTGTAAGTCTGAATGACTCCCGTCAAAACTCCCTGGACGCCTGATGGGAGAGTGCCTTTCCCAGTCGGAGAGGACATCCCAGACACCGGTGTCCAGCATGACCACAATACAGGCAGAGGCCCTTCCGGGTGTCGGCAATTACATTCCTCGGCGGACAGGAGGGTTCATCCCAACTGCATGGGCTCCTTGGAGGTGAGGTTGGATCCTGGACGGTTCGGAGGTGGAGGAGATACGTCCTAGGTCAGTTGGGAGGTGGAGGAGCGAGAGGGGTGTTCCCAGAGCTAGTTATCCACCCATATGGCCATCGTAATGAGAGACTTGAAGTCCTCCCAGTGCTCCCGGGGACCTGGGACGCTAGTTCGTCCTTAATCATCTTGGCAAATCCATATTGGTAATGTACTATAAAGGTTTCCCAGTTCCAACCCATCTCGGCAGCCAGGGTCCAGAACTCCATGGAGTACTCTGCGACTGACCGTGATCCCTGTCTCAAATGAAGCAGACGAGCACCTGCCTCCTGACCATGGATGGGGTGGTAGAACACAGTATGCGACAGTGGCAAGGAAAAACTCTCTCAGGAGGAAAAAACCTTGGGTGGAACCAGACTCAAAGGGGAAGCCCATCCTCCTCAGGCCAGCACCGGGCAGGACAAATTAATTAATACAAATTAGAA
>JAACJT020000021.1:12281977-12296522 GCA_009936485.2 Gymnarchus niloticus | reverse complement strand
TAGTATGATCAGAGGATTCATTGTTGACATTAACAAACTGGTAGCGGTCTGTGAGATAAGACCGAAGCCAGGACAGATCCAGGAATCTCTGTCATACCACTCCAGATCCGGGAGATGAAAGGTAGATGTACTAGCCATCGCAAGTGATGCATCAGCTTCCTCTCTCTTGCTCAGAGCAACTCATGGTTCTGGATCTCCTGAGCCTGGGTCCGGACCGTATGAGACAAGGTCTCGATGGTCACCTGTTGCTGCTGGATCCAGGACTGTATATCGGTAGACTCTGCCGGATCCGATGTGGGCTTGGTCATTCTGTCACGCGAGGAGGATCCAAGGGTTGAGAAACTCAAAACAGGCAGGGTAGCAGAGCACAAAACTGCAATACTAGGACGGAAGAAGACAGGGAACAGGCAAACAATGACCAAGCAGGGACACAATGGTCAGATTCCTTTAAAGAGTCTCTCGATCCGGGGCAGGACACTTGGAGACCCCTGGTGGCGGAAGTTGGAACCACGACAGTATGGGTCCTTCAGATCTGTGATATTGGCCATTTGGTGAGTGGACTGTCCAGGCTTACTAGAGTCAGTAAATGGTAAATGGGCATTAATTTGGTGAGGAGGGGGTATACTTTGTAGTAGGTAGCAGATGGTCCCACCCCCTAACCCACTGGTACTCCACACTGCGCTACCCCATCTTCACCAACACAGAACTCCAGCTCGACATCCTGATTCTACAAAAACGGTAGGTGGTGATGTGGTCAAGGAGTGCAACATTTACCCAAAGGGGGCACTGTGACAGCGGTGATGATAACAGACCTGAGGTGCACCCACATTGCCATTTGCAGTACATGCCTGTGCCTTTAAATGGAAGATGATGGAGTGGCTCCTAATGGTATTAAATGGGAATCATTTCAATAAAAATTATTCACTTTTGCCTTTGGGGCTCAAGGAAGAGATGATTAAGCAGAACCATCCAAAATTAATATCTGATACACTCCTGGAACGTTTTTAGGATTTTTGTGCTTGCAGAGTGTCCATTTTACTTTTGTGAATCCACAAAGTGGAGTGGGAATTTTTTTTGGAAAACAGCTCAGGCACTGACTCAGCATTCTACATTCAAATGCAGGATGGCCTCTGGTTTTTGGAGAGCAAGCACCACTAACAATAAATGCACTGAGGGCTGGGTACAGAGATTTTCAGTACAGTTTTGTGATCTACCCAGGGCCATAGATAGTAGGGTAAAAGGTGGTCATGATTCTTGGGGCTTACTGCTGGAGGGGGACCCCACAATATATTTCACAGAATATACTGAACACAGCTATATATACTTTAGGTCCAGAAGAATATTCTTTCGGGGGGCAGAATTCCTAGCCACAGCCCTGGCTCCACTACAGAACTCAAGCCCTGCTGGAACCCTTCAATAAACACCATCTTCAACCTCCATCCACAGAGTTCCCCTCTTCATCTTAATTCATCAACTCTAAAGCCACCACCACCATTCCCCATACACTTCCACTTACTTCCTTATTGACTCAGAGAATGGATTTGACTCTCAAAATTTTTGTTGGGGTGGCCTGGGGTGGTTGGCACGAGTTAAACATGGTCATAAAAATGACTAGTGTTCGTAGTGATCCTGTGGAGGTGTGGATAATGAGGGAGTCCTCAGCACCCCTTGTAGGTGAAAATGTAAGTGTGGAGGAGGATTTGTAAGAGAACTAAACTCCAGGGCATTTTCTACACAGCCGTCAGATCAATCTTTCACTCTCTCCAATCATCTTTTAGGTGACCTCTTCACTGCAGACCCTGAGTGCCTTGGCATTCTCACTTCCACTGGCTCTTTGCAGGGCTGATTGAACCCATCGTCCCCGACACAAGTGGGTGCATTTATCTTCTCAAAGAGTGGCCATGGTATGAAGCATTTAGCAGAAATTTGGACTTGAAAACGATGCCTAAGTATGGTCATTGATGCTGGTCTGGACCACCTCAATGTTTAATGCATTTTAAACTGATACACTGGCTGTATAAGCCTCCCCCATGATTCCACGTTTGCATTACAAAGCAGGAGAAATGCAAGGATGAAAGGATGTTGATAGTCAGCTGTCGCTTATTAGTGACGGACGAGCGCCAGAGTTATTACGCAACTTTTCTAGTTCTTAATTCTTGCTCTAAGAGAAATACCAGGCGTCCTCGTGGATCCCGAAATAATTGCAGTAATCCATATTCATATTCACTAATGTAAATCCATGTACGCAGCGTTTTAAAGCATTAATCGATAATTAAATACCGCGTTGGATCAATCGGGACATGGTTCTGCTTCCAGAAATAATAAATTAAATAGGATTTACCCCTCGGCATGTTTATTCGCTGCTTATTTTCTTAGTATTTCACGTACTTGGTTGAACCAAATTGGTCCAGGACTTGTTACCGTTCCGCGATGCTGACGGGCAGTTTTTCCTTTTTTATCAGGGGCAGCAGTAGGGAGCATACACCTCCTAACCGAGCGAGGGGAAGCCGTCGGGTTGAACGACAGACGGCTGCAATGTGCTGGGCAGGATGCCTGAATTTCTCCATCGCTCTCTTTCCATCTTTTGATCTCATTGCGATTTTTTTCTTCACGTCCAACACGGTTCACAGCCTCCTCGATAGGTCCCCAGTCTCCGTGTGTATCCCCAGCAGCTGACGGACTGGCGATGCGACCTACCGAATTCATCCTCAGAGGAGCTCGTCTCTTCAAGCAAACTGACACTTGAGCTGTCTCGGCGTTTTGCGTCTCTTCAATTCAATAAAACACACGGACCTTGTGCACTTTTCTTCGACCCGAATTCTGCTATGATGTAATCCGAGTACCTGCCTTGAAATTCGCACTGAGCGTCGCGGTGGAAGGACTGCTCCGATGTTTTTGGGACTGCGAGTGGCACTGATGTTGGTGGCCGGGCGGACGGGTGTTTTTATCATACGCTTTTGAGCAAGGAGGAGTGCACCTCTGTCAGCAGCGATCGGTATCCCCATAGGGGATACACACTGCTGCTTACGCTTCTAACCTAAACTGGGCAGTCGGGATTCAGAGCACACAGTTTGTTTGTAGAGATACCGAGAGCTGTGTGCTTTTTACGTTATACTTATTGAAGTCTTCAGTTGCTCCAACTTTAGTAGTACTGACCTGCCCCTATCGGAAAGCGATATCAGATTTGACAGTGCCTGGCCATCGATCCTGTCCGCAGCGTAGTGAAGAACTTTGGTCTCAGGCGTAGTGCATCAGTTCACTGGTGTGTTGTGTCATTTTTGCCGCAAGGAATAACTTTACAGAACCTAAACGAAATTGCCAGAAACTGTTGAAGATAGGTGTATGATATTCCAGGCTCCCCCATGCTAGCGATAACGGGGATCCAAGGACGAGAATGTGGTGTACATCCCTACTGTCACAGCTGTCAGTGATTTCCTCGGCGAAGCGGGCAGAGCGGGTTAAGTGCTTCAAAGCGCCCCAACGGTGTGCGCCACCTACTCGTCTGCCTGTCCCTAAGCCGAAGGAATGCTGCTCCGAGACCATTCAGCGCTCGTTTTAAGTTCTTGGCGTTTTCTCTTCGGACACTGCTTTCTCACGTCTTTCTTGTTCTTGTTCCAGGTGGGTTCTTCACTATCTGTCATTTTCACGCTCACCCGAACTTTTATGTTGTATTCCGAGGCATTTGGGATAAGGTTGAGGTTTAAGTACAGCAACACTGTAACAACAACTATTTAGTAGCTTGGAGGGATAAAAACGAATGAAAAAGGCCAAAAGTGGAAGCTAAGTGAAGGGAGGTTTTTTTTTTTATTTTGAAAATTGCTTGAATGCATTTAGGAATGGATATGTCGCTCATTTGGGTACTTTTTGTAATTTCCACTGGGAATAAACTTAGATGACTAACATTTGAAATGTCAGTCATTTCTAACTAATGCTTCTAGTTTTCTGGAGAGCTTGTTTGGGGAGTAGGGAAGCGCTGGCTTTTAGGGGCTGTAATTGTCATATTAGGTGACAGCAGCTAAAGCAGATTTTACTAGCACAACTACAAATTGCGCCGACAACATACGTAGAAGCCAGCTGCTGTTAAAGCTCATCCAGAGCGCATATCACAAGATCAGTGAATTGCAAGTTAAATGTGTCTTTTGAGTTCACATTTATGCCTGTGCTGTACACACTCATGAGGGTAGTGCTTGGTGTCCCCTGGCTCTCTCTGTTGCACCTTGAGAGCGACTGTGAAATCACCCTGCTCAGGAACGTATGTCGCCTGAGAAGTGTACATGTGTTGTCGATAACCAAAGCCCTTGGGGGAATGGGCTTCACCACGTGCATGTGGCCTTGTGTTTAACTCAAGTAGTGTAATGCAGAGCAGTATGGAGTGTCTGGCAGTCTGATTTAGCTGTGGGGATTTCAGAACCAGGGCTCTCCACAGTACGCTCCTGGCCCTGCTGCCCTCTCCCCAGGAGGTGCTGGACGCCCACACCCTTGGTGGGCGGCCCTTCAGTGGAGAGACTCTCAGCTTGGGGCACTCTCACTCTCTCTACGTAGGAGGAAACTCCTCTCTTCCCTGAAGCGGCACAGCACGGTGGTCACGGTTTGTTCACAGTGGGCGGCAGGGGTTCCTTCATATTCCATAGCACAGCTGCATATGCATAGCCAGCAAAGAGTGGGGGGCTTAATGAGGTCCTGTTGCAGGGTGCCCCAGGTCCCTTTATGTTTTCACCACGTATTTCAGAGTCCCAAATGCCGGTTTTGTCATTCAGGTTCACTCTGGCTTCAGTCCACATCATTCCAGATCCTTGCTTTGTATACTTGCATTTAGGTTTTAGGGGTTGGACATTAATGTGACTATCTTGCCCCTGTTCCCATCTCCCAGTGTGCTCAAGGGGACCTCCAAAAGTCATGCTCGCGAGCTGTGGCCACGAAGGTGAGCGAGACATGTCATCTGGCCTGCCACTGTAGGCCCTACCCGCCACTACCTCCCCCGCCACCTCCTCCTCCTCCTCCTAGGCTGCTCTCTCCCACTAGTAAGTATTCCTGTAACCTTTATCCAGGTTTAACTCTTAAGGCCAATTGACTCATGTTGACTCATAGCAAGGATATTATGGATCTATGTTGGTGGGGGGTGTAAATATATAACAGGAGAGGGTCAGTCTTCAGCTTTTATATATTGGAAGGTTTAGCGGACCGGCAGAAGGAGTGAGCCCTTCCCCTTGTGGGACAGAGCAGGCCATACACCCTAGGTGACAGACCAGCTGAGGAACATGGTAGTAACATGGATTCTGTGCAGGAGGTACTCTGTGCAATTCTTAGCCCCAAGGAGAACCTCAGTGTTTTTTCCGGTTGGGGATTGGGGTATAAAATGTCTGACTGCTGTGCTGCTGGTCTCAGCGGAACCACCCCAATTACACCACCCCAAGAATCTTGAGATAAAAATGGGACGACTTCATCAAATTTGAGTTCAAATTAGTTGGCGACTAAAGAACTGGGCTAGGCAGTTGTCTGGGTTGACATCGACTGATCTCCTCCAAGCTGATGGGGAAGATGGTGTGTGTGCATGTGTGCGCGTGCGCATGCATGCGTGCGGGGGTCCACTCGGCTTCAGTTTACTTGGGTTTTCTTCTGAAACTTTAGAGGCTGTCCTGTCGCTTTAACACACTACAGCATGCAGCAAATGAGCAATTACCCTAATTTCCCTGAAGCAACAAAGCCATTTATGTTTGCCTAATTCGGACTCTGTGTTTAGTGGGTGTACCAAGCTCAGGATAGCCTGATGTCTTTAAAAATGAATTCATTGGTCCGTCCATCTTCAGATTTGCGCCACTGTTGTTATGGTTCATCCTCTCGAGATGCACAGAGCAGCTACCCTGATCTAGCACCAGATTTAGACCCGCACCTCTTCAGGCAGAGGTGCCAGTCTTACATACTGATAGCTCATGTAAGAGATGGCATAAGATTGTGCCGAATGAGATTGAACTGAATGACTTTTTGCAATAACAAATTAAAAAAATAAATTCAATTTACCCTCAAAAGCCCCGTTAAAGTGCCCATTAATTCTGCTGTCCAGACAATGTGACCATCCACTGGTGTAAAATGCCTCCTTTCCAGTCTATCCAGTTCTGTAGGTGGGGGGTTGAGCCATATCAGGAATCACTAAAGCACCTCTGTAGAAATGCAGATGTTCCTTGATGATGAAGCATCATGTGGCAGTGATAGCCTGCAGAATGGCGGTTTGATTTCATATAAGGGCTCCTCGGGATCCACTGTCTTTCAGCCCTCTGTGGTTTCCATCCTGCTACTTAGTGGGGAAATGCTTCAGTTGTTAAGCGCCATGGAAAAAGGAAGCCACTTCGCCACATCTGTTCTACATTTCACTGGTGATTCAATGACCCCCAAGATAGCCAGGTGTCGTACTCACTGAAGGCAGTCTGGATTGCAGCACTGAGTAGTGTCTGAGTGCATGCGATGAAGCGTGTGAGTTTATACCCAATAGCTTGCAGGTGTGAACATGCTCAATATCCAAATGCGATTTCATCAGGAAGGTGACTCTGTGCCATCTTCTTCTCGGCTAATCTCAGCTTCTCTACACCGTCTCTCTCAAATCGTCTTTACTTTGGCGCCATCGGACATGTTATTTGACACACGTGACCAATAACATGGTCACGTTTTCTGCTTATGTTATTTGCTCCCGAGGAGGTCACAGCTGTGATGGCAAGGAAATTCATTTCCTGTCGGAGACCTCGACACCCCATCACGAAATAGTAACAATGTAATGTGCGTATGTGTCTGACTTTTTGCCACTATTGTGACTCTTCTCATCCATCCATTCATTGATCCACCTCTTCTCCTGGTCAGGGTTGTGAGGGGGCCTATAGCCCTCCCAAACATCAGGGGGCACCAGGCAGGGGTACACCCCACAAGAGATGCCAGTATGCCGTCTGATCCCATTCGTGAAACTGCCCCTGTTATCACATTATTCTGTGTACCCTGAATCATATTTTTGTCCTCATAAAGTGTGTGAAATGCACAATTTGCTACTATGATCAATATACCAGTTTAATATGAAAATAGAATATAAAGAAACAACAGATAAACTCATAATTCTGCCTTTTAAAAGGTTTTCAAAGATTTTAAAGATGTTGGCACAAAACTGTTTGTGATTTATGATTGCAGTCCCCCATGCCAGTTTTTTACCCATGAGTAACAAATGCAGTACCTTAATCGCTCTGCCACCTAATTCACAAAACAGAGAAACATGCAGAGTGCCCTGGCTTTCCTACCCGACCATCCAGGAAGGTTTAGAGGAAGATCAGGCATAACAGGATTTGCTCTGGGCTGCTGGTGTACTATCTGGAGCGATCAAAGGAACAGTGCTGAGGATGAAAGCAGAAGTATCCAGAAGGTGGTGAGAGTGTGCCCTCTGGAATTGAGCGGGCTGCCTGCTCGCCCCAGGACTGTGTTATGAATGTGCATGGGGAGCGTGACTACGAGAAAATGATGACACTTCTAAAAGAAAACAGCATACAGGCGTTGTCCCGGCACTTGAGAGGACTTTCTTCTTGTGGCAACGTGACCCATCGTCATAGTGAGATGAATCCTCGCTCTGACTGCACTTAAGTCATACACTTGCCAAAATCTTTTAGGATTAATGCCCGGTTTTGGTTCAGCGGCATCACACTAAGTATTCAAAGCAATTTCCCTGCTGTGCACAAGGGCAAGTGTGTTCATCTCCATGGCGGTAAATCGAATGTGGCTTTGTGCCGGTCGCAGAATCCGGGCTGGATCCCGGCGGTGTCCCATACATGTGCAAGCAGGGGGGATGATAAAAGCACCCCCTACCCAAAGCGGTCCAAAAATAGCAGAACTCTCTGCCTTTGTCAGCCTTTAACAGGACGTGGTTATTGTTGTAGGAGAAGAGCCCAGACTGGCTGCTGGATTTTGAGAGCGAGTGGCGCTCTGCCCGGCCTTAGAGAGGCTAAGCTGCACATTCATGCACCAGCACACTCTCTTTTGCCCCATGCAGCCCCGTGCATCACCAAAGGGTGAGATGCAATGGTGTGCATTCCTGGTGGGGTCCCATGGCTCCCTGGTCACCAGAATGGGGTCCCATCAAGCTATTACAGTAGCTATTTGACATGAATGACTGAATGATTTACGCTATGTCGCGTCATGTTCACTATAGCTGCATTGCCTCTGGCTAAAGGAACACGTACATCCAGTATGCCTTCTCTGAGAATTTAGAAAATCAGTGAATTACTGACTTTGCAACAATAATGGACCTGAGTTTATGCAGATCGGCTTCTATTTTTAGCAGATAAATTTTAGCTAAGATGATCTTCCCCCTTCTAATTACCTTAACAAAATTATGACTATTTTAATCTCACTTTTCAAGCTTTACTTTTCAATACAGCTGCAAACATCTAAAAATACAATCAGATTTAATCTTCAAAGGAAATGCTAATACATTCATTCTTTCTTCTTTACCCCTCTGTATTTTTTACACAGTCTGGTACAGTGCCAGTGAGGGGTTTAAGAAGTTCTTTGACATGAAGTGTCCTTTTCTGTTACCTGTCAGCCATTCTGCTTCGGGTCACTGATTTGAAGTCGACCCTCTTCACACAGCAGATGACACACGGAAGAATCTACTTTTGTGTCCCTGTTTATCTGCCTTTTTTACTTTTAAAACTTTAGTCGCAGACACTAGGAGAGGTGTTTTTTGTGGGTAATGCTGAGCTGCTTTTATTTTTACATTCATTGGCTCAGTCATTTCAGATGAGGCTGTCTGGTGGCAACAAAAACGTCAAGTAGAATGTGTCTTAGCGTGATAGAGAACCAGATCAGGATATAAAATTAAGTATTTTCAGAATGTCTGATTAATTTCAAACATGATGGAATTAGAACATCGCCATTATAAATCAGAGGTTTGTTTAACATGTCATGTGACTTTGTTATTCTAAGTGGTGACCAGCTGAGTACTTGACAGATCATGTTGCTAATTGCTGGTTGGCTGTCTCTGAATATCTTTCTCTAGTTGGCTGTATTTGTTTGTTATTGTCTTGTTGGCTGTCGCTGATTGGCCTCTGCTGCCTTGTATAGCAAAGCGTATGGATGACCTCTTCCAAAACCCAACCAAGTTGTTCAGGCAGCTGGCCACCAGCCCCACAGACAAGTCAAACTGGACTCAACAGTCAAATATCTCTCAGAATTAGCATCTATTGAGTGTTGTTTGCAGATCGTGACTTATATAATCAAATCATTGGTGTTACACTGGGCCAGTGCGGGAAAAGGTCAAGATCATTAGAACTGAATCACTCCTCAGATACTTCACTCTTTATTTTCATAAACACCCACCTAAAAAGGTTCGAAATGTCAGTGTCATTGTTGACCATTGTAGTTTTGGCCATTTCAATAAACTATTTTCTTGTGTCCTTAGCATGCAGGTAGAAAATGTTGCCTGCTATGGTAACCGTAGACACAAGTTCAGGATCTTCCAATGCTTTGAATCATGTGATGCATAGTAGATTGATTTGAAAACTTTATTTATTTTATTCATTTTTTAAAGCAGTCTGCAGTTTGTAATGACCGGAAAATGGCTGATTCAGCTCATTTTTAAAATAAGATGTCTTGCTGATTTATGGCAAAGCTCCGAATAATTTTCCATGCCCCCCCCAGCACTCTACCCTATGAAAGATTGGACAGAACAATCAATTCCAGTTTGCCTGATGACTCTGGGCTGCTGTGGCTGTGCTGCCTGGTCCAGGCTCTGTAAAGACAAGGAACACAAATGATAGCTTCCCTGGTGTTGAAGGCAGAGACTGAATTTATTGAATCACTTGGAGGTCAAGCTGAGGTTCCTTTTCCAACAAGTTTCCCTGACCTCCTTCTGTAGAGCTCACAAATTAGGTCCACCCCTCCCCCCACACCACCTGTGGACCACATGGACAGGCAGAGCCATCAACACTGACTCCTTGGATTACGTTTTCTTTCCCTAGTGACTGACAGCTGTCGGTAGTCACCACATGCCCCATAATGGGGGAGGGAGGTGGCATTGCACCCAGGGCCTAAGTTTAGATGGGGCCACGCTGCACATGGGCAAACTGAGGCATATGCCATGCATCGTATAGATGGAGTAGCACTGTTGTGCCAGACTGCTGGGGGTGGGGGTGCTGGGGTCTACTTTAACTTTAATTAAAGATGGATTAAAGAACAGCAGTGGGGCTTTTATGGGTTGATATCTAAAGATCTCTCCTGCTGCTGGGTCCCACCCCATCACCTGAGAGGGTGGGGCTTCACTTTCTGCTCCACTTTGCGGGCATAGCCGCACCACAAAAATGGTGGGACACATGCAAAAGGAGGGTTGCCCCCCCAGGCAGAAAAGCGTGTGATGTTTTAGCTGCTTCAGTGTCTTAGAAAACACACCAGTTTTTGAATAAGGTTTCAATGGCACGTTTACCACCCCATTGTAATTAAGTCCCACAGTGATAGCTGGGTAATGAAGTAGTAACACCTGGGAGCTTAAACTCTTAGGGGAAGCATTTCATTATCTCCCAGGTTGCCAACACCCTATCCAGCGTAAACAGGGCCAAGCAGCTCTTGAAGAAGAAGAACACAGCAAGAAAAGGTACAGCCAGGGGAAAAAAGCCTTTTATTCTTAATTAATTTTGACTCTGGAGCTGGTCTGTCTGCCACTTTGTGCATTTAATTTCTTGAGTCATTGTTTCAGTCTGAAATTATTGACTGATTTCAAGGCCTCTGCACTGTTGGTTCCCCCTCTGTGCTAGTGTTGTCTTATCTGTGTTATCAGTTGAGCCAAGCACTCCAAAGACTAATAAATGGATAGACCTCCAGCGCAGGTATAAAAATAGCCTTACATAATTGGCTGATTTGCTCGCTGAGGTCCTTGTTATGGTATAATGGTGCTCGGTGATCTTGGTTCGTGCAAATGAAATTATTCCCACTGCTCTCTCACTCATGGTCTCTGCAGGCAGATTGGTCTGCCTTGGAACAAGACTACACTTTATGTCTCTGTAGAGTCCACCCCTGCTTAAACAGGCACTCTCTCTAGCTAGCATCGCCCTATGGACCTACATTTTGACTGAGTCTCGTGTCCTATACCTGAGATTTAGAAAGATACCTGTGATGCATAAGCATGATGTCAGCGTTTCTGGCCAGAGCTAAGCACCGATCAGGTGAAACTCCAGGCACAAGATTTGTACAGAGCTCTCATAGATTCTTTAGCAACTGCAACCTCACCTGCAGCCATTGGTTGAGCCAAACATCCAGGAAGATCCGTGGTTCCTACCACATGCAGAGAGCCCATGTGGAGTACCTTCCCATCTTCATCTCCTTGTGGGACATTATTAGCTATGTTTCAGTGTCACGTTCAAAACGCAGCCTTGCACTTGACTCGTGTTTGTGATTGCAGTATGTCCAAAGATCACGAAAATTCAAAGTGATATAAACTAAAGAAGAAGTGCGTTTCTCACTGATGCACCCTGACGGTTTTCTCCCTTGGCCAAATGAGAAGTGACAGTGTTTAAAACGCATGTCAATCCTCCTATCTTTTACGTAACGGCCATTTTGAAGTGGAATTGAAGATGCACTGGGGAGCGGGCTGTTTATGTAAGCATGCCAAGGGCACTTTTGATTGAAAGGTTTTAGCCACAAGCTTTCCAAATAATTCTCTATGCGATTTGGGTTCTGATATGAGCCTCTCATGAGTCTCCTCTACTGTTTAGAACAGCTCCCATTTGTGAACTGTAGGTAAGTTCATCCCTCTGCATTATATTTTATTTCTGAAAGCTGTTCAGACTTCACATGCACTTGGATGTACTGCCAGATATTTAAATCATTCTAAAGTCAATAAATATTCCCCCCTAGCATTTTACATATTTTTTTCCTTTTAAATATGGGGCTTTGTGGGTTTGACTAGTGATGGGTCAAATGAAGCTTCAAAATCAAAGGTGGATGGGAGTATCCTGAACGAACCAATCAATGCTGTTGGAAAATGAGACTTCAAGACCTGTCATGGGGGTCCTCATGAAGTCCTCATGAAGCCAGCACTGATTGGTCATTCAGGATACTGTACTCCCACTCACCATGGGTTTTGAAGCCTCATTTTTCCCAGCATTGTAACATTTAACATTGTACATTTTATTCTGCATGGAAAGAGAAGGGAAATATGTGATTATGCAAACTGAATCTGGTGGCCACTCGCTAAGAATTCCCAAACCCCCTGGCCAGTACACTCAGGGTATAACGAGAGATACTTGGAGTATATCTGCGAATTATTCTGAAGGTCAGAATCCACAATGGAAGGATTTTCAGGCCACAAGCATATGCATCACCAAGGAGCATTGTTCACAATGTATCAATTATCAACACAAATTTTGACTTTTAGTATGTCCATTGAAACAATGCAGAGAGCGAGAGAATAGGGCTCTCACACATTGCCTTCCTATCTTTGGGCAAGATGCAAGCAGGCAGGCTGATATTTATTAACTGTAAATATTTCTTAAATATATTTGTCCTACCTACAAAAGCAGAGGTCCCTATTTTGCTGGATAACAAAAGATACTTTATTGTCAGATTTCTGCATCACAATCAAAGAGGAAATTTCCCGTATTCAGTCACAGCATTGATGGAGCAGTTGTGTAAAATGGAGCCAGTTCATCTTTACATGTGTATGACCTCACAATTCTCCCTGCCATGTCCTGGCATCCTCAGGGTTAAGAATGGGAGAATGGATATTTGGACATTTACATCTCTGCTTCCCAGATTTTGACCTCCAGGGAATTCTCTGGAACGAACAACGATAACAAATACCGAGTGCAGCACTTTGATAAAGATCACAGGTCGTATATTGGAAGGAGCCGCGTCTCACTCTTATCTAAACACATAAGTTAAATTGCCAGGGACTGTGGTGGACAGAGATGGACCCTTTGTTTCCAGTCTGAGGATTATAACCACCAATCAGTCAAACATTGATAAAGGTTTAAGTGCAATTGGTTTAATGTTGTTTACAATCAAAGGTAAGATAGTTGGATTAATGAAAAAAACAGCATTCCCTACCTGTGTGCACCATGGACTCCATCCATTAGTGAATTGGGATATTGGCTGCAGGTTCAAATCCCACTATGTGCTGGTGCTGCACTCTTGGTGTGGTACTTCAGTAAATATCCATCAGGGGTCTATCATCTTCCCTTATCTCAGCAGTAGTGTCAATATATGCAGGCAGCTGGGAGCAATAGATATGGGGATGGTAGCGTTCCCAATATTAATGTTGACAGATAAAGAACTGAAAATGAATACAGCATTGTACAATGGTTTGGAGAGTAATGGCACAACTATGACTTTTATTCTGATGGGTAATAGTTTGAGGGTCTGTATTTTCATTTCTCGGGTTCGAAGCAGCTGTTCCTTAGAAGTATTTATATTATTTATGTCATTCAGCCACTGCAGATGGTTTTTCCACGAACTGAAATTGAGCCTTGGCCTGGCCTTAATGTGTTTACATAAAATCATGTACAGTGACGCAGATTCATTGACTGTTGGGGATCCTTGACCATCAAAGGTAGGAGCTAAGTGGTCAAGCCTGGACCTGGGGTCTTTCTGTAATCATGCAAATGAAGCACTTTTGTGATCTTGAATCCAGAATGGTGTAGAGCTGAGTGCCGCTGCCACCAGCCCAATCAGGGGTGGTAGGCTTGTGTGTTGTCATGTTCTGAGTGTCACCACCATTGTCACCCCTCACGGAATACCCAGGAAGCCCTGCTTGCATGGCAGCACTTAGAGGGTGACTGAGGGTCTGTTTGAGATGAGTTTTGGGTGACTGTAATGCTGGTAATGTTCAAGGTCATGAGCTTGAATGAATAGTTTAGCCTATTTCAGGTGGGACAAAACAAACAAAATATTTAGTATTTTTTTAAATGGACAGTTTCCTGCTTAAAATGAATTCAGGACCCTTCCATGTCGAAGAAACTGTCACAAACCGTGATGGAAGAATGTGTGAACTGGTTGAAACTCACACGCACTCTCCTTCTCCATTCCCTTACCTCCCATTCACAGTAGCTGAATCCATTGTGCCTCAGATGAAACCCTGGTGGATGGAGATAGCTGTACTGGGATCAGTGGGGTGTGCTTTTGGGGCCTTCCTACTTCTGACTGCCATCATCTGCTATAAGGCCATAAAAAGGTAAGCCTCTCTATACTCCCTCCTGAAATTAGATTTTTGATTGTTTTATAACCCCATACAGAGGTACTCTTCTCACATCCTGTTGGCCCATATAGAGGTGTCCCTCATCATGTCCTATAATCCCATACAGAGGTAATCTTATTTCCTATTGGCCCATATAGAGGTGTCCCTCACCATGTCCTATAATCCCATACAGAGGTAATCTTATTTCCTATTGGCCCATATAGAGGTGTTCCTCATCATGTCCTATAATCCCATACAGAGGTAATCTTATTTCCTATTGGCCCATATAGAGGTGTCCCTCATCATGTCCTATAACCCCATACAGAGGTAATCTTATTTCCTATTGGCCCATAT
>JAACJT020000021.1:12228382-12278749 GCA_009936485.2 Gymnarchus niloticus | reverse complement strand
TTATAGGTAAGTAATAGTATTTTAAAGTCAGTGCGAGCCTTAACTGGTAGCCAATGTAAAGATGACAATACAGGGCTGATATGTTCAAACTTCCGAGTCCCAGTCAGCACTCTTGCTGCAGCATTTTGCACTAGCTGGAGTCTCTGTAGCAACCCTGAGTTACCTCTGGAAAACAGAGCATTACAATAATCCAATCTGGAGCTGATAAAAGCGCGAGTTAGCTTCTCAGCATCATTGAAGGACAACATTTTCCGAGCCTTGGCTATATTCCTTAGATGGAAAAAAGCTGTTTTAATCATACTGCTAATGTGAGCATTAAAGGACAGGTCTGGGTCAACTAAGACGCCAGGATTTCTAACTAATGTGCTTGATTTAAGTGAGCATCTGTTAAATTTTACATCAATCTGTTCTCGAAGCACTCTAGGACCAAGCAGCGTTACTTCTTTTTTATCTCAATTTAGGAGCAAGAAATTTCTGGCCATCCAGCTCCTAATATCTAATAGACAATCCTCAATCTTTGACAGATGAGGCAATTCACCAGGTTCAAATGATATGTATAACTGTGTGTCATCAGCATAGGAGTGGAAGTTAATACCATACTTCCTAATTTTGTCACCAAGTGGCAGCATGTACAGGCTGAACAGCAGCGGGTCCAACACAGATCCTTGTGGAACACCATATCTAACTCTAGTATAATCAGAAGATTCATTGTTGACATGAACAAACTGGTAGTGGTCAGTGAGATAAGACCATAGCCAGGACAAAGATTGCCCTGTAATACCAACTAGGGATTCTAGTCAGTCTAAGAGATTGCCATGGTCAGTAGTTTCAAATGCTGCACTGAGATCTAAGAGCACCAGCAAGGAAAGACAACCACGATCTGAGGCCATGAGTAGGTCATTAGTTACTTTCAGTAGTGCAGTTTCCGTACTGTGATATTGTCTAAACCCGGATTGAAACACTTCATTTATGCCACTTCTCTGTAGGAACAAGTGCAGTTGTTTTGCTTCTATTTTCTTCAAGATTTTAGAGAAGAAGGGAAGGTTTGAGATAGGCCTATAATTTGCTAAGTCACCAGGATCAAGCTTAGGTTTCTTAAGGGCAGGCTTGACAACAGCTATTTTTAGTGATTTTGGTACATAATTAAGACTTGGTGATGAGTTAATCAAATTAGGTTATTAATAATAGATAGAGCAACCTCTTTTACAAGCCTTGTAGGAATAGGATCCAACATGCAGGTAGCTCAGTTAGAGGAGGGTATTACGTTTAAAAGTTTGGATTCTCCTATTGCGGCAAAAGAATCCAACGTCAGTACATTACTTCTATCCACTACAGCAGGATCGAGCGGATTTTGGCAGCAATCTGTGGCAGTGGTACTACTTTGGATTATCTTTCTGATGTTAGTTATTTTACCATTGAAGAATGCCAAAAAGTCATTGCTTTGGAGAGAGGTTGGAATCTGTGGGTATACCTCAGATATGAACACTTGCCGGCTGCAGGACTTGAACCTGCGACCTTTCAATCACAGACACCTAGGTTCTGTGTACATAGAAATATGCAGAGTGAAGCCATACTGTAAATCAATGTATACATAAGTCGAATAAGTGTAATGTTAATACCGCTAACATATCACTTATCTTTTGTGCATGTATTTTGCCCACTCCATCCATTCCTCCCTACCCCTTGTTCAGCACATGGTTGAGGTTACTCTAGAGTCTGTTCCAGGAAGCACTATGCATGGGACACTCTGAACAGGATGCAAGTTTGTCAGAGTGCTGCATTTAACTCCTACCACTGCGTACGTTATTACACGTGTCGTGTTATACACTCCGCCAATGCTGAGTTCATCGTCTGTGGACTAAATATAGGTTAATGCTAAGTGAAGCTGATCGGTGTCTACCATCAAAGTAAATATGTACATTTTGAAATTGAGAAGGTTATCAACCAGGATCTGATTATGCTTTTAGTTTGCAAATAATGCAGTAATTTATCAATTTACTTGGTATGCTTCCCATTGAAACAGCCACAACATAAATACCCGCAGGCTTGGGAGCAGAAATAAATATTTCATGGTAAATTAAGTATTTTACATACCGGACATTTGAATATTACATTCGCTACATATAAAGTTTTAATCAGTTTACACAAGATAGCTGCTGATGCGGTTTAGTCCTAACCCGATCGACTTAGATGCTTAAAGGGGCTGAGAATTTGCAGAGTGCAATTAAAGGTTGTAGTGTCTATTAGAGGAGGCAATATAGAGGAAATTTAATCGGCAGAAGCACTCGTGCTTGCTGATCGCCAAGTGTGATCAGTCATACAGCAACAACACATCTGAACCAGGGCCTATGTCTGTGGCTGGACAGTGCCTGCTTATTTGTGTACTCAGCATGTAAGAAATGCATCACCATGCACATTGGCGGACTGCTGTCAGTGTTGTCAAACTTTGCATTATTCTGGGCTGCTGATCCAATGGCTACATCAGTGACTACCACAGGTTCTCCCTGTTCCTTTATTACTGAAGGTGTTTGACGCTGCAAACCCAGTCTTCTGTTTAACTCTTCCCATCAAGTGTGTTTTGACAGCATCTGAGGTGTGTAGCTCAGTTGGTTAGGAATTAGTGCCCATGTCTGGAAAGTCAAGGGTTAATATCCCTTGGTGTTTAGATGTAATGATGCAATTTATGTTGAGAGAGTTTTTCTGGACATGACTTTATCTATGGTCTGTATATATCAATATTAAAGGGGGCACGGTGGCTCAGTGGTTAGCATTGCCACCTTGCATGTTGGGGGTTTGAACCCCAGCTCTCTGTGTGTAGAGTTTGCATGTTCTCCCTGTGCTTTGCAGGTTTACTTTTGCAGTCCAAAGACATATATTGTAGACTAATTGGCGTGGCTAAATTGTCCATAAGGTGTGCATGACTGTGCTCTGCAATGGGTTGGCACCCCATCCAGGGTGTCCCCTGCCTTGTGCCCGAAAGCTGTGTGGGATATGCTCCAGGCCCCCCAAAACCTTGAATAGGATTAAGCAGTTTAGGAAATGGATGGAAATATCAGTCTTGTTTATATTTATTGACTTCTTGTGTATGTTTGCTGAGGCAGTGTTGCCTTTTTCTGGTTGCTCTGAGATGACTTGAAAAGCCTGTGACCTGGACTGGGGCTAATCCACAGTTGAAGAAAGCGGCTCAGTATCATACTGCACATGAGAAGGGGAGGTTTTCTAGGTGGCCTGAGTCATTCCCAGCCTTTCACCCATCAGCCGATGTATTCACAGATTTCACCCAGGCTGTCTGGAAAAACAAGTGCCCATTATTTAATGGCCTCCCATGTTTACTGGTGCGAGCTTCGTACTTCTCATTATTCAGCTCCTAGTGTCACCACTTCCTGAACAGTGCTTGACTTTGGCCTTTGTTGATTTGGTTTCACTCTTGGGGACCAGGAGTCATAGTCCTGACGGCACCCCAAGTGTTTGTCATATCAGCAATGCTATTTCACTGACGAGAACCTTGATTTTGACCTAAGCTTAACATTCCCAAAAAGTGACTTTATTGATAAGCCTGCTGGAGAGGTGTGCGTGTCAGCTGTCCCCTGCATGTCCACGTTTGGCTAAAAGACACTAAACACATTGGCAAAGTGCCTGTCTAAAGGGCTGAGAGAGGATTAGAGGGTCCCATGAGGGGAAGGTGATAGAGCAGAGCTGGCAAGCTGCAGTGGGGGTTCCACTTGCATTTGCAGCATTGAATGCAGTAAACAAAAGGGTTAGTGGGTGGAAATAGCTGCCGGTAAATATAGAAGCACAGCACCTCAGTTCCAGGGGTGACCCAGGGAATGCCGGGATAGCCAGTGCCTGGAGTCAGCAGGAGGGCTTCCCAGAGGAGATTCTCAGGGGCACCAGGTGTCCTGGTAATTGTCTTTGCAGTAATTCCCAATTCATTTCCTATCATCCTCTCTACACCCCCCTCCCCTTTTGTCAGGTGTGAGAAGGTTTATAAAGCAGTCACAAAGGTTGATTTAAATGCTGATTTTCCTTGTGAAGTCACTAAAATGGCGGATTAAAGCTTATTTCCCCACACAGAATAATGGAGGAGATGGTTGTAACTGAGGAAAAATGTATCAAGCTCTAAGGCTGAAACATCTCCATCCAAGTGTAAGGAGACCTGGCAGAACGTGTGGTGTGCTTTACATAACGTGTGTCGTCTTTGATCAGACCACATGCAGAAAGCAGTTTTGCTGTCACTGTTTACTAGATCAGAGTGATATCAAGCATACGGCTTTGGTATGAAATATTAATCTGACCCACTAAAAGTGGAGTCACTGCTCGCCTTGGGCACGTAACACCGCATCCATTATTAAAGAGGTTTGCTTAAAGGTTGAGGTGAGAGCCTCAAGTTCTGTTCTGTGTACTAAAATCGCTGCTGTGCAGTGAAGAAACCCTCAGAAACCAAGCATGTTATAGAGATAGCCATGAGCAGCTCTGTCACGCCCTCTCTCTCATGTTCCCTGTCTCTTCCCCCTGCTGCCTGGTTTCCTAGTGCTGCACCTGGTTGCTGTGGCAATGCTAATTGCCTCGTTACGCACCTGGTGCTGGTGCCTCGTTAAGCACCTGGTTGCCTGGTTCCCTAGCCTATTTCCCTGTGTCAGCTCTGTTGGTTTGGGGGCAGTCGATCTGCTTGATCCTGCTTGATCGTACTGCCTCACGAAGTGTTCTGAGCCAGTTTCTTGCTCCCTCGGATGCTTAGGCCCTGCCACGGTATGCCTGCCTGTCTCAGTGGCTGGTATTACTATACTCCAGCGGGTAGCCAAGAGTGATCCAGTCTATGGAGCCCAGAGTCCCCCCGATCAATGAATGGACAAGCCTACGAATGGACAAGCCTTCCCCTGTTCCGGGTTCCCTTGTTACTGTGCGCCTGCGCTCTACTATGCCTCATCCATGCTATGCCTCATCCATGCTATGCCTCATCCATGCTATGCCTCATCCATGCTATGCCTCATACATGCCATGCCTCGTGTATGCCTCGCCATGCCATGTTTTCCCTGTCTGGTGTTCTCCAGCCTTTCTGGTTATATATGAGCCTCCCTGCCCTTTGGGTCTTAAAAGGGTTGAGCTGCTCAAAGAACCAGTTTCTGCCTTGCCAGGTGTGATTGTGTCCGCCAGTGCTGTGTGATTGTGTGCTATGTGTTTCCTAGTACTGTGACAATCTCATTGATTCTCCAGATCTAGGCTCCTCTGTTTATTGCTTTCTGCATGGGTTTGGGAGTTTCAGGTGATGTTTCATGTTTACCAGAATCTTTTCACAGCCTGGGACATGATTGTATGACTTTCAGAAAGTCAGAATTCATTTGAAATTGTGTCGCGTGTATTTACTGATGATACACCATCTGCCAATAAAAGGCATTTTGATAAATCGAAGGGCGACAGCTTCTCCCCAACACCAGGCCTTTCCCCACCTCAACCTCCCTAGTTTACATTGTTCTGTTCTGAGGAATGTCCTCTATGTGTTCAGCATTTTGGCTCTACTTCTGGGTTGTCCTGTGTGTAGAGTGACAGGAATGGGATCAGCTTCGGAAAGCCCATTATCTGTGGCAGGCTCCATGCCACAGCGTAGGAGGATTGTCCAAGCCAGTCGGGAGCCACAGAGGACAGGTTGACAGAAGATTAAGAGCTCCAGCTAGCCAGTCTGGCTTCATATAAGAAAGCACTGACAAAGTCTGAGAGAAAACAACACATCGTACTATTTTGGCTTCCACAGTTGTAAGCTAAACATCTTGTTGTCTTGTGATTAAAATGGAGACCAAATGGTAGCCTTCCTAACTGGTAAACCCCACAGTTTGATTACACTAACAGGCAAAGTTTTTTGAATGCTACAAGTTAGGAGTTTGTTAAGATAAGATTATGAGCTGTAGATGGTTCAGCTGAAGAATCCTTACTTATTTTTTTCTTACAAACGGCATCAGAGGGAGGTAAGATTTAGTGAGCCCTGTTTGTGGAGTGATAGATGTAGCCATGTCTGTCATCTTCCTCTAACCAATGTGGAACATGCTCTGCCTTCCAAAGGCACTAGCTCTGGAAAAGAGACATACGAAAGCAGTCTGCCGTATCTGAGTGGAATTTCTGTATGGTACTTCATTGATTTACACCGTCAGAAAGCACAGAGTGCCATAACGCTGACGATAGCAGCTCACAGTTGTCCAGATAGCTGTCTGTACCATTTATCAGTCAGCCAACTTGCATGAAAATCAGGCGGAAGCGCTGAGATGCTCCTCAGCCACAATACTGCTTTCCACTGTTTTAACAACTCTGCCCCCATCTGGGCATAGCCCACGGCTATGCTTGACAAAATGATCAAATGCTAACCTGAGGCTCCGGTGTGCCTACTGGGATGTTTTGTGCTTTTTGTAGCTTTTTATTGACATCCACATGGGGCAGAAATTAGCTGGATTGGTTTTGCTGCAATGGGAGATGCAGGCAGACCCCTTGAGCCTGAAATAAAAAATTTCACAGTCACTAGTTAAAGACAGGAGGCCAAACAAGGCAGAAGGTGGAACATGAGGCTCCAGGACTCCATGAAGCTTCTGTTAGTTCAGCATTTTGCAGATAGTAAGACACTGTTCATCATCTCCATTATGTGAATCTCAGCCATTTTAACTTTTTACCGCATTGTATGTTTTCATTGCACATACTTGTCTGAAAAACTTTTTATTCATAGCTTAGTAATATAACTTGCATATTTCTTTTAATTTAGATCTCAAAAATATGATTTGAAGTGGCTATGGAGAGGATGCTATACATTTTGTCGATTAAGCTGTTTGGATATATGTTTTGGTTTTTAAACTTATCCTATTTTCCACAGTATTTTTCCAGTTATACTTGTGACAGGGTTAAGCTTTATTGACACTGCATGAACATTAGAACATTAACAGTTCTACATAAAAATAGTGAGCCATTCCCACACACTTTCCGTGCCTTTAAATGACTTGCCTAAACGTCATTGTGGTAATGTCACTAGAGAGTCTCCACCTTTCTCCTCAGACACGCAACATCTTCACATTTGGCCCCCAGCCAGCGATTGTTCTGACCAGTCAGCAAAGGAACTGATGCCTGCCAGGTTAGGGGGAGGGGTTATCCAAGATGGACTACACTTAGTCTAGAAATTAAAGCCATCATTGGACTGACCTTTGGGTTAATTTAATTTCAGCAATAGAAGTAGATCTATGCAAAAGGGGAAAGTAGAGGAAAGCAAGTTTTATTCAGTCCTTGACTGCCTGGCACAGGATGTCTGCTAATCAGCAGAAATGGGGTTGGCTTCCTGTGCAAAGACAAACGAGTGAGAGAAAGCATAGAAAGAGATGAGGTGTTAAACAAACAGCTGTCCAGCCTGAGGAGCATCGCCTTCAGGGCTACTCAGCACAGCCCCTCTAAAGTTATTATTTAATTTCATAGTCCCACGGATAATGGAATTTGAGGAATGAACATGAAGGAGGAGGGGAATGATTCCTCCTGTCCTATGGTCCAACAGATAGATTAGTGTAAGATTGTTGGCATCCACCCAAGGGAGTCCCTTACTTCTCTTCATCAGCTGTTCCCTGCTCCTGCACCACCCCACCCCGGCAGAGATGCATTGCACGCTACGACAGTTTGAAAATTGCTCAGACTTTATGGTGTGCCATTTGGGGCAAAGCAGGCTGTGCAGATTTCACGTTCGGGTGGCTCTCTGTGCGCTCCAGCTGTCCCGTAAATTTGGAGTCCCACTTTGCAGCTTTTGTTTACCAAGCTTTTGTCTTGCTCACAAATCTACCTCAGAGACATTCCATAAGGACTCTCCAGGAGTTAATTGCCTCATTGTTTAAGCTTCATAGACTCATGTTCTGCATACCCATTTTTTTTAAACTCTCTCTCTCACTTACACACATAACTATGATTGTACTACCAATCAAAGTCCAATGTTCTGTATTTATTTGACTGCTTGTCTGCTGTAACTCATCTGCTACATTGCCTGTTACCCTATTTATAGCTATATTTGCACTCAGCCAATTATAATCTCTACTATATATGTATTCTGAGCTTGTTACACTGTATATAATGTATACTCTGTATATATTTCTGTCAGTTTTTGTTCAGTATGTGTTATGAGCAAGTGGGTGCAACAGTTTCCTTCGGGATTAATAAAGGTCTTTTCTATCTATCTATCTATCTATCTATTGTCTGTTTTCTGTTGTCTGTTGCAGTTGTTAAGATTTGGATAAAACAGGGCAATTTTTGAAGGTAATAGAATCCTCTACTTTTTGTTTGTGTCTATAACACGTTTCTGTGGTACACATCTGGAGGAGTAGTGATGATGATGATGGTAAGCATGAAAAGGCCAAGAGACAGATCGCTGATTGCAGGCTTTATCTTTAGTGAGTAGGCAGGGACATAACGACAGTAGTTAACATTGTGAAAGCAGAGACTTTGATCAGGCTTGTTTGGCTGTAGGTACTTCCAGCATGTCTGCTCTTTAGGGTAGTGTGAGATATGAAGGAGGCTGAATCTCAGGGCGATCCTGCTCACGCAAACTGGGTAGCCCTGTCCATGCCTGCTATGTTGCTCACAACGAAAAGCCATCTGTGTTTTAGGAAACCTCCGCGGAAGGAAGAGAATGGGACGAGCCGGGGCGAGTATGCCATGAGCTCCCGCTGCAAGAAGGTGCTGGACACCAGCAATGCTGTGGTGTAGGGCAGGAAGAGGAAGGAACACCACGGCAGTTGCCACCCCCCCAATTTGGCACCGCCCCCACCCCACAGTGAAGGTGATGTCCTGGAAAGCCAACCTTCAGCAGAACAAGATGGGAGGTGAACCAGGAACACACACATGTAAACATCTACAGAGTTGCTTCTGGAGAGAGACTGTAAACTTTGGGAAGCTCCTTAACATGCAAGGCTAGACGCTGCTGTTCTGAGCAGGGTGTCAGGTCTGCTGACAGCTGGCAGCCCAGAGGACGAGTTTGTCAGCTTTCTGAAAGGTCCCCCTCAAACACACCCCATCACAGGAACGCTGAATAACAATAGCAAATGAAAAAATGCATGCATTTTTTTTGTGGAATGCAGCACCTTTTTTTGATTCTCTGTCTCCTATCCCTGCACTTTCTCCTGTACCTGACTTCCTCCTGCTTGTTTTCTGAGGCTTCCATTGGTGATCTGTTGTTGCACCGCTGACCTAAGCTGGGTTTTTGCTCCCAGAAGAGATGGGACGAGGCGGCTTTACTTGCCACCTTATAAAGCTTCAGTATGGCCACGAGAGCCTAAAACCTGGATCGCTCGTGTCCTCCGACTATGCAATTTAAACAGGTGCACGGAGGTAGTAGAAAGTGTGGCTTCATTGCTGAATAACGGCTGTCAAGTCAGGCTGAGGATCTGTCAATATGTAAACTCGTTGTCACGCCTGCTAATTAAATTATTTATGCAAATTTTTAGCTCTTTGTCTTGTGATGGATTTACTATGTAGTCTGTGTCTGTCCTTGTTTAGGCATGGTAAAGAATACACTTATTGGAAAAATAATACATGAAACAGAAGTAAAATTTACAATCCTGATATTTAAATATGCAGTCTTTAATATACTTCATATTTTGGAGTGAAAACAATTTTAATTTCAGCTTGAATATGTAAAGCTGTGTGCATCTGTCACAGTGTAGTATAGTACGGTACACTCTCAATATATACACGATTTGCATAAATGCACATATGAGCCCAGTGTATTGTAATATATGCAGTATATTTAGACCGATATTTAAGGAGCGTCCATCGTAGTTTGGATTTTGCATTCGGTTGTGCTTTGTGTCTCGTACCGGAGTCCCCTGACAGTTGAAGTTCAGCAGAGCGTTAACAACGCCAATCCAGCGATAGTGTGGTCAGCTCGCCCGGCTCTGTAAAATTCCCCCCGATTACTACTCTGAGCTTGTTGGTTTACTTTTCCGTGTCCTGCAAGCTCACCTGTAACATAGGCACACACCTCTATCTGTGTTTGTGTGTTGGTACGTGTGCTGTTGTGTTGGCTTGCTTGCTTACAGTGACGTGTCATCTCAGTCTCCGCTGAGTATCATCGCAAGTGGTGAAGGTGCTGGCCCTGGTCGGTTCAAAAAGGTGGTCGAGTGTCTCGAGCTGAGCAACAAGTCATATATCAGCTTCTGAAGGTGACTGCATGCTAGCTCAGTCTTTGTAGAAACTCTAAAGCAGCCAGGGCCAAGGCTACTATTGGTGGAACTGGAGTCAGGATTCTGACCAACTGGAAGGGGGCATCGTGTAGCTCACGACCTATGGCTGATGTGCTAGAGGAACAATGGGAGGTATCAGCAACAGTTGACTTATAGAAGAGTAAGTACCTGGGAGAGTAATCTAAAGCTTAACTTTATCAGTCAAAATGCCTATTGGGTTGGAATTACATCAGGTTTAGCTTACTATGCCTTGGGTTTCTGTTTGTAAGCAAAGTTAATTCTGCTAAATGCATATGATGCCCATATATTCCACACAAGTCCTGAGAGGAAAAGTAATGTTGATTGATTAGTTTGAGTAGACTCTTAACCTAAATTGCTGCATCTGTGTGTGTGTGTGGGGGGGGAGTCTAACAAATACCCTCTTTCTGAATTGTCCCCCTCCTGAAGAATTACAAGTCTGAGTCTAAGTGTCCTATCTCTGCATTGTAACTGTCTGTATTATAGTATATGTACAAAGTTTAGTCAAAATAATACTGCATGAATGTAAATATAAGCATTTTGATGTCACTGTCTATCATATGTACAGAACCAATGAAAATATGTTTATACGGGGGACAAAATGCAATGACTGAAGTTGTTGAGATGGTACTATACAGACTGACATGCTGACTGAGTTGTAAAAATGTTGTGATGTTTCTGGAGAATCCACTGCTGTATATTTTGGTAATTAAAGGTTGTTTCATGGTGTATGCATCGCATACCAAAATGTTAAACATATATACATGCATTCAGTGGTCACTTTATTAGGTACGTCCTGCTACTACCACGTTGGGCCCACAGAGCTGATTTAAGGGTAGATGAGTTACATGTTTGGAAAAGAACTTCTGTACACCACTGTCGCACTGAACTGTTTTCCTTGCACTTGGGCTTCCCGGTAGCTTTAATGAGTCTGGCCATTCTCATCTGACCTCTCACATTAACAGGGTGTTTTCTAACAGAGATGCCACTGAATGGATGTTAAACACCATTCTCTGTAAACTCTACACGCTGCTTTGTATGAAAATCCCAGGAGCGGAACGATATGTGGGGTGATAGAACCACCACATCTGGCACCCAGAATCACACCATGTTCAGTGTCACTTCAGTCATTCACCCTAGTTGTTCTAATGCTTAGTTGAAAAATAATCAAACCTCATGACCTGATCTGTAGTGATGGGAAAAACGAGTCTTCATAGCCTATGGTGGCTTTTGCCAGCATTGATTGGTAGTTTGGGATAGTCCAACCCACCCAGGGTTTTGAATCCACATTTCTCTCATCACAACCTGTCTGCATGCCTCATATATTGAGTTACGGTAGCATGATTGGATGTTTTGAGGAGCAGGTTGTTTGCGTTAATTAGCCCATGTACCTTATTAACTGGCCACTGAGTGTACATACATACTGTGCATTTAACCAGTTTACCTGCAACATGCTGAGGTTTTTTTTAGGTTTAAATAAAATTGTACTACTTAAAGACTGGGGCTGTCCTTCCATATGGATGTTACCAAGCCTTAGTGCCCACGAGGGGCTGTCAGTGAGGAATGGGTCAGTCACCACGTGCTGCCCAACCAGGCGCCTTCTTCATCACAGTGCCCTGCTTTCATTGTGGACCGTCATCACTGTGTTCAGCACCTTAGTACATAGTGTGGGCCCCTGAGTCTTGTCAGCACCAAAGGGAATGCTATTCCTCTGCCTCTGCGGTACTCGTTAATAATTAATGTCGCTAAGGGGCATAGTCAGCAACCCCGAGGCTAATGGAATGCCGAGTGCTGCTGCTCCTTTTGAAGTCGGCTTCATCACAGATCCATCTTCTCCTCCACTTCAATTTGCAGTTTTGTACCTACTGCGGCTGCGATTGGTTGGTTTGGGAAACACTACTCTGGCATCGTTCTGATGGAGAAGTCAGCAGGCCTGCCCTTGGGGATTTGGTGCTTGGCAATTGACTTGTTACCAACCTCTGGATGTCTACAGGTTTGTGAGTGAAGTGATTAAACTGCCCTCTCCTCCAAAGTCTACCCACATAACCGACAGCCTTAAGTTGATATTTTACCAAAGGGGAAGAAGTCAAAGACTGAGCATGAATCTGTAAAACTCCCATAGTCTCCACTATCAATGAGGGGTGGGGGCCTTCGGTCTCATTCAGTATAATTACCTTCCATGCCGTGAGCCAGTTTTAGCATTCATGCATCCATCTGGCAGGAGAGCAAGGGGCCATGTGGCAGTAAAGTCGACATGACAGCTCTAGAGTCACAGGGCGCTAGCACTAAAGTGTCTTAGATACTTAGATAGTGTGAGGAGACAACAGTAATGACATGACTGGCCCAGTCAGACTGCTGTGTATCCGGACCTTGTCAATGCGTCCTCTTCCCTCACCAAGGACATTAACACTATACTGAGCATACAGGCTGAAGAAGGGACACACAAGTCTGGTTTTTATTTTTCAATGTGTTCTGCTGTGACCAGAGTGCTCTTGATAACCATACCATTGAAAGTCAAACATTGGTTATAGGATGCAAAGTACTGTAAGTGGTAGATGTGCTGCTTGTTTGAGGGGTGGATACCAGGATGGAGTACAGGGCAGTAGATATGACGGTGGAAGAGCAATTTGTTCTCAATCTCTGGCCTCATTGTGAATTCTGGCTGGCACAAGAAAACAAAGTAACTTGTGTTCTGGAGGAACGACCTCACCAGGATGTTGGAGTACGTGAAATGTTGCTCCTCTCTTACTGCTGATGACTGAATTATTATGAATATTAAGTCAGATCCATTAAGCTTAGTATATCCTGTATGGAGAGCTCCTCTATCAACACTACTGGTGAAGTCTTGATCCAGAAGACATGAGATTAGCTAATAGTTATGAGGTTAAGTAACATATTTAATGGATGTTTTCATTGGAAAACTTCTGTACATAAATGAACTCCCTCACTAAATAATGGATTTGCTGGATACATTGATTGTCATTGGAGGCATTTGTACATAGTTGAGATTCTTAGATGCTTTTTCAGTGGTAATGGGACAAATGAGGCTTCAAAAGCCATGGTGGGAGGGAGTATTCCAAATGACCAATCAATGCTTGTGATTGGCAGTTGGTAGTTCAGGATACTCCCTCCCACCACAGGTTTGAAGCCTCATTTGTCCCATCACTATTTTTCAGTCTCGCCAAGTTAAAATATGTCCTGAATGTGCTCACTGAGCACATCATGCCTGACCAGTGATCTCTCCTTACGTTTTATACAATATGCCTGTTCAGCCCACCCATTTCTCTCTGTGATCAGATGTCAGTTGAAATTTTGAGAAGCAAAGCCTTTCTTTTAAAGCGTCTGCAGCAGAAAGCTTCATATTCTGGGTGTTGGGACCTCGTGTCAGTTTTCCTCCCTCTGGAACTGACAGAGGGTGACTTATGTGGGTCAGCCCTGCGTACATCCAGGCTCAATCACCATCATGGGCTGACCCACGGGGCCTGATGGGGGCCTCAGTGTCATTTTGATAGTCAAGGGGTCACTAATCAAAATTTTCAGCCTTGCAGTAGATTTGTGATTAACAACCCCATTTTTTGCACTCCTCAACACCATGAGTCACAGAATGTGTGGGGCCATCAAGCCTCGGTGACAACCTGATGGATCAGTCTGTTTTCCCTTAAAGGGCAGGTCCCTGTCCCTCCCAGCCATCCAGCCCTCCAATTGACATTTGCTTAAACGCAGCAGGGTGACACTGGAGAGAATGAGCAAGAGCGTCAAAGCATCAGGTGAAGCTGGCAGGATGTGGCCAAGAATCAATCCATCTCCCCCACCCCAGGTGTATGATTAGACTCATCTCTCTCATGAAACCAGGGGGTTGGCTCTGGATCAAATCTGTGCCGTCACCGTGGCGACCTGCATGATTTAAATGGCTGAACCGCAGACCCTTTTTACCATTTTATTATTTTTGGATTATTTTACTGTCTGTGCTGTCTAGCCGTCTGTTCATGGGGTCATTTGGCATGGGTGTGGGGGGAGGGAAGCTGATTATATGAGCTGACACTAATGAGTGGTGGGAGGCTTTGAAGGGGCATGAGTTCAAATAGCAGCATCTGGCAGCACTGCCACCCCATCAAACCCAGCAGGAGGCTGACCGGCATTAACAAGCCCAGGTCATAACAGGAAGGGGTCGCTGCTCGCTGGTTTCCTAAAGGGTTGTCAAGAAGGTCAGGAAGTGATTGCAGGAACTGTGACCAGGTCAAGTGACTGGAATTGCTCGTGCTGATAGGCTGATGCTGCTCTTCATTTTCAATAAGTGATGTCTTTCTTTTTTTGTTTGTGTCCCAGATCATGGTCTGCGTTTTGGCTTCCCTTATCCTGCATACTGAAATGACTTCTGTATTACCTGCATTTAAGTGCTGTTTTTTCCCTGTCCAGTCCCTGTGTCACGTGGTGATGCTCACGCCCTGAGTGATTCCCAGTGCTGGTAACTGAAGACTATTCCCTGCAGCTTGGTCAGGGCACCTGTCCCTTAGTAAGACATTCAAATCGTGTATCTAATGTTTATTCACCTTGTTCCAGACAGTAGCGATGGGACAAATGAGGCTTTAAAACCCATGCTGGGTGGGAGTATCCTGAACTATCAATTAATGCCACCATGCATTTTGAGGCCTTGTTTGTCCCATTACTACCAGCAAGATTACACATGGAGGTAAACATGAAGTTGCAGCACCTCTGCTACATTCTGTGTGCTTCTTTTATGTGGCTGCCACAATCCTGTGACTTTTTATTCAGTTTGTGACATAAGCAGAAATTTTGAATTTCACTGGAAGGTTTGGCAATGTGGTGCTGATGGAGTAGCGGTGGATACAGAATGATAGGTGGTTTGGCTCCAGCTCAGCCACCTTGCTCCTGTTCCTGTATTCCAGGGCCTCCTGTATGTCAAATTAAGTCTTACAAGCACACTTCATCATAGCAAACAATGTTACGGTCAGATGTAACTGCATTTCATTGATTCTGGGCAGGCTAACTGTTGTGGCAGGGTTCATTTGGAAGGGGAGCTTGGTAGGGCATGACATGAGGATGTGAGGGTTTCTGGCCCTTTTCGTCTACCTGCTGGCTGCCCTGTTTATTGAGTTATTCACTGCCCCCACCTCCCCAACTGGGCTTGCCCTTGATGGAGTGGGTCTTTAATGGGAATGGTCAGCAGGCCATACTGTCTGCTAATCCAGCTTGCTGGGAAAGAGTCAGCAGACTGTGGCAGGTATTATGTGCTCACCATGTTCCTCCCTGATGGCTGAGGGGAAGGTTAGTCAAAGCCTGCTAGTTTTAGAGATCTAGCATGGGTCATCCCCTCTCACAAGTTATGATGATGGACCATTTGAGGAATGACCCAAGACAAACCTGGAGGACCTGTCACATGAGCAGCTTTGTGACTTACTGCAAACAATGCAGGGTTGATTACAGTAAGGAAAAGGTAGTTATGTCAATTCTTAGTCCTCTATCTCAGTGAAACACTGAGTCACTTTAACACAAGCCCCCCTTCCCCCCACTACTGAGAAACCATTTTCCACCCATGGATCAAAAACAGGCATGAAGAAAAGAGGCAACGGAAATGGAAAAAAGTGGCTTTTTATTTCATTTTGCCATTTTACCCTTAACAGCAGGGACAAGAGGAAGTTAACATGGTGTCTTCTCTGAGTGATAGACACGGAGGCTGGCAATTAGTCAAGGCCTGCTCCCATGATCCTCTCAATGTCACATGGAGAATGTCTGGGACCTCTGCCCCCCCTCCCCCCCCGTCAGAGCTTATATAGGGGCGTGGCTGACATTTCTGGCTGCTTCTGCTCTGGAGAGGTAGAGAGAACAGCTTCCATTGCTAACTACACGGCCATGTCAACTTAACTTTAAAAAGGCCAACACTTGGTGACAACTTCACCCTGCACCCCCTCCTCAGTCCCTGCTTTTTCCCATGAGTCCCTACTCTGGCCCACAAGGCCACAAGCCGTTGCTGAACATTTGTTTCCATGTACATTTAGTAGTTTAGCTCATGCTGTTACTCAAAGCAACTAGCATTTTTTTACCCCTCATCATGGCTTGATGCTTTTACTGGAGCAGCATTGGCTTCACTGAAGGCTACATCAGCAGGGCCCTCAGCGTATTTGAATTCCCTGTCACAGGTCTGTCACCGCTCTATTGCTTTGACACTGAGGCTAGCCACAGCTTGTTCAGTACCTCGGAGATACTGACTGTGACGTACCGCCTAACGCGGCAAACTGCTCGCAAGGACGCGGAGAGCACAGGTAGTGGGAAACGGGGCAAGTGACATGGAATGACAGGGGCGTGGACCAGGAACTGGCCTCCCATCACATGGGGTAGAACTGTGAAGCTGCCTCAGAGGACTGGATCTCCACCTGTGCCATTTTGAACTGCGTGCACTGCAGCCATTTGCGCAGGGAAGAAGGCGGGGCTACAGGCTGTCCACACCCCAGCAGTCCCTGCAGGACTTGGTGGTTCACCCGGTTCTGGATGGCTTGCAGCCGCAACCGCAGCCCTGCTGATAGGTGCTGGAGGAGACAGATGATGGGCAGTGTTACCGTGGCAATATTCAAATACACTTGTATAGCATCAGCCAATGGGACTGTGTTATACGTCTGTGCAATAGATCACATCAATTAATTAAATGATTAAATGAGCATATGTGATAAAACACCACTGCCAAAGTCATGTTATGAGAAGTTTATCTTTCAAAGAAGACCTGTTTTATTCTTTTCAAAAAGACAGTACTCATGTTTATGCAGTGATTACATATTGTGAACGACAAAGCAGATTATAAATTGATCTCCTTTGCTACAGCATCCATATGGAAAACAGAAAGTTACCTTTAAGCTGGACTGAATTAAAGGCAGCCACATGGGGATCAGCTGTCGGAAAAGAAAATGAGAAGCAGAAGTTTGGGCATGTTTTACGCTGAAGGTACTCCACAAATTTCAGCTAACACTCTGTTGCATTGAATCATTGTTTAAATTTTATATTTAGTGGAACAAACACAATGCATTTAGTAATTTTAAAAAGGGTTTTTTTCCCCAGAATAATTTAGATGCATTTGTCAAGGTTGTATCTGCCCTTAATTGTCCTGCCTCTCACTGTGTTTGCTGCAGTAAGGCCCTGATCCTGACCCTGAAGGGGTGTGTTCATCTGCCTGTGGCTGGCGCATAGCCTCTCCAATGAGAGAACAGCAAGGACACCTAACCCACTGACCTTCACAAAGATGGTGGAGTTACACTCCTGCAAAGCCTCCATGAGACTGATCACATGCAAGCAGACCATCTCCACCATCTGGGGGAGAGAGAGGCAGACAGAGGGAGGACTGGAGATGGGTTTGGCCAGGCATGTGACTGTGGTTGCCATAACGATGTGGTTTTCGGGTTTCAAAGGTTTTGAGAAGTGAACGGCCACCAGCCTTAGCCATATAGAAGGTCAAAGGTTAACATCTGAGTAGGGAAATTACATATGATATAGGACAGGGGGGCACAATGGATATATATGGTCCTGAACTAAATATAACATGTCCTGGAATAGATCTGGAATGGTCACATCTACGCACTTCTGAAAATATAGCATGTAGAATAGCCCAGTACAGCTCAGGAAGCGGAGTGGATGGGGGGCAGGAGCACAGGCTCTAACACCTGGTTCAGACCCCCGTAATTCAGTCAGGGATCAGGCACAGGTCAGGGCAAGTCACCTTTGTGACAGCTTCCCCAGCTGTACATGTCACTCACGTTCATTTCAGCTCACAGCAGCAAAGAGGGAAAGAGGGCTTCCAAACCCACAGTGGGTGAGATTATCATATTCCATCAGTCACCTGGTTTTGCCTACTTCTCTCTGGTTACTCAAATGCTTAAGATTATTATAGACTGGCAGCACATGCTAGTCCCGTCTGTGTGTGTTTCAGAGCCTATGTGACCTAGACAGTTGTCTGCCTCGCCTCCAGTGGCCATTTTATTCACTTACATACTACATTTCAGATAACGCAGTGCATTAATTATAAGATAAAGAGTTCTGGGTGAGTTCTCTGAATAATATCAGGGAGTTTTAGTGTGAATTATGGTTGAAGGCTCCAGGTTCCTCAGAGGGGAGGCAGTCTCACCACTTTGTTGTGGGCCATGAGCTGCAGGATGCTGGGAGTGACGCGGCTCCAGAACTCCATGCCAGTGAGGATAGCGCCGGATGAGAATTCGTTCTGGTTCTGGTTCTGCAGAGCTGGTGGGGCAGCAGCCTGCTCGCAGTAAATGGTCCACAGTTGGGCGAACATGAAGGCATGGAACAGGGAGCACATGTGGAGAACAGAAGTCTGGGGGAGACACCGACGGAAGGGGGGGGGGGTTAGTGAGGAGGTGCACAGCAGCGCCAACATGAAGCTCCATCTCAGCATTAAACTGCTGCACAGCAGGGCTGCCTGATTCTGTTCCTTCACGAGCCTGCAGGTTTCACAGAGTCAGTATGTCCTTAAACACCAGATCAGCTGCTATGCAAATAAGAACCGTGACATAAACTTGGGGATCAGCATGAGCGAAACGCAGCACAGCCTGCAGCCAATGACAAATAGCACTGGGCTTCAGGGATTTGTCAGCTTCAGGAGCCTACTAAACGCTGCATTCTCTGCACAGCTCTGCCTTTTAAAGACACAGTGTGGCAAAACATGGTCAAAATGCCTCTATGTTACAACAAACTTTAAGACATTAGCTGCTGTCGTTTGGTATTGGTGAAGTAATACAAATTCGAATAAAAGACCAGGAGAGACCAAAAACATTTCCAACAATGCACTTACATCAGCAAAATGCATAATTGAGGCGCATATAACCGCAGCGATGTCTAATCTGTTCAAACTAATCACAGGCCTGAATGCCAAATCGCGCTGACAGTCACATTTCTGGGACCATGGCTAACTTGTGTCATAATAATCCCCCGACCTGACTATATGAAGTCAAACCCCTAGCTTGCAACACTACTTGAGCTGCAGACGACAAACGAAGCCATGCACATCACCAGCACGCTATTAGTCCTCTGTCCCCGTTTGATGAATTGCCACTGCTGCCAATCCCTGGCCTTTATTCTGCTTCTCAGATTAATGGTGGCCATTAAAGCGTCTCCCCACGCAACAGCTGCTCTCCCTGCAGACGCAGCACGGACTCGTCCGGGTGGAACGGGAAGGTTCCTCATGCCGTCCCTCACCACAGACTGCTCTGGAAGAGGTGGGAGTAGACAACTTGCCAGATGAACAGTGGACATGGTGCCCTCCTACCTTAGACTGTTCCGGAAAGCCGATCAGTATGACGATGAGGTGGTCGGCAATTTGAGAGCCGGCATCCAGAGGGACAGGCATGCAGGAAGTGGAGCCCTGGTGCAAAGCACTATGGGTGAGTGACCCCAGGAGAAGCCATGAGAGCTGGCGGATGTGAGACACACACTCGATGAACTCCTTCGGCCTGGGGGAGAATGCAGACCTTGCAGATATTACAATGGCTACTGCTACATTAGGGTTATTATGAAAGGTCTGAACACTAACTGCCTCAGCATTTACAATGACTATCAGATAATGCCTAATACTATTGAGGGGGTACCGCCCCAGAATTAGGGCTATTGACCGTCACGGAGTGACCTCTCACCCTTGTTGCATGGCAGATGGAGGATGATAGAGCCAGGGCAGGTAGCGTGTTACCGCCTTGTTGTCACGATGATTTCCCTTGCTGATCTCCATGGCGACCACCTGGGCTAGGCCCACCTTGAGATTTCCGCCAAAGGTGTCCTCATGGAGTGGCTGGCAGCAGGCCTTCATGTGGCTCTAGGTTGGTGGGGGGTGGAGAGTTGGGTAGTCATGTGACTGCTCCGCTCATGCAGACACCATCTGCTTGCTTTTAAATGTCAGCACAGCTACTGGTGTTGCACTCTTTGGCTTTTTATAAATTACAAGGATATGCAGAACTAACATGAAAATCCGCCATTTTAAATGTTTATTAAGGAGTTCATATTGCTAGTATTATAACCTAAGTCACCCATGGAATGTAAGGACAGAAAAGATGCCAATCTTTTAACATCTGAGCCTGTCTGTTAGTAATTATACAGAGATGTGGTGATTTAGCAGGTCCACAATCTGTGCTGCAATGCTCATGATGCTACTCCATAGTGAGGAAGACCCACCTTCAGCTTGGTGAGCGTGTGCATGTCTGCAATAAAGTCCAGCAGCTCTGCGGTGTACTGCCTCATGCACTCCATGGCGGCGGTGTTACCCTGTGGGGGGAGCACGCCCTTAGCCCAAAGGCGGACCTCTGAACATTGGACATTTTTACCATTTTAACCATCACTCACAGGAGGAAGTGATGAAATCATATGCTTCTGTAGGATAGTGGACTCCGCCAGCCTCGTTCCTGCATCAGCACAGACAAACTACACACACAGGGGAGGGTCAGCAATCCCAGAATGGAGGACCAGACCGCCTGACCCATGGTGTTACTGGGTATTTTTTTCATTTGTGTTCAATGAAACTGTAGAATTTATGAACTGGATCAGGCTAACTCTGAACATGCTTCTCTCCACCAGTGGACGAAGGCCTCACCTGGACCAGCAGCAACAGGTTGGTGTCTGGAAGGGGCGACTTGAACTTCAGGGCCTGCAGCAGCTCCAAGACCACGACGCGTGACATGTAGAACTTATCCCTCTCCTGTACAGGATGAGGGAAGAGAGAGCCTGCAGCGTAGGGTCTGACTTTAAAGCTATGTCACACATCTGACCCCAATAACAGCAGAAGATGTAGTTCCACATGCTTCACCACCAGGGGGCGTCAAAGTGCATCTGAGAGGCAGAGAGGGAATGTGGTTATGTGTTCTGCCTTTATGATGCCTGTGCAGGATCACCAGAGGGTCAGCCTGAGGCTATCCTCAGTTGCTATAGTGCTCCATGCTCAAAAGGTCCCATGACAGTGGGAACATTGCTCCCTCACTACTCAATATCAGGAGCAGTGAGAGACAGATGTAACTCAGTGTGGATACAGGGAAATGATGAAAGTAATATTCCAAAAAAATCTTGGACATTCTGAGAGCCAATTATTTTATAATACCCAGATCATGGCATTAGGCCTGGTTTTAGCTGAACTCATCAGCATCGGTTTCACTAGCAACATTCTACTTCCTCTCAGACGTCCCCCCAAGCCTCATCAGAATCAGTATGGAGAATATGCAGATGGCCTGTGCCAAGATTGGCTGCCTCACTGAGCAGCCAGGCTCCTCCCACAGGACCATGCCTGTTTACCTTGCTGAAGGCTCGGTAACACAGACTACACAATTCCATCAGGTATGAGAGGCTGAAGACGCCATATTGAATCACGAAGCTCAGCAGCTTGGAGAAGGGTTCCAGCAAGCTCTGTGGGCACAAGACAAATGGTTAATCACTATCTCATCAGCCTGCTTGAGTGGCCCCAAATAGTGGGCCAGTCTCTCAACCCAGGAAACATGTTTGATTGGCCATACACTGTCTGTTATCCTAATCTAAAATGAAACTACTGAACAATTACCCCGGAACAATTAGAACTTACTGTCATTTCTCTCCAGGCAGATGAAAGTGGAAGGACAGTAGTGAATAACATCAAAACTGCTTCTAAAACCTACTCCTACAGAGACGGAGCCCAAGCGTTTTTCACACAGTGAAGATCTGAGCAGCAGATGCCCAAACTTTTTGCACACCCACCCCTGCAGCACAGCGACTGTGGCAAACTCACCCGTGTGGCACTCAGAGCAGGTATCTTCAGCAGGCAAATAATGATCCTTAAACTGGAGTCCAGGGGGCACTGTTTGGGAGACACATCGCTAAGACAAGCGCAGTGTTGGCCATGGGCCTCATTTGGTGACAAAATGTCCATGCGGAAGGACCCCCCATGGGGGCGGTACCTTGAGAGGCAGGACGGACGGCAGTTTGGTCAGGAAGGTCTGGAACTGGTTGCAGATTGTAGTCCACAGGTTGCTGGGGGAGTCCATGGGCAGTGCTTCCATAAATGTGGCAATATTGTCGAGGCAGTGCAGCATAGCACTCCCTGCTGGTAGGCTCTTCTTGTTGTTCAGGCCCTGGGGACGCAGGAGAAGTTTAGTATTTTTCAGCCTTGAACCCATTAATAACAGAATAAAGAGAGCAGATTTTAGTGCTAATGGTGATAATAATACACAGTATATTAATATTGCATCTCTATAAATGTTTTCCCCAAGTAAGGTGACTATCATTTCCACCTGCTAGATCCTCTTAGATAGTAGGATTGATGTGGATTTTGGGATTTAATGTACAAAAAAATCCTGTCCTGTCCCTACAAATATATGAATATACAATCATCAAATTATTATGAGTTTTTTTTGTAAATG
Source organism: Gymnarchus niloticus (assembly GCA_009936485.2). NCBI lineage: Eukaryota > Metazoa > Chordata > Actinopteri > Osteoglossiformes > Gymnarchidae > Gymnarchus > Gymnarchus niloticus. The sequence continues at coordinate 12,256,161 of JAACJT020000021.1, read as the reverse complement.
TCCAGATGTACTACAAAGATCTATATTTTCAGGCTTTTCTCTAAACCTTCACAGCATGCTTTTATTTTGAATCTGTTGCAGTATGTTGCCACCTGCTGGACACATACAATTATCAAAAAAAATCATAGCTTTGGATTTCAAGCCTAGCCAGTGTCAGATTCTTGTGGACAGTGAATGTTGACTGCTTCTGAAAATGCACTTTAACATCTCACCTCAAGTAGCTGGTTCAGGGCTGCCACAGAGCTGAGTTCATTGAAGTCAATCAGGGACAAAGCCAGAGTTCTGAGGAAGCTTCCATCTGCCAGTAAGAGAGGGTTTTACAAATGAGGTCATGCCCCTCAGTGAAGGTCGTGCGTTTCCAGTGCTTGGAGGTGCGGTCCTCACCTTTGATGCTACTCTGAAAGAGCTGTGGGAGGATACCATTGGGTGCCAACTGATGGAACACACAGCGCAGAAACTGCTTGGCCACGCCTGGCGCATTTCCCGGGATCAGCATGCTGAAATGTAGTGGCCATTTACCCACAATGGAACAGGCATTCACACACATGCAAAAAGGTAAATAAATAAGAAATGACTTATTTCATGGTCAGACCTCTCAGCTTGGCCAGAGAAATTTGTGCTGGATGCCAACCTGCAAGAAACAAGGGGAGTAATGGCAGATTTTTGTGAAACTGTGGTATATCCACAGTTTCACAGACATAACTACATAGTGGAGCTCCTTACAAAATACCCCAGGAACATTTTGACTATCAGTTCTTACAAAGAATATCCAAAATATCAAATCAGTGGACTTTACAGTCCAGCATCCAGAAAGTAGCAGAGTGTAAAGGCCACCCCTCCCCAGCCCCAGCTGCTCTGGAGGAAGCGGTGGGTTGAACGCTTACCTGCCCACAGATTGCAGGATGTCGAGGAGAAGCGGAGCGGCCAGGTCAGGACTCAGGTGGATAAACATGGAGAGCACCACCACAGCCAAGCCTAGCGTCTCCTCATCATACTCCTCCAGCACCGCCCCGCAGTCGCGGCACCTGAGGAAGGTCACAAAGGTGAGGAGGTCCATTTACTCTCCATCTCACAGCATGAGATTCTCAACGTGCCCACGATCCACCAGCGCATGACCTCACCGGTCCGTCATGGTGGTGGGCTGCTCGTCTGTGAACTCCTCTGGGGCAGGAACAAACATGCTGACTGTGCTGGGTGCTGAGAGAAGGCTGGTTTTTGTAGCTCCTGCACGGCAAGACACAAGTCGACATGCACCTCAGGTCGAAAAATTCCAGCCCCCTAAACCAAGCCAGACTGCTCTAGAGCTCATTTAAACACCCTTCTATCCCAACAGCCCGCCCCAGTTCACAAACTCCTCCACAGGGAATAAGCCAAGATATTAAATATTAATAGTGTTTCCACATCTTGGAAATGTCACCAAGTAAATTAAAACGTCAGCTGTGTCGAGGTTGGAAGAGGGCAGGGAGAGAGGCAGGATGTATGCATTTTCCTAATGAAAGTTCAGGGAAATGCCTGAATGGGCTTCACACTTTCTTAGGCAAGGACAGGTGGTAGTCTGTCACATGGAGCAGGATGGCCTAGCAGACATCTGGACGAGCTCTCCAAGGCCTGACCTGGGTCACAGGTTTCAATATGGAGCTGCCGCAGGGGAGCGGCTCTGTCTGCTGTGGTCTGAAAGTTCTATGATGCAAGATTTGGTAAATGGAGGGGGTGTGAAATCTCAGTTGGGTGTGGCCTAGGAGGGACAGGTCCTGATAGGAGCTGGGCAGCATCACTCACCAGTATCCCAGGTGCTAATGTTGTGTGGGGCGCTGGACTGGTGCTCCAGCTGCCTCTTCATCAGTTGGCTCATAGTTAGGGCACCCAAGGAGCCGCGTTTGGCCTGCCGGTACTGGGCTGGGGACCCCGGGTACACAGACAATGGCCAAGGTAAATCACAACGCTCCTGGGACCTGCGCAGAACCTTCCAGCAAAACTGGCTCCCTCTGACATAATCAGCACACTGAGAACAGGAGGCTGAGCAGCTCGCTGTCCCCATGAGAACCACGGTTAATTCTGCCCATTCTGATGGCACGAAGTCGCTTCCACAAATGCTTGCACCTGGTGTTGGCTTAGTGGTGCTAAAAAGCCAGCTGTATCAATCTAACCAAAATGAACACGGATGGAGTTGTGAACACAGCCATTGCTCAACACCCAATAAAACTGCGCGAGGACACCCGGCCAGCCAGTAGGCACAGCTCTCCAGCGGCGACCATGGAAATGTCGTAGGGCCACAAGGGCTGTAAAGGTAAAATCGAAATGAAGTCAATCTCTCTGCCTTGTCCACCTTTGGGTAGAGAACTGAAATTTGATGTTTCTTTACTCGACAGAGCAGGGGGCATGGCTACTTTAAATGGGCAGCAGACCACAGTACCACCCAGTTCTCCACCTCCACATCGGTCTCAGGGATCATCAAACAGTCATTAAGGTGGACCAACATGCTGTTAATTCCTCTTGTTCATTACATATTCCTAGATACAGTGTGCTATGGCAGCAAAATGCCTTTAAGCCTATTCCTTTAAATGCCTCAGAAATCTTTTAATTGATGTTTCGTTTCCTTCTAAAACTGGAATTTCATTTATCTGTGCTCTGTAGACTTGACTCCATTTCATACATAATACATATATTTGGCTGTTTTAGAAGATATATTGTATCAGATTAGAATGTGAGATTATTAAGTAAATCTTTAGGCCAAGGGTGGCACGGAGTGCAGCGAAAGTCTGATTGACTGGGGGTGGAGCAACAGTGCTGCCACTCAAACTCAAGGGCGGGACCACACACAAAGGCAATGATGAAGCCCTGGCTGTCAGTCAAATACTCAGTCATTTTTCCACACATCCATTTGCTCAGGGGATGGGAAGAAGAAGCAGCCAGTGTGTCCTACTTGCTATCGATGGGCGGCTGTTTGTGTCTGGAACGGCGGCCTCCAGAGCAGGAGCCGAGGCAGACCCTCGAGGCTTTTCCAGAGTGGCCAGAGCTGCATTATCTGCAAGGCAACGGGGGGGCAAGACAGGCACAGCAACAGCTCATGACCTTACAAGAAGCTCAAGCAGGGGGAGAAAGGGGTGTGGTCAGGGGCATGACTGGGATTTGGTTTAGGACCAGGGTTTATTTCAGTCTTTCAGCAAACCCTGCCACTCAGGCAGCTGACTGCTCATTCTTTCATTAAGACCTTTTTACAAATATTATTTGCTGCGATTTAGCTTCAGGTAATTTGCAGGTTACATAAATGGCTAATAGCTCATCTCTTTGTTTATAATGAGTAGATGTGTTCACAATCTGCTCTAATTGCATTAATTTCTTCTGTAATATTTTGGTCCAGAAATAACTGAACCACACAGATCTTTTTTTTTTGCTTTTTTACCACATAGTGGTTTTTATTCTGTTTTTGATTTTAGGTTTTTCCATCCATCCATTTTCCTGACTGCTTAGTCCTATTCACGGTCACCTGGAGCATATCCCAGGCAGCCTCAGAGCGCAAGGTGGGAGGTCAACCAGGATGGGGTACCAACCCATCACAGGACACAGTCATGTACACACTCACACACACAAAAAATAGCCACACTAATTAGCCTGCAATGCATGTCTTTGGACTGTATGAGGAAGCTTGCAAAGCACAGGGAGAACATGCAAGCTCCACGCCCACAGAGCCAGAGGTGCAATTTGAACCCCCAGTGCTGGTGGAGTGAGACTACAGTGCTAACCACTGGGCCCCTGTGTCCCCCTTTCAGGCTTTATAATTTGGCAAAAACATTATGAATGCCATTGCCGGTATGACATACAAATAAGTTTAGTTCTGTGTTCAACTCTTAATGGGAAAGTGAAACCCAATGCCTAAGTGTGTAGTGCATTTTTTTACACAAAAAAACTCAGCAATGGAATCAGTCAGAAAGATGCAGACAAACGCTTGCTCACCTGTCTCAGCCGGTGCATCTCCCAGCTTGTCGAAGGTGTTGAAGGAGATATCCAGGTACTCTCTTTGGATGGCGCTCACAGCAATCTTCCTCTGCTTGCGTTGCCGGGGCACGATCTGAATCTTGAATTCGCCGTCATCCTCCAGCTTGGGGTCGCTGTCCCCTTCGTCGCCGAGATCATCATCGGGGTCCTCGTTGTCACTGCCGGGGATGGCAGCTTCCCCTGCTTCTGCTTGGCTCGGGGAGCATCCATAATCTTCCGGAAGATTCAGGAAGACAGCCCTCCCATTTGGGCTGGTGCCAGGGGCTTTCATGTCCTCGGCCAAAACATTAACGTCGTCCAGGGACGTCTCGGGCACAGCCGGCGTCTTTCTCAACAGGTCCCGCTTCTGCTTCAGGGTCAGTGGGCTCTCCTGGGTGGGGTCTTTGTGGTGCTCGGGGCTAGTGAGCCCCTTGGTGTCTGGGAGATCCACAGAACCAGAGGGCGTCAGCTGGCCTCTTCCCAGCAGCTGCAGGGGGCTTCCGGTCGAATCTGCTGGCTGGTTGTCCACTGAGCAGTCCTCCACACTCACCTGCACCACTGGTGCTGGCTGCAGGGTTGTCCCAGCGGCTGCAGGCAGAGGGGGCCTGCCGTTGGGCCTGGGCCCCTGGGTGCCTAGCATCTCAAACTCCTCATCACTCTCCACGATCCGCAGTGGTGGCAGTGGCTCAAAAACCAAAGAGTCACTGTCGGACATGGAAAGGATGGAGTGTTTCTCCGGAATGGAGGTACAGTCTGAGGAGAGGTCAATGAGGTCGGCGTCCTCCTTTTCGGCAGGTGGTAGCCCCCCTTCAGGTGACCCCGGCTTGTCTTCAAACGTTTCCATGCAGCTCAGTCGCACCTCGGGGATAACAGGCCGGCGGCCATCCCCCGCAGTCTCCCGGGAGCTGCGGCGATCTTGGGTATTCGGGCCCTCAGCACGACCTGCAGAGCTGTCAGTAGAGCCCTTGGCCTGTGGCTCACTGCGCCGTGGGTGGCTGGCTGGTGCAGGCGGCCCTTGCAGGTCACAGCGGTCAATGCAGGACTTGCGGCGGTGTTCATCCAGGTTGTAGAGGATGGAGTCGGTGTTACTGATGTCTAGCGACTTCTGCTTATGCATGGCCTGCAGCCGCTTCTTCTTGGTGCTCTCCTGTCGCACACAGCGCAGCAGGCTGTCCTGCAAGGCGCCTGCCTCCCGGTATTCTGACAGCTCCACGTCACCTGCACGGCAGGGGCAGGGACACCATTATGAGGCCCGGTGCAGTACCACCAGGGGCTGTAGCTAGTGTGCTGATTCTAGGGGTCCGCAGCTGCAGGGGGCCTCTACAATATATGTCACGCAGTATATTGCATGTAACTGTATATGTTTGGGGGTCCACAAAAAATTTTTTCGGGATACCCAGAATTCCTAGCTAAGGCCCTGTGTACCACGTAAAGCTCCTGAAGCCCCACCCCCAAAATGAAACATAAATTACGGGGTGGAAAGTCAATTGCACTAAGCAAAACATGAATTCTGCAAATATTTCTCTAGCCTCAAAAAGATCTCCTTAACCCTTCAAGGGCTACGGTAACTACTCATCTGGGACTGAGAATTAACCCTTCAAGGGCTGCGGTGCCAACACATTTGGGACTAAGAATTAACCCTTCAAGGACTGCGGTGCCTACTCTTCTGGGCGTTGAGCTCCACAGGCTGGTACTTGACTGACTTGCTGCCGCCAATGCGTTTCAGCCGGGCGAAGAAGGTCTGGGACTCCTTGTTTCCGGCCCCCGTAGGTGTGTCATGGATGTCAGACTCATCAAAGACGCTGTCCTCCTCTGCCGGGGAGAAAACAGCCATTGCGCTTCAGGTTGACACTTTGCTTGAGCGTGCACCTCTCACCGTAGTGACCACTCCCCCGGTAGGTGGGGCTTCTTCTGCCTGTGGCTCTCACCTTTCTCTTTCTCACTGTATCGGCTGATGTTGGAGGTGTCGCTGTAGAGTGGCCCGGCGGTGGCATGGGGCCTACAGCTGTGGTACTGAGCGTTCAGTGTGTTGATTGTGATGTGGATCAAGTGCAGCACCACCTTGCTGACATCCATGTCTCTGTATGGGTACTGATGGAGACCACAAGCGAGAAAGGGACAGGGAGATAAGCCGGGTGGAGACGGAGTAGGTTAACAATAAGAAACCCCATATATAATGAAATCAGTTGTATTTAAACTGATAACACCTTTTTCACTGGCATGTTTTCCAGGCTGTGCCAATACCTTGTAACATATCCTGCCAGGGATAGGCTCCAAGCCCCCAGCCCCCCATGATCCTGTACTAAACAAGTAGTTAGAAGATGGATGGGAGATCGTCTTCATAATTTCAGAACGATCTGAAGCATGATTTGACTTTGAGGCGGGCAGGAAGGATGCCCCAGATTGTGTTATCAACACCTTCTGACCTGTGAGGCAGTACATCTTAGGGTTAACATTGCCCCCCACCATGGTACCTTGTAGAGGACCACCAGCAGAGACTTCAGCCACATCTGGCGGAGGTGAGGGTGCAGCACCCACAGAGAGCACCGCGGCGGCTGCTGGAAGTAATGGCGCAGCTGGGGACAGGTACAGTACTTCAGCACCTGCACCACCAGGGGGAGCAGTTGCTTGCCCAGCCCGATGTTGTAGTCCATCACCTGCAAGGGATGCCTCATGAGAAGCAACCGGCACTGGTCTGTGAGCACAGTGAGTGGAGGGTCGCCACGTGGAGATTCTACCTGCCTTCTCACCTGGGAGATTCCGGCGATGAAGGCATTGAAGCAGGTGGAGGTGCGCATCTTCTGTGGCGCTACCATGAAGCAGCCCTCCTGCTGGTCATAGCCCAGCAGCACATAGAGGTGCCGCTTGACCGTATTGAAGGCCTTGGCACTGCCGATGTCGGCATCTGCGCTGCTGTGATCCTTAGCCATGAACTTCATCAGGACCATGATGAGCTGGTGCACTGTCTGATGGTCAATCCCAGCATCCTCTGGCATCAAGTCCTTGATGATAGCATCATCCTCAGGTGCACTTTGGCCTATGAGGGGCCAGGGGTCACAGTGTCTATCCTACCATCCTCTCATCTGCCACAAGGGGCTTTTGGTTTCATGGCGTTCTATTGGTCACCCATCAGCAACCAGCGACAAGCAGGACAACAGCTGGGCTCCTGATTATGGCAAAAGACTGTGCCAAATCTGTCTCTCGGCACACTAAATGATGTTATGTTTATAATAGGCTTAGTGAATTGCTGTGGATGTGTCTCTCTCCCAAGCTGGTCATGACCTTTTTTTGGTTTAGAGTGATAAATGAGTGACATTTCTCCCACTAGCCCCAGAGATACCCTACCTCACACCTTTATGTCTCAGATTTAGGTGGCTGTTGCCATTGATCTACTGGCACGCAACACGTGTGGTAACAAAAAGGCAGTGTGACAGGTTGGCTCCGTCTAGCACCACCGTGTTACCTGAAGACGTTAAAGGTCATGCTGGATGTGTTTTTACCTGGCAGGACTGTCTCTATCATATCTCCCAGTGAAGGGGCAGACTGCTCTTGCCTCGTAAGCCTTAGAGCTAAAAACCACACATGGAAAACACAATTTAGGAAATGTTCCAGGGGAGCTGAGAGGATGTGCATCCGAGCTTCGGGTCGGCATGACCCCACCATCACCACATCGGCTCCCATCTAGTTTTTCAACCAACCCCCCCACAGACACACAGAAGGAACCCAGGCAACCTCGCCGAAGCTCAGACAACACTGCATGAGGTAAAAACCAGAAATCAGAGGTGGAAAAGAGACAACACCCTGGATAAAGAAACAGAGAATGGAGTGAATATGAGATAAGTACTGACAGACCAAACATAAGAAGCAGGAGACGGATGAGTGGAGAGAGATACAGTAGGAGAGTGGGACAGACAGGTAGACAGGTGGAGGGACAGGCAGGCTTGGTCACTCACGCAGTCGGCTAGACAGCGTCTCGGGCAGGGAGAAGGCCCGTTTGGATTCGGACTCGCCCTTGACGCTGTCTCGGAGGGAACGCACGCTCTTCTGCCAGTTGCGCGCGAAGCGAGCTCGTCGGATCTTCCACATGGCGGTGTCACTGAGGTTGGCCACGTTGGTCCGCACTGCGGTGATGGCTTGGGGGGGGGGGGTTTTAGTTGTGTTCATGAATGAGTATATCTATAGGCCACACACAGGCATACACATCAACAAACTAGGCCAGTGGGTTACTGGGAATCACTGCGGCTGGCCGTACTTGTGGGAAAGGGGAAGTCCTTGTTGCAGTCCAGGTGCAGCTGGGCCTCCAGGGACAGCGTCTCAAAACGGTTCACAAAGAACTCCCAGCTGAGTGCTGGGATGTCCCGCTTGAGGAAGTGCAGCAGTAGCAGCTTGCTGAGGACGATCGGCCGGTCCCGGACCACTGTGTCGAACTGGAAGTCCAGACACAGGCACAAACCCTGAAGAGCGAGGCGGAGACACTGTATTAATCCACCAATCATGAGCCTCAAGTCCAAACTGAGTGCGGAAAGGGGAGGGACTTAAAGCTGATCAACAGCAGAGTGTTAAAATGGTGTGCTGCCACATTCAGCCCTACTTGCCTGCAGCGCGGGCTTCTTGATGGTGTCCAACAACAGCCGCGCTCGTGTGGCCACCGCTGGGTTGACGTCTTCCACAGCGGCCAGGAAGCAGCAGAAGGCATGGGCCAGGGAATACTTCAGCCGGTGGTTCTTGGTCACTGAGGCAATATCCAGGAAGCGACAGAGTACCGCCACCCTCTCCACTGATAGTGAGACAGAGGCAGGGCCACTCCTGTCAATCTACTCTGACTCCAAAGGGGGATGTTATTAATCGGCAGAATCCCACTGAAGTGAGTATACTAAAATTACTGTAGGTTTTTCATGAGATAAGTCTAAAAAAGTTACTTGTGATTATTTATCCACATAACTATGTATAAGAAACTAAATATTTGTATAAATTTTTGCAGAAAATTTGGAATATTAGCATTGTAATTGAAAGAAGAATTTATGACATCTCCAAAAAAAAGGAAATTTACCACAAAAGTATTGTGTTTAATATTTTAAAGGAAATTCCAAATTTTGACCATTTCTAAAATATTCTAAAATGAGTTTTATGGGCTAAGTATAAGTTTAATTGCAAGAGTGTGCCATTAGATGGTGCCATTGTAACATAATGAGGTGAGGCTGCACTTCTATAGGCAGATTGCTTAAAAGACCCAACTGTGGACCGACGGCCAGCAGTGCTCCTTCTGGGTGATTTATGGGCACATCTAAATGACCATCTGCTTCAGGATGGCTAAAACCTCCAATAGGCAGGGGCAATTAGTTACCTGGAATTAAGGATGTATTGTATGGCAGAAGTGGGGGCTACATCATTGTGTCCCAACTTTGATATTATCCCCCAAAGATGAGACATTACATGCTAAAAAGAACATTTCTGTTGTTTTAGCTGATCTAATTAACTGATACTTGGACTAGCTGTTCCTGCACCCAGGCTCTATGGTGCATCCTTCCCTGTGTAGCCCTTGACTTCAATGCCCTTTCCCAAAGTCAGCTTTCCTTGCGACTTATCCCACAATCCCACTGTGGGCCTGAACTGGTAACCATGGCAACCCTCTGACAAGCAGCAAGAGGAGAAGCCGCAGAGGCTGGACACCCAAACACAATCACGTGTACTTATACACACACACACACACACACACGCACATGCTGAGGAAACCACAGGGACATGGAAGGCGTAATTTGTGTTCTGCTGTCAGAAATTAGCATTCCAGCGCTGACTGTTACTGTGTCTTAATTTTCCATCATTTGTCCTGTTTAATTCAACGTGACAGCAGCAGTCTTTGTTAGTGTCATGGTACGTGATGGCACACTCATAGCACACTGCAGATCTGTCAAGGTCATCTTTCCTAAAAAGGCTTCTGATGGACCACCTTAGGCTGACTTCAGAACTTTAATTAGACTGAGCTGAGCCTGAACCGAACCTGAGCAGTACGGTCATTTGCTGACCTTGACCCAAAAAATGTTAACAGATTCTATCTTTACAGTATATAAGAAGACAGTTTATGTAATTTAGAGTGCTATTCTTGCTCTCACAATTTCTCAGGTTGAATATACCTGTTCCTATATTTAAAAGATGTCTATTTAGCTCTGGTTCATTAATTATGGAAAAAAATCGTAGCTAGAAATGTTCACAGCTCACCATGTCCTGAAGGATGCCAGAGAATTCACGCATGCTCAGTTGACATCACCCCATTTCGGCATGCTCAGTTGACATCATCCCATTTCGGCATGCTCAGTTGACATCATCCCATTGGGGCATGCTCGATTGACAGCACCCCATTTGGGCATGCTCAGTTGACATCATCCCATTTGGGCATGCTCAGTTGACATCATCCCATTGGGGCATGCTCGATTGACAGCACCCCATTTGGGCATGCTCAGTTGACATCATCCCATTTGGGCATGCTCAGTTGACAGCACGCCAGTTGACAGCACCCCTTCAAGTCCACACCCCACAGGCCCACATGCCACACTGACCACACTTCATCGGGACCTCAAACCATAAGGTTCACTTCCAAGGACCCTCACCTGCCTCAAAGCGCGTCTTCCACTGCTTGCTGTTGAAGCTGCTGTCCACAATGCCCCAGAAGATGTCAGCACCATGGGGCAGTGAGAGGGCATGCAGGAGCTGTGGCACTGCCAAGGAGGCCAGCTGGCAGAACTCGGACTTCAGCATCCGCCACAAGCTGAGTTGGGGGTGGGTGTAGTGAATGGGGATGGCCGAAGGAACAGAAAGGGGAAGGTGAACATGGTGACATAATTGTTGGGAAACTGTGGCTTGAGATTTTTACACAAGGGGTTTAGCAATCTGACTGCTGTGTGGATATTTTAGCAGGGTTGCTGCTCTATGAATTATAATAAAATAATGAGTTACTGCTGTGTATTATGGCTTACTGGTAGCGTGGTTGAGTATGACTGTTAGAGTTTGTGAAGGGAAAAATGAGGCTTCAAGACCCCTGGTGGGTGGGAGTATCCCGAATTACCAGTCTATCACCAGCATTGATTGATCATTTGGGATGTTCTCAGCCACCATGGGTTTTGAAGCCTCATTTGTCTCATCACTAGTTAAACCTGTCAATAAAGCTCTGGAGGCAGACTGCAAGGATGCAATGAAATTGTTACCTGGGGATCAGCAGCTTCTCCTGGGTGTAGGCCAGGAACTGTGGGTGGTCCTTGCGGGCGAGGTACAGGCACTCCCCATGCAGGCACAGGATCCTGAGGCAGTTTAGCATGTTGAACAGGATATCTGGCTCCTCAAATTTGCCCATTTCCTGGGCAGAGCACAGAACCACGTTCAGTGTGGGGGTCAACTCACTAAAGCTTCTTGCCAAGAGACACGTTGAGAGGTGATGGGGCAGCCCCTACCTGCAGTATGGTATAAATAAGCTTGAGAGACATGGGAAGATGCTGGTATGAGAACTTTTTATCAGTGTTGTTCTTCAGAGCTATGACAGGGAAAGAGATGATTGCAGGGAGAAACCACAATTACTCATATTTACATTGCAGAACTTAACTGTTTTTAAAATGTGACTGTGAAAGATGCGTTAATTTGTAAACTGGTCTGTAGTTAGAGGAGAAACCTTGTAAAAGCTTACATTGCTCTAGACTGACTAGGAGAGACACAACCTGTCTTCTTATTAATTTGGGTCTGCCATGGTGGCATGAGGCTTGGGGATAGGGTTGGGTTGGCATTAAAGTTCAAGGATAATGTTAGCATTGGCATATGGGTTAGGGCTGGCATTAAGTTTATAGCTAGGATTAAGGTTATGGTTGTCATTAGGCTTATGACTAGGGTTAGGGTTATGATTATAATACATTTTTGGCAGTGTTTCTCAGTCACTGGGTTACAGCCAACAGGTGGGCCATGACAGCCCTTTAGTGGTCCACAGATTAATACTCAGGAGAGGGCATAACAATAAATAGATGGGACTTGAGTTTGAAAAAGTCGAAAAGCTTGGGTTATGGCTAGGGTTAGGGTTAGCCATTAGTGTTAAGGTTACAGTTAATACTGGAATTAGGAGTATAGTGTTGATAGTAAGGTTGGGGCTAGGTTTATAGTTAAGGATGGCTTAAGAGGTATGGCTAAGATTATGGGTAGATTTTAATTCAACTCAGTTTTAATTTAGACGTAATGATCAGTTTAGGATTAGGGCTGGCATTTGTATTATGGCTAAAGATTGGATTGGGGTTGGCTTTAGTTTATGGTGTTACAATTAACATTAGAGGTGTGTGTAACGTTAGTGTTGGTATTGAGTTTACAGCTAGGTTTATAGTTTGAATTAAGGTTCTCATTGGAGTTGGGTTAGGGATAGGATAAAACAGTTTTATGGTTAGAGTTGGGGTTAGAGCTAGGGTTAGCATTCATGTAATGGCTAGGGTTATGTTTAGGGTTAGGGCTGGCATTAGGATTATGTTCACCATCTGGTAAAGAAGCTAACTAAGGCTGAAGGCTTATCTGAGCTTCTGGGCCTTTGGTCACCATAGTGACTTACGTGGGTTCTCTGGTGAAAGGTCTTGGTTGCCAGGGTTGTCTGACTGTCTGCTGGTAGGGTTGTCCCCATCCTCTGCTCCTTGCTCCGTGCCAATGCTAAACTCCGGCCGGGGGAAGATCAGACTGTCTTCCAGACTTTCTGTAGGCTCCTGTTGGACAAGATTTGGGGTGGAAGCCAAATCACATCGCCACAGAGGTCTTCAGAGGAGTTATGGGTCAGGTGTGCGGTGAAGGATTGTGAAGTGAGAGCATAATGTATAATTGATGGGAGGGAGAAGCTATAAGCAGGGATTCAAAGAGGGTGAGGTTGAGGCGGCGTGTGTCTGTAGCTCCAGCTGAAGGACCTCACCACAAGCCGGATCTCCTCACGGGGAGCCAGCCTCTCCAGCAGCTCACAGCCCAGCTGGTAGCACAGGATGCTAGATTGGCACAGGCTACACTCCTGAGCATTTTCATCCTTCTGGCAGGTGTGTGATCCACCCCATGGAGCCTGGAACACGTTGTTGATGATGCCGACTATGTCCTTTCCCAGGCTGCCATCCAGGCCCAACGTGACACCGTCATCCTGCAGCTCCATCTGTCTCAGGCACAGGCAGCGCTCCTCATTAATGCTATTTGTCCTTCGATAGCGACGTCATGCCCTGTCTGTGTTTATCAACACATCTGTTGTCATGGCTACCACCTTGCAGTTTAAAGTGGAATACAACCCAATGATAACACTCCCTTCAGGTTGTTCATTGCCAGGCAGTCTGCTTTCCATCCAAAGGAAATTACTTGTGTTTCCAACAGAGAAATGCCTCTTTATTTTCCAAAGAAATTACTTGCTTACATCACTGGATTTGCACTGGGAGTCCAAAGTACAATTTATGCATTCAACAAATGATTATCCTCAAATGGCAGAATTTATAGTACCACCTGCTACAGTACATGCATCACTGTATTGTGTCATTTGGTCTCTTTCAGTTGTAAAATGTCATTCTAGTATTATGTTTTGAGCATTAAAATGCTAATTTAGAATTGGATTGATGAATAGATTCTCACTTGGAATTGTATGCAACCTCAACCAAATCCTGAAATAATTACAAAATTAAATTGTTCCTTTACTTACCTACATAAATCTTAGAAGTATTGTTCACTGGAAATTTTTCCCAGGGAATGATTTTGCACCAGATTATATGGAACTTTATTTATCAAAGCAACATTTATAAAATTACTGTGGATAAATCTGGCATAATCACAGCCAGAGAGTATGACAGTGGAGTAGATTAAGGTCAACTGTGGTGTCACCTTAGGGAGGCCAGTCACCTGTTTGAGGAGAAGGTCAAACATGAGGATGAAGCAGCCCAGGTTCATGTCGTCATCCTCGCAGTCAAGGTCCAGGGCACAGTGTCCAGTGGCGTGGCCCAGGTTCCGGAAGGGGCTACAGCGCAGGGGGCTCCTGAAGGGACTCCGGAATGGGCTGGGAAACGGGCTCAGCGTGTTTTGCTGACCTCGACGGCCCGGGTCTGACACCACACTGACCTGCATGTGCAGTCCACACACGATGTGGTCAAGAATGAAGACAGTGAAGTCTGCATCTCATTAATCTAATTTCAGGAGGTCTAGTTTGAGATTTATTTTAAAAGTAATTAGGTCTGAATTTAATCTGCAGTTGTTACCATGACGACAATCCGTTCCCTAGCAGCCTTGTGCACATTGCTAATGGAGAGCAGATATAATGTGCATGTAGACAGACATATCACTTTCTGGATTGTCGCCACCATCGTTGTGTCACCATGTAAAGGAGATGACTTTGTGTGACATTTGTCCCTGGAGACGACTGCGGAGGAAGGCTCATAGTATAACTGCAGGCTGGATGTTCTGCTGGAGTTGCTCTTCCTCACTCCTCCACCCCCTCCCCCAGGCAGACAGAAGTTCTCATGGAGTGCCATCCTTACCCTCCGTGTCCCCACGTTGCCCGATAGGTCTGCCACTCGTGCCTTCCTCTGATTGGCCAGCTCCTTCACAGAGTTGACGCCGTCGGAGAACATAGATATCAAGAGCTGGAGGGGTACCACAATGTCCAGCTCCGACAAGACCTGTGTGGACAAATGCACGTGTACACATATACAAACACAAGGACATGTACACACACACACACACATTCTGTTTCAGCCACTACAAGAGGGTGTAACAGCACAGGAAAGAGCTGGCACGAATTTGGCTTGGAGTATGCTGGTGGACAGTCTGTGCTATCTAAAATCTGTGGTGTGACCCAGATCCATTCGCCTCAAAGAACGAAACCTCAACAAATCTCATTCCCAATGGAGAGGGTAGATAACGAAGTAAACCTACAGGAAGGAGGTTTCTACTGCAGACCTGTTGAGCCACATGTGATTGAGAGCACTGAGAAGTTGAGTTTGGTTCGAGATCTAATTCCAGCCCAGCTGCGCAGACACTCCAGCTGCACAGACAGCCAATGTACCAGTCACTTACTCCGCCTGTGGCACTCACATGCAGCCAGAGCAGGGCCTGCTCCTGGACGGAGGCTGGGTACCCTGAGAAGCGGCAGCTGATGAAGCCAAACATCTCCTCCATGGAGAAGGGCAGAGGGCAAAGCTCAACGTCAAACATTTTGCTGCAGAGAGAATAGAGGACCAGGGCTGAAGGGACTGTTTGTGTGTTAGTGATTCTAGTTGTTAACGCGATAAGCAAACAATGTGATGGTAACCTAATAAAGCACTAAGGGGCACGTACCTGAGCACCTCGCGAAACTCTTTCAGCTGGTGATCGGGCACTTCAGTGCGGATGGCCTCGAGCCACTCTGGCATGAAGCACTCCCACAGCGGCTGGCTGATGACGTTGTATGGGATCAAGCACAGGATGCGGTTCAGGCCCTCCTTCAGCTGGGTCACCGTGCTGCACGACTTGTCCCAGTAACCTCCCACCTGGGAACAGGGGTCCAAGCCGTTCAGAGAAACAGATGGGATACTGAATGCTCCAAGAGAGATGAACCAAATGCTCAAACAGATAGCATAAGTAGCAGCTACCTGAGATCACAGAAAATAGATGTAAATGGAATACTTGGGAAAGATGGAATTTGAAAGGCAGACAGAATGTGAGTAGCAGGTAGAATGTCTGACAGAGAAGGAATGTTGGACAGAACGTTCAAGAGAGCCAGAATGATCTAGACTGAATGTCTGAGAGTGATGGCATGCTTGAGACAATGTTCAAAAGTGGAATGTTTGATACAGAAGGAATGTTTGAAAGAGACAGAATGTTTGACACAGAAGGAATATTCGAAAAAGATGGACTGTTTGTCAGAGAGTGAACGTACACAGAAGAAATGTTCAAGACAGGCGGAGCACTTAGCATGATTAGGAACATTCCAGAAACTGCTAAGAATGCCCATTTAGCTAACAGGCCATGCATATAAACCAAAAAACAGCAGGCCAGTTTCTCCCCTCACCCGGGCAAACTCCACTGGCTTGGGCAGTAGACACATGACCATGACATCGAAACGCACGTCACACACGGTCTTCAGCCACTTTGTGACAAATTGTGGCTTGAGCTTCTCCACCAGGCTGCCCACCTCATCGTCCATCATATAGGCAGTGGAGTGGAACCACTGGAACACCATGCTTACGAGTCGCGCCAGGCTCTCCGTGGGCGTGTTCTCACTGGGTGTGCACAGGCTCACCTGAGAAAACAGAGTAGAACCTAAGCAGAGCCACTGGAGAAACAAGGACCCATAAAGAAAGCGATAAAATAACAGCTCTGCATAATCGAGAACAGAAGAAAACGCCAGGAACAATAAAATATGACACAATGGGATAATTTGGGATAATTCTAACTGACAAAATACACCATGTGGCCACTGGTCATTGTAAGCAGGATGGAACAACAGAGAACAATATGTAATGTAACATGTTATGAAAGAGAGGTGCAGGGCTCAGTGTAATTTATTACATTCAGTGATGGGACAAATGAGGCTTCAAAACCAATGGTGAGTGGGACTATATGATAGCCAGCATTGATAGGCTATCATATAGGTTCGAGATACTCCCACCCACCACAGGTTTTGAAGCCTCATTTGTCCCATCACTAATCACAATTACAAGCAGCACCTCTGTCAAAAGCTTTTTAGCTGAAATATGATTCAGTGTCATTAATCCTCAGAATTGATGAAGGTGATGTAACACGGATCAAACACACCTCCAACGAGCAACTGCCACTAACGGGGGGATAGAATCGCAATGAGCAACCCAGTTTCCAAGAATCACCAGGCACTTTATCTGGCCTCCAGGTGCACAAACAGCGATAGCTCTGCGTGCCAAGCGACACGTCACACAGGCGGAGCCATGTCAGCAGTCCTGCCCCACACAAGCACAGCGGGGCCTCACCAGGAACCAGATCCCAAACTGGCTGAGCAGTCTTTGGTCATGCTGGTCATCCTCCTTGTTGTCAAAGTCAATGTTGTCTAGCGAATGGTGCGAAGCAGACAGACCCAACTGCCGACGCCGATTCATTTCGTGCTCTCGCATCTCTGCGTGGATCTCAGCCTCCTTCAGCAAGCTGAGGTCACATGTACAGGAAAGGGAGGTTAGGGTTTGGGGGAGGTGGGGGGTGGTGATGGAACAGAGTGCAATTGGCATGTGCAGGTGACTGAACCTGCATCAGACTCTGGCATACCTGTATCTTGTCTAAACAAATAAAGCAAATCAGTAAATAAATAAAGGTGGGAAAGATGATAATGCCTAATCCCGTTCTTCAGAGCCTTCATCTGAGGAGCTCTCAAAGATGTTGAGCAAACAGTTGGTTTGACCTGTAACACCGCTGCACATCTGTTTAAACTCAGTTAGCCTCCGTGTTCCTTCAACATTTGTCAGCCATTACACTACATCCTACCGCTTCTCACGTGTGACTCCCAGCCATGAGTCAACCTGCCCTGTGAGTCAAAGCAGCGAGTCTGAGCCACGGTCGCTTTGATTGGCATCATTTTTATCCAGCCAATCTTGACAGGGGGCTGCAGGCTGAAGAGACATTGCCCCACAGTGCAGGCCAGAAGCACAGCCTCTGTTATTCAGCTCTTCCATCCTACCCTTCACATTAAATCCACCGCTGGTCTCTTGCAGGAAATTGATTATGTATTTCTGTCCCGTTCTGTCCATTTGTAAACGGGACCGTGGGGACTTCAGTTTCAATCAACACCCTGCCAGTCATATTATGATCTTCCACTTCTGTTTGTGCCTCTCTACTGGCTCTGCTCCCCGAGTGTCAGGGGTATTGAAAAGGGAGGGTACAGTAATCTGATGATCTGATAAACGTGGTCACGCACTCGTCACTCTTACATTATTATGACATTACTATTCTTAATTGGCGTGATCCAGTGCTTTAAATGGGCATCCATTAATGTTACCATTGTAGGCCTAAGGGATCCCTTGCTCAGATCCCTGAGTGTGTCTAAAGAAAGGCTACCAGTCTACCAGATAGGGACCTACCTGACAACGGCCTCCACGGTGCATACAAGCTCCTCGGCTCCACACTCCCGCGTGTTGATGGGGGGAGGGGAGGTCTGGTAGAGGTGCGTCTCCGCAGAGGCCCCCACTTCGCTGCTGTGGTGGTTGACATGGCAACGCTTGCAGTAGCGGACGGGCCGGTTGCCATGGCGCCCACAGCAGCCAGCAGAGAAGCAGGTAACGACCGCCCTCCTGACATGGGAGCTACAGTTCTGGGGGTGAGGGGGGTGGGAACGACGTCACAGGGAACAAACATCATCTGTACTCCAAAGACTGCAAATCAATTAGCCATGACAAAACAAAGGATTGATGAAATACAATTAAAGCAGGATGAGAAGTCCACATGGTGTTATCTGCATTCACGAAATTAGTTAAAGGGGGAGAAGTTCATGCTTCATATAATGAAAATGATGCCTCTGACACAACGTTTCTGCTGGCTGTTCCCTGTGGAAATGAAAATATTGATTAAAAAGTCGAGGTAATTAAAGGTCTGGTACAGATGAGCTCATACCAGTCTGCTGCTTCTGATGACTCTTATGGCTAATTGGTTTCTCTGGTTTTCCATGAATTATTTACAGCGCGGCAGAAGGAGCAGCAGCGTGTCAGGCTGACCCACGGTCTACCCTCATCCGCGCGTCAAGTTCAGCAACTAGATGAGGTGTCTGCCCATTCTGGGCTCTAAAAAGTTGCAGGCATCAGGACCACTGGCACAGGATAATCAGCAGGTCACATGATCAGAGACATAATCAGCATGTTGTCGTGCCCGTTAGGATCTGAAGTCAGTCCAGCGGTGGAGGGTCAGGACTATGCTAATCTCCATGATGCATGGGGGCAGGCAGAGGTGCAGGATTATTCCATTCTTCTACAGGGACAGGAGATATTGCACCCCAGGTGGGGGCGGTAATGGCTACACATGCCTTGAAAAACTCGGTAGCTCAGCGGGGTCACAGAAAAGATTATCAGTGGTACGTGAAGAACCTGACCGTTCATCTCCATGCCTTCATAGACATCAAAAGTCGATCATCTTAAGGGGACCTCCACACTTCTCATGTCAATGTCCCCATTGACAGACACTCCAACAAAACAAGATTCTCCTGCATCAAAACGTTGGATTCATATTCACACTAAACCCCCCCACCTCAAGACCCCTTTTCCCATGTGAATGTAGTGTGCCCTGCTGCCCTGGTCTAAGTGGCACATGGTGATAAAAGATAAATCACTTAGCAGACTGAATGATGGCTGCTTAAAAGTGAGAGTACAGATTAGGCCTGTGGATGAACTAGGACAAGGGTGCAGGCGTTTCACATTCTGCTGCCATCGATGCTCAGCTGGTACCTGAGATTACCGCCTGCTGATCCTTGTCACCGTGGAAACCCAGGACAATATCAGGCCATGGGGTGATATTCCTCCGGCAACAGTGTGCCCATCCAGATCCATTAAAGCAAAATCAGACATGACTAAAAAAGAAGTCACAGTGTTTAAAAAAATGAGCTTGAAGTGGGTGTCTAGGTGACTGAATAATGGAACTCAGTTTTTGTTTGAACACAGCCACAGACTTCACTGGTGTAGTTTTGCACAGTTTTCTTTGGGGAAACTCGATAGAACAGTCAGCTCCAGTGCCTCTGAGAACACTGTATAATCTACTCCCCATTACATCTTCTGTTGGAGGTCGAAGCCCTATTAAAAAATAACTACAACTGCAAGTTTCTCTCCGGAGACACATACTCTCTGCTCATTAAGAGGCCGTAACGAGACACTATGAAGAATGTACGCCTACAGCGGGCTGCTGACATTCAATTAAAGCCATTAGGGTTGCACTCGGAGGACAGGCATGCATGGGAGACCCGGCTGCATTGTGGGATAGGCACCATCTGTCACCATCCGATCTCTGGCCGCATTTATCGGTCATCCCATAGACGGGAACAAAGTGACCAATAATCAAGGCCCTTGGAAGTAAAAGATGTTTCTGCTGCTCTTTTCATACTCCTCATCGGCAACATGGCCGGTCACATGGTGGCACCCCTGCCTGGGGGGGTTCTGCCATCCGATGATTAAGGTGCTGAGCATTTCATTCCCCTAATGGTGTCACCCTAAGGAGATTAAAAAGGAGTGGAGATAGAGTGCTCTGCAATGTATCTGAATCAATGTGATTGAATGTGATTCCCTTCCAGCCACTGGGAAGTCACGCAGTGGATTTCACTGAGTCATTGGACTGTTAATACTGGGTTTGTTCTTTGATACAGCAGTGTCATGTGAGCTAAGATGGAAACCACCAGTGTTGCTGGCCAGAGATGGTCATGTGGTGGTAGGTATCCAAGGCCCGAAGAGGTGAACGGGGGGGGATACGAGCACCAGCCGGAACAGACGAGAGGGTGCTACACAGAGCAACCACAAGCACAGCACAGCAGGCCATAAGACACAACACCACGACACCACAAGCAAAGGCAGAACTGTGGAGATGTTGGGAGGGACATTTACTCCTCAGAGAAGGAGCGTGCCAGCAGGGGTGTGATCAATACAAATAACTTCACTCTTCGAAGGCCAATTTGCTCCATGGTTGTGGGGAGCCGAGACAGAAGGCAGCTGTTTGATTGCAGCACCATGTCCTGAGGGTCAGGTGCATCGCAGTGGTGCATAATTAATTGAACGTGTGACGAGCAGCCACCGTCACCACTCAGAGACTTGGTTCACTTTGGTTGAATGTTGGCCCGCCTGAAGCCAGAGCCACATGTCCATCTCTCACCCAATCATGTTTAATGAGATGCCTGCTGGGGATGGGATTTGAGATCCGACCAGATGGTCGCCAGGGTGATAACCCATACATATGTATTATATACTGAGCAGCTCCCTCCCACCCCCTCCCCTAGAGTTGGAAAATTCAGGTCCAGAAAGTACAAATCCAGACCAGGATTTTGTTTCAACCAACCAGTTGAGTACTCTGTGACTGTGACTCTTAGGGCCCTATTTTGCACCGGCGGAAAGCATGACACGACGTGGTTTTGCTAGTTTCATACCAGCACATTCCCCATTTTCACTCCAAGGTGTACACGTTTTCAAAATAACAAATGACTTTGCATGCGTTTCCCGCTCGTAGGAATGGTGTTTTTTAAATGAGGTGTGGCTGGGCGCATTGTCGGCGCGTTGCTATTATCATTTTGATCATGATATCAAATCATGATATCATATATCATGATTATCATTTTGAGACAAATTTCTCTCCATATTCCCACACCTGCTTCACCTCGATAGGCTTAGGTGGACCAGTGGTGCTCCCATAAATGATGTGCTCACGCATTTTCACATCGCGCACAAGCAGGTCCGTTTCCTCGGCAGAAAACCGATCTGGTTTGCCAGGTAAACATGCCATTATAATAGCAATCCGCCATAGCTCATGCGCCCCTGCCTTTTAAAGGTGAGGTGACGTGCCATTCTGATTGGTTTATTGAATGTTACTCCCAAAACACACCTCTGAATAATTAAGAGAGTTAGGACAACCTTTTTGCGCCTTGCGCTGGCACGAAGTCTGTTTTTTCCACCGTCAAAATACCAAAATGGATTTGGACGCGCCCATAAATGTTACTTGCGGCTTGCGTTTTATGCTTTGCGTTAGATCATCAAAATAGAGCCCTTAATGACTCTTTATACGCAACAGGTTGGCTGAAGCAAAATCCTGGTCAGGATTTGTTCTTTCTGGACCAGAATTTCCCAACTCTGCCCCCCCACACCGTTGATCCAGGATCTCGAACCACTTGACAGAGCACGACAGAGAAGAGTCAATGCCTGCGCGCTTGCACATACACGAGCACTGCACACACAGAGGTGAAAAATACTGGTGATGGGACAAATGAGGTTTCAAAACCCATGGTGGGTGGGAGTATCCCAGCATAACCAGTCATTGCTGGCAATAAATGAGGCTTAAAAACCTGTATTGGGCGGGAGTATCCTGAACTGACCAATCAATGCTGGTGCTTACTGGTAGATCGGGATACTCCCGCCCACCACAGATTTAGAAGCCTCATTTGTCCCATCATTAAAAATACCGCTTCCCCAACATGATTCAGCTCCCATCTTACCTTCTTCTGACAGATAGCAGATATCTCAGCTGTAAGGACGAAGGCACAGAAGGGTCTTAGCATGACACTGACACAGGTGGCTCTGTGGTCACGCCAGGTCAGGGCTGGTTCGAGCCACGTGGCAGGATGGTGATACATGAGCTGATACAGGTGATAACTTTTCATGTAAGTTACAGCACTGACATTCCACTTGTTCTCTTATGTAGGTTTAAAGGGGTGTTGGTGACACCAGGCACATGGCGGGTGGTGCTGAGTCATATGACTGCGGCTGCACCTTGGGGAAGGTGTGCAGGCTCACCTTGAGGCAGGAGCACGTCAATAAGCCACTCCGCGTGGTCCCTGGAAAGGAACACACACACACACAAATGTGTCAGGCACGTCAGTGGAGAAAGACGCCAGATCGCGTCAGTGCTGGCAGCTCCCTCACGGCACTCATACTGCTCCGCAGCCGGGGAGTAATTGGACTCAGCCCGCTGGGGGTTGTCAGTGTGTGATGGGCACCAGCTGAGTCCCTCCACACACGCACACACACGCCACTAACACTTCAAGGCTCCCGCTGACTAACCCAAGCCGGCACTTCTATGCCTGAGTCTTTCATCTTGGGAGTTCGGGCCGAAAACAATCGCGCCATCAGTTCTCCCCAGTGTGCCTGTCTGACCGCCTTTCCCAGTCTGCGGTCTGCTCCTCCCCTTCCCCCCACCCGTGATCGATGGCGATGTCTAGGGACAGAAGGCATTGGCACTGGTGACAGTGGTGGTTGAGACGGGGAGCTGCCCACAAGTTTGTCTGCTTCTGGTGGAGTTCTATTACCATGGCAATGTCATTTGGTCAGGGATGAAGTCTGGGGGGGTTAGATAGCAGGTGCTGTGGTCTGAACTGTTTCTAGACGGCTTACAAAAGCTCCCCATATACCTGCTCCTGAAATGCTGCGGTGCAGAGCTGAAGAAGAGGTGCTCCATAACCTACCCTGCAATCTTCTGGCTGCATTCCTCGCATATGTACAGGGGGGGGGGCTTGTCTCCCAGGGCAACAGAAAGAGTGGGGTCAATGCACATCTGCAAGAAGAAGACAAACATTATTCATTCACTAGCAAAATGCTTTTATTCTATGGGACTCCTACTGTGTATTAATATTCTTCATGTTTACCCCTTACTGATTAATGCCATAAATACTGTATAGCATTTGAACCTATCTGGCCCTTAACTGCAGCACCCCCTGCTGGCTGTACCTGCCGCATGCTCAGTGCCACTCAGCAGACCTATTCCCATGCCTCTGTCCCTCCCCAGTGTAGCACCCATCTGCTCAGAGCCATATTTTTGTGCCTAGCCCCGGTCTGCGGGTGGAGTCATTTATGGCCGAGAGCAGTGTGGGGTCAGCGCTTCCATTTGGACGAGCCCATGCGGTAATTGGAGAAACCTGTCCCTCTCCTCCGTGGTTGTCACATCTAGTACTCAGAGGAGCATCTGTGAGACCAGCTATATTGTGGAAGCATACTTTTACCCACCGATGGATGCCATTAATCAAACTGATTGATGGGTGTTGCCATAGCAACGCTCTGTGCAATTCTGCGGAACAGTCAACTCATAGCAGCTGAGCAGCCCCTACGTTAAGTCTGTGACACGTGACTGAAAACAGAACAGAAGGTCCGTGCAGAACCAGGCCGCACTGGCAGGGGGCGTTGTACCTTAACAGCAGGTTTGTTGATGGCATTGTGGCACTCCATATGTTGGCAGTGGATGGGGTTCCAAGCTATAAACAGAAAGGAGACTGTAATCTGAGTAATCTGTATGACACAAGTGGTCCACTGAAATAGTGCTGGTGTTGGTGCTGGAACTAAGCCAACTGCCAACCGTCCTGAGTTTCCACTGTTTTCAGGGCCAATTTCGACGTAACAACGTCGAATGTCTATGTCACTGACCTGCTCCAGTGGCAACCCAAAAGAAACAACAGACCACACCCTCAGTTTTCAAGCATTTACTCCTGTAGTATAACTATCAGTATATTCACACAGGGATTAGCCAATCTGATATTCTGTTCAAAAACACTGGATTGGTTATTGGAAAAAATAAAGTTATAATCCAAAACAATACACCTACAAGCCTCCCTTCATGTCACCGAACCGGCATTTTGTATCATAATAATTCCTTTGAGCATTGTTTTAAATGGCTATGTTACATATATGACGTACAAATGGCTTAAAAGCTGTTTAATTGTCAAAAACAAAAAAGATCGACAGGATTACAGCTAATATTTAAGATTAAAACAATCTGTTTCAGAGATGATAATGTGGTATCAAGCCATCCTAATCCAAAGACAATTCACAGGTTTCTGGTTCCAGACCAGCTAGCTTTTGCTGCCAGTTCCCGAACCAATTTCTTGGCACGGGAACCAGTTCCATTGTGGTGTAAAAGAGCGCAAAGTGGTTCAGGAACTGGCACGGCACTGCAACCAGATTGGTGGAAAAGGGGCAACAGATCACTAATGGTGACTAAGAAATGTCCCACTACCCTCAGTTACACAGTGGCTGACATCTCTCCCTATAGGCCCCCTTAGGCTCACCTGTGTACTGCAGTCCTCTGTATTCACTGATGGCACCCGGGGGCTTGAGGTTGGGCCAGTAATGGAAGAGCATTTGAACGGCTGGGGGCTTGACTTGGGATGGTCCGTAGGATATGACATAGAGCAGGTCCTGCAATGACAGAACGAGGGAAGCGTCCTGAGTAATACACTGCACCAATGGGATGCAGCTTCTGCACGCGACTGTAGGCACGGGCCTGAGGAGACCCTTACCTTCCACACTTCCTGTTTGTGCTTCATGAGACACTCCAGCAGCTGGCAGTGATACACTGGGAAGGGAGAACAAGCTTTAAACAGTCACAGAGCCTGAAAAATGTTGCACAAATCTCTTTAAATATTCACCTTTCTCTGATTGGTGGGATTCTCATACAAGAAACTGGGAGCATCTGATTGGTTGAGCTACCTGGGTTCGACGTGTACTGCATGGCTATCATCAGCATTGAAGAAGCAGACAAGTTCACGTAGGCTGGGACACCTGCCTCTTTTCTGGTAGAGCCCACTGAAGGAAGAATGGTAAAACATCAAGAACAGACCAGCGAGACAACACGTATAGCCTCGAGACAGCAGGTTCTTCAGATGGTTCATTTCAGTATAAAGACAGTACAGCAGACACAGCCTTTACATGCAAAGCTTCTCCAAAACTTATAGAGAGGAACAACTGAATTCAACAGTGGGATGAACAGAAGCATTCTCTCCCGGGCGCAGCAACATCCGGGCTATACTTCAGTTTCATTACAAAGCACCCCCCCCCACCAAGTCGGCCAAACTTCAACGGTCCCCCAACCTGTCACTCTGTCCCTCTCTGCGCTCTCATAGGATTTGCAGCCTGCAACCAGGAGCTGATGCAGTTTCTCACTGTTTATGACGAATTATAATGAGTCATGTGCGCATCTGGCCCTAACATCCTGGCTTCATTGTGAGATGTGATTGGCTCCCTGGAACTCCCTGTGGCCCGCACTTCCAGGTCATTCCCTCATGTGCCGTGGGAATATACAACTGTATTTATAGTGAATCAATTGTCAGGACACAGTCATGTTTACTTAGGAAAATCCTGTGAATGGGACACATTCCAGGACGTTCTCTAAAACGTCTCTGCTAAGTCCGTCACCCATGGAAGGCCCCCCTGTGGAACTTGACACCCGTCGCGTAGCTGGTGTAAATAAGAAATGACGGGATGCACTCACGTATGGCCATGGGGAGGAAGGACGTGCTGAGATACTCGATGATGTCCTTGTGTAGGAAGGGGGGGAAGGTGGCGAGCGTGGAAATCATGGTATAGGGCAAAGTGCTGAGAACATCGTCATTGAGAAACGGCAGGAGGCAAGTAGTGGTGTAAAATATGGACTGTCCCAGATCTGAGGAAGACAGAGAGCGACACTCTTTCACTCTGCAGAGCTAAGGCTGGGAACATGCTGGCTGCCACACCCCCCCTCGCTGAATGTTATTTTATTTATTTTTATCTATAATTTATCTTCCCCAAACCCCATTCAGGTCAATGGGTCCTCTCAAGTATCTCAGGGGTATCAGTGGGCCCTTGGGTTTCCCTTCTACCATCAAGGATTTGTAAAACAACAAGAGCTTCTACAATCTCACAGGCTCGCATGGGCTGGTCTCCTATAAGGACCACCCCGCTACACTCACTCAGGTATTTCCTGTGTTTTCATTACCCTGAAAAGCCTGGTCCTTCACGTACTTTACTGTTAATACCACTAGTCACTACATGAGCTGCTCTCCGACTATGATCTCCCACAAAGAGCTACTTTCTTACTGTGTTGTCCACTGAATGAGGCCCTTCATAATGATTCGGCTCTGGGACCCCTCCCACTCTGACCAACGGCCCCCTACTCCAAACGAGAATAGAAGTGGCTCACTCACCATGCTGACCGTGCTGCACCAGGGGCACCAGGTCAAGCAAGGTCACCAGTGTCACATAGAGCCCCTGATAGTCCAGAGAGGGGTACTCTGAGAGCTGAGCGTCCCGACTCTGCTGCCCCCCGCGGTCAGATGGGGCGTCCCGCAGAACGCTGTAAAGGAGGGAGCGAGTAACTGTAGGGTTGATGGAACTGACTTGTGGTCTTAGAGATGGGGTGAGTGGGAATGGCACAGGAAAAAGACACATGGTCATGGGGACGGCCAAATTGGGAGCTTCCTGGTTCTCCTTCCTGCCTGTGCGGGACAGAATGCTGCTCCGGGGGAAAGGAAAAAAAGAGACAACAAAGACACAAAGAAAACAGCACATTACATTGAAATGGCACCACAGACAGCGTAAGTAGAAAAAAACCCAGATAAACCCCACATAGGATGCAGTGTCTCCTCGCCTCTTGGCTTTTTTTCAGTCTTTCGTTTTCGTTTCGGTGGAGCGCGGCTTGGCCTGATTGCCGCGTTCTGCACCATGAAAGAGCCACGGAGCCGTCGGCCCCAGACAAACGGAAACGGGAAGCGGCTGTGAAATTTCCAGTGACCACTGCATCTCATGCGTATCTGGTGACAAGGAGGAAAAATATAAAAAATTGCATGTTTTCAGTGGCATCCCCACACGTCCCAGGCAAGGAGACCCCTCCCCACCATGGTCTCCTTGCTCACGAAGCCCTCCCTACGTTGGCAAAACTGGGAGCCCTGGGGTCAGCTGGGGAACCGGTTTTCACATATCGGGACTGGGAGAGGAGGGGGCAATCAAATCCAGCTGGGAAATATGAGGATGGCACTTCAGAAACATGCTTTAGCAAAAAATAAACATGTATGTAAGATAAGGTCGGGCCCATGGCCACAACACATGTTTATTGTACCAAAAAATAATGTCTGTATGCAAACATCATGATACTGTATCAGTATCATCAGGAAAAGTAATGAAATCCAACAGGCATATGGACTTGAACTAGAGTACATATGACTATTCTACAGTTGGGAGGGAACTAAAGGGAAAACATAAGGGGGTTGTTTTAAACAGATGACCGGGACCATCATGTTTGTGAGCCAATGGGAATGACATTTGTGCTTGCTCTCCTCTGGAGTTAGGCTTATGATTGGTTTTGGTTTATTTGTTTCTTTTTGTAAAATAGCAGCAACAAATTCAATAAGTCTTAACAAA
>JAACJT020000021.1:12204271-12228282 GCA_009936485.2 Gymnarchus niloticus | reverse complement strand
AGAGCGGGGGGGGAGGGGGGGGAGGGGGGGGGGGGCGGGGGGGGGGGGGGGGATTTGCAGTGCACTATGCTGAACGTTACATAGAGGGCCATGTGACACATGTTTCGCTGGACTTTCATGTGATTTTGTTAACAGTGGTAAGCTGAGAGTGTCCCAGCGGGGAAGTGAACTACAGGAGGACTGAGAATCAGGCTGACCGCATTACGGTCTTCAAAAACAAGGCCAGAGAAGGATGGGATCATAGGGAACCTCCCACTGCATCTTTAGCCTTATAACTAATCATATATATATACATAGCATAGTACTTAAGGTACAGTTATTATACACACAGTTATGTCCATTAAAGATTATCATTGAACTATTATGCTAAACAATGCAAAACAATCAATTCAAAACATAAACACAAACACTCACATTTACAGACAATATTTATCCTCGAAGAAAGTGCATAAGCTAAGCCCTTTTTGTGTAAGACACCTCGAAGAACTTGCCACCTTCCCTCCAGAGCAAAGGCGAGCCGTTCATCCAGACAATGGCAAACAACATTGACGTGTACTCTCAAGGGCATCTTTTACCAGTATGCCAGGTTATCGTGGTTTTTTTATGGAGCCGTGTCATGATTTTAGGGTTACTCAGTTTTAAATGAGGTATATTTTGGCTTTACAAGATGGACAGGGCTTCAGTTATATTCAGTATAGATATTTCAAAAAAGAGCAGTTCACTGCAGAAAGTTTTACTGTTTTTACACAAATTAATGTGTCAGCATTAGTTTTAATGCTAACTGCTTGCTTAAAATGCTAATTATGTCAAGTCACCCTCCAAACTGAGGCAGACGGCCCCTTTGTGGTATGCCCAGTAGCTAAGAGGACTCAAATGCAACCCGCTGATGCAGGAAGGGAGACGGCAGGCAGACCGGCGTCATCAGAGTGACCCACCTGAACACCACTGACCTCGTCCCAGGTGTGTTTATCAAGAGTAATGCCCGACTGCACCCTTTGCCCCAGGAACTCTGTTCCTGTTTCCAAACTCATCGGCCAGCTCCTTGTCTCCCTTTACTTGTTTTCACAGACTGAAGCAACTCACATTCAAAACTGTTTCTCCTGAAGCTTTTCAGGGTCGCTATTCTATGGCATTGCATACAATGTCTCTTCTGGTTAATACAAATACACACCCTTAACCACAATGCCACCTGCTGTCCAGATACCTCATGGCAAGGCAGTAGTTTTATTAGCAGCATTTTACTCCTTAGCTAACATTTTAGTCTGGGGATGTTTATGGTTATTTAATCAATGACATGGCTGAATTTCCTGGAGTGGTCCAACAGTAGAGACACTGAATGGACTTTAAATGGCAACTTTTAGGTTACAGCATTCTCTGTTAAGCAGCTGTTGTGTTCCAAGGAAGTCAAAGTGTCCTCAGAGCCTCATGAATTGGTAACCCCCAACGCTACAAAAAGCGTCTTAGGGAGTAGCAGTTATCGGAACCTCAAAAAAAACTAGCAGAAGAATAAATACCACCTTTAGCTCCACATTGTTTTCTTGGCATCAAATGTACTGCTGTTTCCATTGGACATGTCGCAAGAGAGCTCTAAACCTCAAATGTGCTGAGCGTGTTTTACCAAAGGAAGAGAAACCGTGCTATTCTACACAGGCTGAAGGTCAAT
Organism: Gymnarchus niloticus; assembly: GCA_009936485.2. Taxonomy (NCBI): domain Eukaryota; kingdom Metazoa; phylum Chordata; class Actinopteri; order Osteoglossiformes; family Gymnarchidae; genus Gymnarchus; species Gymnarchus niloticus. The sequence continues at coordinate 12,226,619 of JAACJT020000021.1, read as the reverse complement.
AGTGCTGTCAATACCCATGGCCAGAGGAAGTCCCATGTGTTACATTTGCTGTGAAGTCACAGATCTCAGCCCTGCCCCTTTGATCCTGGCTCATTACTGAAACTCACAATCAGAGCAATCAGGGCCTGGGACCAGGGATAGGCCTTTCTGTCCACAGGAGACCCTAATCCCACCCAAGCTACTCTGCACCCTACACCAGCTATGCAGAGAATCAAAAAAATCTCACTGTGATTTGATGCTCCAGCTGAATTGGTTCATAGGCCTAAGTGCCCGGGTTGGGTGCCAGTTTTACCCCTTTTCCACAGTACCGGTGCCAGTGAAGGCGCTGGTGTCGGTGCTCGGCTGGGGCTGAAGTTGGGAACCAGCGAGAACCGGCCCGCATTTCCACAGACTTGAGAGTGCCGTGGGAGCCGGGTGACAACATTGCGGCTACGTCACATACCACGCCTACTAAACAAAGCGACAACAAAAAATCTTGGAACACGTCTTGTTTTTTCAGGTGCTACTTCAAGCTTTGAGAATATATCTCAATATTCAAAGCAAACTTATTCTGCGTCTTTTTGCTCTTGAAAGAGCTTGTCATCGACAAAGATTACGCTCAAGACGACACGTAAGATATTTTTTGCTAGCCCCAGACTAGTGTTAGCTCAAATGCTAATGGTAATACTATCTATATAGTTAGTTTTTTTCTTTCAACATGACATTTATTTTATAAGGAATGTGCAACGTTATACCATTCAATTTAATTTACAGATCTCCTTGCGACTTATTCAGAGACTCGCTTACTCCGCCCACCTCTGATGACATCACGGGATCTTAGTTCTAGACCAGCAAAATTTTGGTGCCGGTTCAGAGCCACGTTTGCACCATTTTTTTTCATTGGAAAAAGGTGGAACCGGTTCCAAATTGGGAACCGGCACCAGTGCTGTGGAAAAGGGGTATTTGTGGACTGCTTGGAGGAATAACTGAGAAGCCCTGGGTGGTAGGCTAAAACCAGACTGAAACTTGACTTCAGATTAGAATAGCCTGCAAACACTTCTTTACACACATCAGCAGTGACAGTGCAGACAGAGGGTACAGACAGTGTTTCAGGCTCCATGTTTTATAAATATGGGACGCTTGGTTAAGCAGCGTTCGGATGAAACACTCCAGCTATTCTTCTAGTTATCAACATACTGTCTCCTTTTCCAAAGAGTAATTCTACTTAAAGATTATTATTAAGGAAATGCCTTCCCTTAAATATGGCATTTCTGTAAACGCAGTATAACATTGCTATAACACAGTATAAGCCTGGTTATATATTGTGTTGATCTTAGACCAAACAACCCAAAGATACTTAAATTTCTCTTAAGGCTGATTAAGCTTGTTAATTTACCTTTCCTGAGAAAGTGCAGTAATAAATACCCTTAAGATAAATATTATTGGCCTCATTAAAGCCAGTACTAACTCTGAGATTTTAAATTAATCAGCAACTTTATTTTTTGGACCCATACGTGTTAAACATTATCATAATTGGTATGAAAGAATATTGCTAAGTGGTCCAATGTGTCATGTTGATGTCATGATTACTCTATGCACTTCTCAACACTCTTACATGAAAAATATCTGTTACATGTTCTTGGGTTTACCACAATATAAGTTGGTAGCTTTAGTATAAATAATGATGGCTCCTTTGCGCACCTGTGACATACTGCCATCAGCACTCCTACCATAAACTTTGCTCTGAATTATCCAACCCGTCTTGTAAAGTAGATTAAATGCTTACTTCACCTGTGGATTCCAGCGTGGAGTACTTACCTGAGCAGCGTTTGGGAAAAGTATTTCAGTGTGTTTGCAATGTCTGTCCCAGATGGCACAGGGTAAATACTGTGCAGAACACGGTTGTGATACTCTTGCAAGTACCGTATCTTAGAGGCAACTAAACAAATGAAGAGCAGAGTGACAGACATGTCAACAAGGGACAAGAAAAGCTGAAAGGGCAACTAGAACTTGGGGAGGAGTCACAAAGCTAACAGGAAGTGATGTCACCATCAAATAGGTCCCTATGGTTTTTTTCCAGGTGAGATGAAATTTATCTACCGTAAGGCTTTGTGAAGCCACCCCCTGGGTTTACAGCCTGTCAACAGTAAATTGTCCGTGATGGGGGGGTCACTGGTATTGTAATATGGGAAGTACAGAGGTGATGCACACAGACACTCCACTATGGACCCCCTCTGTGTTCTTGCGTGGCACCAACAGCAGTCCTTACCTGTCTTACCCAGCAACGTTCTTTGAGATGTTCTCCTCAGCTCAGTCAAAGGAAATGCTAGTACATCTTGGTCTGTCTGCTCAGGAGTTGTGCCGTTAACAATAGCAAGGTCTAACAGACAGAGTAATTCTATTGCTGGAGAACACTGCCTAACAAATACCCCAGCATGGGGGGGAGCATCTTCTGTTCTGCCCATCTGAGTCACATGTTCCCAGTTGGCCACATTTACTTTAAGTGTATGAGGTCAAGCTAATCTTTTTTTAAAAATGCCCTGGCCCTATTTATACAAACACTAGGAGCATGTGTGGCCCTTGTAATTAAAAGCCACCACCCTGGGATTAGCTACTGGGGGGGTGAGCTGCGGTGTTTCAGTGCACAGCCTGGTCACAGAGATCTCCTGACCTTTAGCGTGTAGGCTCGAGGGTCGTGTCCAGCACTGAAGCCCAATATCGATGAAACAGGGCAGCAAAACACATTAAGGTCTCCCTGGGACATTTCTGTAACGTCCCTGAGAAGTTTGCTTTGGTATTGTAAGCAGAAAAGGGAGAAAAGACAAAACCCTTCACACATCCAGGTAACGGATGTGCAGGCTTCATCTTGGAAAGCCAGTTGTCGGACAATACAGGTCTAGTGAGAAGCTTCAAATACTCTCCTGAGCAAACTATTAGCTTCCACTAATATAACAGTAACTGTAGCACAAGTCATTCGTCCCATTCTTTTGCAAGGCCTGGTTAATTTCAAACTGGCCTGACATGAGGCACGGTTCCAACATTAATACCATTGTTATGGGTCACATCTACTGTACATGCTAACTTAACATTCACAAACTAATTTTAAAAATCTACACTGAATGAGCTAAGTCTCCTCCTACTCTGATGTTTACCCAAAAGGATGGCACATTACAACATGTCTTTGCTTAGTCACAACAGACTAACCCTTTGACTTGAAAATCCTATGAAAATCCTTGAAACACAGCAGAAAGAAGCATCACGTTAAAAGATTACAAAGCGTGGAATTAAACGTTCACTCAATAAACATAACACAATTTGTATACTGTTTTTGTTAATATTCCGACATGAATGCAGCATTTTATGGTGCCCAGTTTGCTGTGTACTGAATAGTTACATCTAGGACACCTGGAGACACGAAGGGCCTGTACTGTGCCTTTGATCACCGAAATATCAGAAAATCGGGAATCAGTACTTAGCTTCGCTAGAGTGATATCATTCGTTAGTGTTCACACACTTGATGTGCTAACGTTTGTCAGTTTTCGACCGGCTCACCAACCGATAAACAGACACACATACAAAGACAGGTATTCCGATCAACCTGCTGACAGTCAGGTTTTCCACCTGCTCATTTAATCATAAACAAGAGCTCCATGTGGCATAACACATGCAAAAGGTGGAAGGTGAGTCTAATCGACCTGTTCCCTCCATGTTGTGTCATTAGGCTACTCCTAAAGTAAGATTTTTGTCTAATCGACCTTGAGATTTGCATGCCCATTTTTCCGAGCCGTTAGGCTTTTAATGCGCAAAAGGAAAATTGAACAGACATGCACCACTTTCACCGTCCTCGTTGTTTTTTATACATAATCTATACAGAAAGAGGGTAATTCTTTCCTTTTTCGTACACACACAGACACACACCGTCAGGCACCCTCTGCATAGGATGGACGTGTTGCAACCTGCCGTAGCAACCGCGGTTTCATCACCACGGACAGCTCCCGTGATTTGGTTTCCATTGCACGCCTTATAATGCATCTTAAAATAACGGATCGGCCACGAGGGGAAACTGAGAAAGGCTTCAGAATAGACAATCATACAAACGCGTTACTTACATTGTTCTGCTTTCGTAGACATTTTGAGAAGTCTTCGCAAATACAAAAATACAGACCAGCGTTGCTCACCGCTGCGGTATCTTTTTATGCCCGAGTCCTGCAAAAAGTGGGAAAATCCCCTCGGTCGCTCCTGCTGGGTTTGGTTATAACCACTAAACCGGCGAATGTAGGAAAGCCGCCTTGATCCAGTAGAGCGGCATCGAGAGACGTGCCTGTAGCATCTAACACCTTGGTCCCTTCATTTTTAATCCATGTCATCCCACCTCCATTAAGGATGAAACTGGCACTGCGGGGGAAACGACTGAAGAAACCCAGCGAAATGAGCACACCTTTGCAACAAATGGACTAATCCAGTTCTGACAAATTGACGGGAGCGAAAATCATTTTTTGCGCCTCTTAGATTCTATAAGGGTTATTCCAGTTTGCGTCCTGCTACGTGTATAGGATTTAATGTAAAATGTCAAAATGTTTTGATATTGCAGGATGTACTGTGCGCAACTGTTTATTTTATTTTATTTTTTTCAGGCAAAACAGCAACAGATGGTTTCATATGTTGTGTGAAACTCGATAAACCTGTCTGGAAAAGGCTTTTTAGTATGCCAACCACACGACGTTTTTGGAATTTCAAGACTCAAATTGTCTATTACTAAACAAACAATAAATGCATATTTAAAAAGTCACAAGATATGGATTTTCGAATCTTTCTTTTCATTTGTTGTGTGATTTCTGTCCATCCATCTTGTAAGTGCTTATTCCGGTCTGGGTCATCGGGTGGCCTGGACCCTCACAGGTACCATAGGGCACAAGGCTGAGGTATGCCCTGGAAAGGATGCCAATCCATTACAGGGCACAGTGCACAGTGTACAGTGCACGCCCTTTCACTCATGCTTTATCTCTCTCTCTCTCTCTCTCTCTCTCTCTCTCTCTCTCACACACACACACGCACACACACACACACACAACACTTACAAACACAATGGGCATTTTAAAGACAACAATTAGCCTAATCACGTGTCTTTGAACATGCAAAGTCTTCACACACACAACAGAGGCAGAAACCGAACTCCTAATCCTGAAGGTGGGATGCAACACTGTCCCCTCCGCCCCCCCCCCCCCCCCTCAGCTGTGTGACTTGCCGTGATAAATCTGTAACACCCAATATAGTGAATATTGCTTATGACATCTTTTTACTATTTTCCCTGGGAATGATCATTCATAGGAAGGCATTTTACACTTAAGTTATAATTTTATACTAGCATAGATGGAGTTCTTTTGAGAATATGAATTTTTATCACTGGGAACAAATCAGATCTGCTAACTGGCACCATCCAAAAGAGAAAATAAGCTGGAATTCCAGTCAGGAAGCAAATGTCAGAAGTTTTGCAGCTCTACTTTTTTGTGGTTTGTCTTGACTTGTGCCAACACTCGTATTTTTCAAAGCCTGGTACTAGGACCCACATTTACTCCATTCTGAAATTTAAACCTCATTATGACCTCTTCTGGTCAACTTCCAGAGCTAAGCATGTTAAGTTAACATCACCAATGATTTGAAACAAACTCTTTAAGAATATTTAAATGACTTTTTGTTGTGTTGTTGTCATGTGCAACAACATTAGCCGTGTTTGTTTAAAAGGATGCTGGCAAAATTGTCTCTGAAAGGGAGACTGAATTATGATAAATGATGATGTCATGTCAGACTGAGCCACTTCATTTATGGCTGTCAGTTTAAAAGGATGGTATAAAATTTTGCCCACAGAGATCAAATTTCCAAGTCTCTCATAATACCCTCAGCAAACACATTGGACAAATGCATGCACATTTCAATTTTCCTTAAATGCACTCTGTCATTAGACAAAAACAAATCGACACCTACTGGCTAGCATTTATTGATCAGTAAATGTTGCCATTCATAAGGGGGGGATGTTTGCAACCATGATGACATCAAAGGCTGCTCTCAAGTATATCTTGCTAACTTTTTCAGCAGAAGATGCTCCAGTCAAAGCCACCTGTTGGGAAGGGGTCACTGTGAAAATTACAGGCTGGCTTTTATTTTGGAGGGAGTCGTGGCCTCTTGCGGTATTCTGGGATATGATACATAATCCAGCCAGCTGGCACAAGGAGAGCAGCAGCAAACACAGAAAGTGTGAAACAGGTTTTCTGTGGAAAAAAGAAAAAAGAATGGAAGATTCAGAGCCACTTCCTCTAGCTGAGGTGCTGACATCCTATCTGGACTGAAAGGATGCGTATGTTAATGTGAATTCAACAATAATATTCTCCTTTAGTAGGAAATGTCATTACATGGATATTAGGATGGACTATTCACTCATCCACTGTCTTGATTTCTGAACTTGGCTTGGAACCATAAAAGAAACAGAACCTTAAATATACAGCAGAATAGGCCAGAGGTAAAATACAAACTCTATTGTTAATCAGAATGATTTTCAACAGATACAAGCTTAAAAATACAAAGTGTATGCTTTAGATCATCCTGAGATTGTAACAGCCAAAGAGATCCTGAGTCCAGACCCACATGAAATCCCCAAGGTTATGAGCTGACTCTGATTGATCTTTCTCTTTGATCTTCAATTTCCCACATTACTGGACACCCAGCGATCAGCCAGTGGCTGAGGAGTCACTAGTTCTTATCTGTCCCAAATCATCCAAAGGGATCATTGAACATGTTGGCTATGCATGTAATCTGATTCAATGCCGGAGGATGAATTATAACAATGTACTGACATCAGTGGCAGACAGTTTAAAACTTTAAAAATGAATCACTGACCAAAGGAACGGAGAATTAAATAAGGTCCAGCTGGACTGAAAATATGAGGCTTTGAACAAAAACTCTTCAGGAAGTACTGCAAATCAAAAATACCAGGGGAAGAATCAAGAAAACAACTTAGTATCTAAAAGTAGACATAGGGGGGAATCACTAGCTATAGAATTAAATGGTTCCTGTGGTCTACCAAACCCTGGTCAGTACATGTGTGATAGTAAATCATAACAGTATTTCAACCAGCAGAGGAAGCATAGAGGAGGTGATTAATACAAGCAATGGGAAGGTAATCAAAATATGGCTAAAAGTCACAGCAAGCCAGCTAGAATGATACTGAGTGGCAAAGTGTTCCTGCTAATTCATTCTGTTACATCAATGTAACATGATGCTGGTTGCCATGAGGTGAAGTACCTTGCTGTAAAAGGTTGCTTGTTGATCTCAGAGGTCACTGTAGTGCCAAAAGGCAAGTCACCCCCTGTGAGTGGATGACACGGGGCTCTGGGTATCTGTCCATGCCATCTGCTCAATCTTTTTCTCAGGTACTCTGACTGACTAGTCCCTGGAGGTGCTCTGTGATGTGATCATGTTGCTGTGATCTGTGTTCATCACTCTGGATTGCATTACATTTTCAACTGATATTCTAAACACCCACTAAATGAACCAGGGACCGATCAGAACCTGTGGCTCCATTGCTTGACTTAAAGCTTATGGCACCACAGTGAATTCCACCGGCATGGATAAAATACAGAGATGCTTGTAAAAAGGAAAAATGATGACTGAACAGTCTGTGCAGAAATAACTATGTAAAATTATTATATTACTGCAGATTAAGATGGCATCATTTTAATCTCTATTGGTGTTTCGCAGTGTTATTCACTCAAAAAGCAGAAGACAGAGCAATGCAACTACAGAAAGAATTCAACTGATTCAATATAAAGGGCATGGGTTTAAACTGCTTGCTGGTTCTGAGAGGAGTTAGACCGCAAGTCCCACAGGAGCACCCTGGCCCAGACCAGAGACATCTGTGTCTCCTCTCAGAACTGGCTTTGGAATATTATTGGAAATTCTGATCTGTTTATTCTTTTATTTAGACTTTGATTTTGACTTGGACCCAGAAATGTAGGGGATATTGGATGTACCTAAACTAGAGCCACAACAGATTGTAATTCCATATCTGAAGAGATTTCAATTCCCATTATATCTTAAAATTGGCAATAAGAACTCACCATAGACATGCAGAGCTGAGTTAGGCATGATAAGAGTTACCTGTGCATTTAGGAACAGGTAAAGTAAGTTAGGTATTAAGTGTTAGGGACTAGACAGACAGACAGACAGATAGATAGACTTTATTGATGTCAGTGAAAAATTCATAGAGTTAGAAATATACAAAACAGGCATGTTAGTCATAACCTTAAAAAAATCAACAATACTATGATGTCGCACCGCCTAACTGCTGAAGACCAGAGACGCCAAGGGTCTGAGAAGGTTTCACTAGTACAAGGGCTCTGAAACTTACCACCAGTCCGATCGGCTCTTTAGGCGGCTTGCTGTAGAGACTAGACCGCTGATCCCGCAGGAGCACCCTGGTCCGGACCAGAGACATCTGTGTCTCCGCTACTCCTCTCAGAACCTGCAGCATCCCTCAAGCTGTTGGTTGAGTGCGTGTAGCCCAAACATTGGAGAGGGCCTGATACATCCTGTAAAGGAGAATGCTTCGGTTCCCATGATGCTGGTCTATGGGGAGGAGCTACCAGAAGACATTTTGTACGTTCCCTAAGGAACACTGTGAGACTTACATATGTCCACCCCAAAATGGAAGCATAGCAAATCAATATGAACAGTCCAAATACCATAAAGGAAACATACTTTTTAGAAACTCTTGTTACTTATTACACCTTCAGTCTGTGAGATTTCATGGTTTTTGTAGAAAAAGTCCCTCCCCCCAGCACATGAACAAATTTCAGGTCGCCGCCACCCCCTTCCCCACATCACGCTGTTTTATACTGGTTTTTTAATTTCACTCTTGATCATTTGAATTCGACAGGGTTACATACTGTACATATTTTACATTTTTGAGAGATGCTGAAACTCAGTAGACTAAAATTGTCTCCATAAAGTTAACTTTTATATGAATGTTGTTTCACTAGCAAACCTGCACTTTAAGTGCCACTCAAACTTCATTCATGAAGAACCTTCTGTAATATGTTGTCAGTTATTGAGTAACCAAACAGTATTTGTGTGAACACACAGGGCAATATATTCATAAGCACAGCCCTCTGTGAACCTGTTTCCTTCCCAGACTGCCTTGTGGTTGGGCCTGTCAAGCCCCTTTCACATTCTGAGTGAGGATATTTTTAGCAGACTGCTTTTGGAATCAGTTTCAAAGAAGGTGGACAACAGCACCCACAACAACATAGATATATGCACAAACTCATGCAGAAAATGAGCCAGCTGTGTTGTGCTAACATTCACAAGGAAGCAGGAGGTCATGAGGAGGGGGGCTATGCAACAGATGTTCCACAGACTAGCCACTGAGCAAACACACAGCCCCCCCCTCCCTTGTCAGGGCCTGCGTGTGATGTGGATAGAAAGATCTAGTTCCACCCAGTGCCTCTGGGAAGGGTGTGCTGGAACCACTGACACTTGGACCTTTGGCATGTCAGGTTACACGCAAATACATTGCCAAGGGTTCTGTATGCTAACTGACAGCGCACGTTGAAGCAGTGTTGCAGTGTGAGTGATATGTCCTTCAACTTCCGATGGTGTCTCCCCCACTCCCTTACCTTAACACCAGCAGACATTCCCTCCTGGCCTATCATTCTGGAAATCGCATTTCTGAGTCCAATGGCAACGTTTTACACATCCCTCAAGGGGTCCGTGATGGTCTATAAAAACCTCTCTGATGGAGATCGTGTCTCCCTGCGGGTTGACGGTGAGCAATCCTGTATGAATGCAGCAACAAGACCTGACAGCTGTGTATATATACTGGGACACAGAACAAATGAGCCAGACTGCAGCAGGTCATTTCATCTGCATGAGAATTTCCTGCAAGCAAAAAAGGATCTTGTGGTTCTCGGTTCCTGGATCACCAATATTTAATGTGGGACTCTTATCTAAACTTTAACTATCAGAATACTCAGCAGGCTGAACTGTAGCTCCCATTAAGAAAATTCAGCAGGTGTAGGTTTTTTGTTTTAAAAAAGGTATTTTCCTTTTTCAGTATGGGGTAGTAAAGTAAATTCTTTATCACCTTGGTCGGAATGCAAATCCACATGTATGCAAATAAAATGTTAAAACTACCTCCATCTCCAGAAAAAATTTGTGTTGTCTGCCAGTTAGATGCACAGTTGGGTGGGGATTTACCCTAGGCTGGGTTAGAATGGTGGATGCTTTTTTTTGGGAGGGTAAGAGAGAGACATTCATCTACTCAGCCAATGAGCATGATGCAGGCCTGGAAAACTCTCTGTCTGGCCTTTTTGATGCTCTCTGCGTTTTTTTCCCCAGAGACAATAATTTTTCCACATATTATTCTCTATTATATACATAGATAAGTAAAGAGTTGTCCTGAACAATTTTCATTAAAACTGAAGGTATCCCTAGAAACTTTCATACATGTAAAATTTAACCAACTTTCAAGTTAAACCTACACCCCTGCTCTATTATCTCATTATAGATGCATAAAGCAATTATAACCACATATAAGCTTATTTATGGTCCATATTTTTACGAGGGTTCAAGCTAAAGAACGAATTCATAACAATTGTCAGATGTTTCACAAAACACGAAGAGAAAGTAACTTCCTGAAGAAAGGAAACTAGTTTGTTCGAACAATGTGGTAAGCTTGTAAGATGTCGCCCTCTTTTGTCAGCTTGTGGCAGTACAAATACTCTGGATTTCTGCTTCAGGCAATTAAATAATGAAAGACACATTTACATGGAATTTATTTATTGTTTTCCAGCTGTGTAACCCTGCGGAAAAAGAGAATTATTGTTTATCATCAGAGGATGACAACCTTGCACAGAAACATTTAATCTTTTTTGAAATTCAGATGCAATCTATCCAGTTGCCGTTTTCTTATGACTAAAAAACAAGTTCAGTGCTTTATAAAGTGAAAGGCAGAGAGGTGCAGCCGCAGGTGCCAAGGTATTTTGGCCAGTGTCTGTATCTCCAGGCAGTCCCCCCTCAGGTTTAACCATGAGAAATCAGCCGAACTGCACCAGACCGGCCTGTCCCAGATGCTGGGGCGTAACGATGAAACTTAAGTGCGACAGCACCGTGAAGGACACACGGAGGCGAAGGTTGTCCAGCACAAATGTGTACAAATGAACGAGCCGGGAAGTGAAAATGGCATAAAACACCTCCGGCATGCCCATGGGTTTTCCGCTTCTTCATGAAGTCGTATTCGGAATAATTATTATAATGATTTTGTCTATGCTTCCAAACAACCCCACTGATTAAATCCCGGGCTAACTCACATCATTCGAACATAATAATTAAGAATACGTCAGTTTTCATTAGTTTATCTGTATGCAGCACTTCGTTCATTATAGTTTCTAAAAAGACATCCGACTGTCAAAACAAGTACAGTACAGGTTCCAAATGAGCTTCATATTTGCTGTCAGTTTCGTCGCTGTAGTGCGGTATCGGTTGTTTGCCGCTAGTGGGAGCCCGCGCAGTACGGCCAAAAGCTTCACTGTTCTCGAGTTTCCGACCAGCCAGCAAACGGTACTGGGATTGGTCGGTGCGGCCGACCAATCAGAGAAGGCTCTGGACTGAGGTTGCAGAAAAAAATAAATCCCAGGGAGAAGCACCATGTCTTGAGTTTCCATTTTTTTTTCCAAGAGAAAAAAAATACTGAAATCCTCCAGAAAGTCGCTATAAAGTGGACTCGAAAGCTGACGAGGGGTCCATGGAGGGCCGCAGCTGAAACTGCGTGTGGGTTCTGACTGGGCTTTGGTGGTTTTTTCCACTGTTTTTACGAGCGGATGAAAACTTGTGCGCCGGAGCAGAGAGCCAGTGAGCAGGACGGAGCCTTCGTCCCCCCGGAGCCCAGGAGCGGGCCGGCGGGCATCGTGCAGCCATCCTTTGCAAACCAGGTACGCTTAACCCGTCTGCAGGCTCCACCGAGGCGCTGATTAACAGCCCAAGATCGCCTGGCAGCGCCGGAACCCGGTACAGTTGTGTTACTGTTCCTACATTTTGGGGGAAAACAGTCTAAGTTGTGTATCGGCAGGCATCAGCTATCTGATTTTCGGCGTCGATCCAGTCTTTAGGCCGGCCCGTTTTATCGCCTCCCGTTTCTTAACTCGGCGTGGCCGTGGCTCCCGGTGATGGTGTTGAACTGGAGTGACCGATGAGTGCATTGTGTTCGACCGCCAGTACCACCGGCAACCAGCAGGAGCCGGGAAAGGCGAGAAATAGCAGAGAAATACAGTGTGTGTCCACGGCTTCTGCAGTTTTGGGTTGGGTTACAGCTGCCCACTTATGAGGGGACTGCGTGGTCAGCTAGAGACGCCACCATCTGCTCGTCTCCTTCAGGAGAGCCCTGTATGGACGGAGAATAGCGCCCTGGATCACTCTTCTGCCTCGCTATATATGTTCTGTAAAATATTACTATTGTTACTATTGTTGTTGTTGATGATGCACACGGATCGCCCACTAAACCCGCTTGCTTTGTTCTTATAATAAAGCGGCGTGGGAAGGTGACAGTCTAGAGTCGCCCCTTTTGAAATCAAAAGGTCATTTTGGTTTGAGGGGGGCGTCTCCTCCCCTGCAATGTTAACTGGTTTTCTGAATGACATACTGTAGGATGTAAGGCTTTCTGAGCACCGGGATGCTATGATTATTATGCTTGACAAGGAGCCAAAGTCATGGGCTGCCCTGTACGGGCGGGATGTGAAGGCCGCTTTGCCATGTGTCGGTCAGGGGGCGTGATGAAGCCGTACTGTGCTTCACATGAGCTCTTTGGATTTATTCTCAAAGTGGATCACAAAGCACTGCTGATGATCATCATACTAGTGCTGGGATAAGACACCGATCAGTAGCTCTTGGCTCCTTTCTAGTAGACTTAGGATGCTTTGGGGAGGGGGGCAGTCCCTGTACAGGTCACAGTAAAGTGTTGCACCGCAGTGACTGTCCGGCTAGCTGTAATTTTTCATTGCAACAAACTTAACTTTTCTCGACATTTTTTTTTTTTTTTGACAATGTTTGAATCCACCTACACACTGAGGAAAGAGCCATCTGCTGCAAGTCTCAAAAATGCTAATGAAGTTTATTTCTAGATTGTTCTCTTTTGTCTGTTCCACATAATTTATTTAACAGCGTGGGAGCTGTTGCACAAACAGCATCTGTGTAATACTGTGGAATAGGTGGTAAATGTTGTAATGTCCATTTAATTCACCTCGGATCTGTGACACCCGGGTGCTGATTAGACGCATTAATTAATAGAACCCCAGTGCCGGGGGGCTCTCCCACAGCCGCCTGACCTCCTCCCGTTTCTTTATTAATCGACACTCTCCAGTGCCTCAGTGCTCCCATCGTGACCGTGCTTATTTATGAAAACTCGTTTGGTTTTTATTTTGTAAGGAGAGGTGACGCATGTGACAGATGTGAAGCTGATCATGAGAATAAGCTGCCAGTTATTAGGGCTTAGGCAAATTTTTATAGTTGCTTTTCGAGTTGTCCTTTGAGGGGGTCAGTCCGATTGGCCTCTTTTTTTTTTTTTTTTCTTCAGACTTTTGCTCTGTTGTCACCGTCCTGGTTTTAAATTACACGCTGATGCTAGTGTGCGTTTTGGCATTCAGGCTCAGTGTTACAGTGGAGCCTGAGACAGTGCGCATGTGTGTCCCCCCCCTATAGACAGGCAGTTCAGTGTTGCCCTACCCACGGTGCTCCCACGTTTCCAGTGCCACATTTCTTGCAGTGGAATGAAGCTCCCAGAGGAAGACCTACGAGTAGGACTGCTTCTGTTTCAGGTGCAGGCCGCCTCTGCCAGCCTTGCCGACTCATCCTGCTCGCTGGGTTTTACGTGCCGCCAGCTCCCAAACGGAACGCCTTCTCACCTGGTCCTGCTCACACTGAAATTGCCAAGAGAAGAATGGGGGGTAGTTTTGTTATGAATTTTCTGCTTCTGGGTGGAGTCCACATGCAGCCCAGTGTCTTCCTGGTTTCTCCTTGTACACCTCCACATCTACCCCCTTATGTTAAGTCTCACATGGCACACCTGCCTGAGCTAATGGCTTTATCAGTAGCTGATTAATAGTATTGTTTAATGGTGGAGTCAAACAAGTATGTAATGTTTGAGAGGGGGAGAGTTTTGGGGGCCTCTGAAGTGAAATTTACCTGTGAGACTGAGAGAGCTAGCGATCTCAAATAGCCCACAGCATTGGGGAGTTTTTGTGCTTTTAGGAACGATGGACCATTGATCAGAGCCATGCTGAACGTTGTCTGTACCTTACTTTCACCCTTTGTTGACCTGACTGGTTTTAAACCTTAAGGTCTCAGGTGTGTACGTACGTCTGTGGGTTACTCACCAGCAGCCCGCCAGGTGCCAGATTGCAATGGCACTTTGTGTCTTCCTTCTGTGTGATTAGTGTGCCCCCGTTTTTTTTTTTTTTTTTAACACCGTGGGATAAAAATAAACACTCTGGGCTCACCCTAATATTAAAGATCCTCTCCCTCCTTTTTAAAGATGTTTTAGAACTCGCATGCCCTTTGGAGGATGTTAAAACCATTTTAATTATTGCTCCCTCTATATAATTCAGTAAGGATGCCGGATTGGCTGGCCATTAATTATCCTTTTTTATGGTCTCACATCCTTGGAGGACCTACTTGCATTTTAGGAGCAGACTGAGGAGCTGTAATGTACACCACTCTAACATGGATACCTGAATAATAAATTGGCCATCATTTTGTGACCAAAAGAAAGGAGATGTATTAATTTCACATAAAGCTTCAATTTATTACCTGTGCAAAATACAACCCCCCCGCCCCCCCCATGTTGTACACTATGAAGATGATGTTGGGCCGGAATGCTTTGCAGCAAAGAGCCAATAAGGGGTTAAGGAGAATGCAAAGCTCAAGTATTGAAATTTAGGCCCAAGGTCTTGCTGTCCTCTACAGAAAGTGACCCATCAATCGCGCTTGGGGGGAGTAATAAAGTTGTGCTATCTGGAAATTATGCTGTCAGAAATGTTGGAGTGTAACCGGCATCTGATGAGGTCCTGCCTGTGCTCCTTCAAATGCGTCTTTGTTGCTGCTCTCCAGCCAGATACAGACTGGTTTTCTAAGCTCCCCTGATGGATTCATTTGTATCCTCCTCACTGTTCTTTGTTGCATCACGGGTAGCAGTCGGTGTGCTCCCGCTGTTGATGTGTTGACTCGAAGTACTGGCCCTACCTGGGCCAGCATTGTTTTAGTGTCTCTCCACAGGTCCTACAGTTATGGCTACTTAATTCATTGGGTCCTCTCTAAAGGGTTATAAATAAGCTACAGCCCTGACCAACTTTGGAGTTTGAGTCTCTAATGCCGAGTTACAGGTCTCAATGAAAGGATGTCATCTTTTGAGCTGACGACAGCCTCATGAGAAGCAGAGATGTTGTCTTTGGTAGTGTTGCAGTTATTTTTAGTGCCTGGGATATGGTTTTAGTTTGGCTAAATCCCCATAGCCACAAGGGCCTCAGTCATGGGGAGGGTTCAGTGGCTGTGTGGTCTTCCTGCCTTGGTCTTTGGGGCTGTCACATGCGCAAACCCATAGACACACACACACAGAGCAGAGGCGCAGTCTGTGTGGGTGTTCTCACTGTTGGTAGGCAAGCTGTGGATGTGACCAGTCGCGTGATTCGACCGCTGCTCAGTGGAATCCAAATCTCTCTCGTCGAGTGTGCCGTTTTCATGTGCTGCCCCAAATGGTGTGTGTTCCCTTGTGGATTTTTTGTCTTTCAGACCTGTAGGCTGTTAAGTGTTGGTCTTGGTTCTGCATCACACAGATGAAACCAGGTGATTAAGTGCCTGAACAGACAGGACAGGGATTGTTGGGAAATTTGGTGGTGCCCCCACACATATGTTATTGATGATGCACTTCTTAGAAATGTATGGTGAATTTATAGTTTGCTCTTTGGTAGCTTTCGGCTCAAGATGAGGGCATTGTGGCTTGGCGGATAGCTCTCTTCCTTCACCTTCGGGGTTGGGGGTTTGAATTCTGAGTCCCCTCTGCATGTGTTCAGTTTTCGTGTTCTGCCTTTGCTTCATGAATTCCCTCTGGGTAGACCAATCCTCCCACAGTCCAGAAATATGTGATTAGGCTAATTGGGTTGCCAAAAGTGTGTGTGTGTGTGAGTGTGTGTGTGTGTGTGTGAGTGTGTGTGTGTGAGTGTGTGAGTGTGTGAGTGATAGGGAGAGCACGTGTAGGTGCCGCATGATTGACTAGCATCCCATCCAGGTTGTGCCCCAGCCCTGTGCCCTTGTGATGCCTGGCTTACGCATCTGGCCCCCTGTTACCCTGACCAAGAAAAGTAGCTAGAAGTTGGATGGGATGGGTTTGGTTTGAGAGCCTACTGGCTGCATTGCCTCAACATTGTCCCAGTCAGAAATGGGTGGGGCACCGACACCATGTTGGGACTCTTGGAGGATGTGGAACGTTCTGCCGCTGGCATTCTATGGAACTGCACATGGCTCCTTGTGTCCATTTGACTGAAAATGTAGGAAAGTCAGCTGGGACCTGTAGGCTTGCATAGCTGTTTGGCTCTTCTGACAGATGGTGGTTTAATCACAGAAACAGTAAATGGTGACTAATTGCTAGAGGATCTTTCCATCAGATGAGACTAGTCTCCTTTATGGAGTGGGTTGTGTGTGCTTATTCAGACAAATCTTTGTTTATGTGTTCAGGTCTATGTGTACGTGGTGTTTATTCTCAGAATTTGAGGTGGGCCTCTTGGGTACTGTCATGTGAAAGGCTTTCACCCACTAACATTGTTGCATTTGCTGCAGAGTATTGCTGATGTATCGACATTATCTCTGCGAAGTGTTAATGATGTTAATTCTCTCATTGTTAGCTGAAGATGTTTGCAAACCTTTGGTGTGGGTAGGCGAATCTTCACCCCCTCCACCCATGTCCCGTTTTCAAGATTAGACCGTTGTGTCACCTGCTGGCTCCCTGAGACTGAGCTGCTGGTCTTGGCGAGGCATGTACATGTGGCCTTCAGGCAGATGCTGTGGCTCCTCCCAGTGAGCCCCGTAGAAGTTGGCTGCTGCCTGGCTTTTCGGTATCATCTCGCACAAAAGCAAATCGCACACAGCCCGAGGCTGTGACTCGACGATTGTCGATACTTTGTTCCGTTCATTTGATTCGTTCTGCCCTCCCTCTGTCTGACCCGGCACTTGGTTTGGGCCCAAACCCAGCTGCCACGGGAGAGCGGTTCCTGCTGCGCTGCAATAAAATCCTGCACTAAAGTTTGTTTAACAGGGCTAATTTGAGGAGGGTCTCTTTAAGTATGGTCTGGGATTGCTGGGAGCTATGAAGCGGAGCGCCTTTGTCTGAGTTGGTGTTTCTTGCATATCCAGGCTTGTCTTCTGAAGAGGAAGCCACTGTATCACTAGAGCTCCGTGGGGCTGGGGGTGTGTGTTAGACTTGGGGGGGGGCAGTGGGCCAGCCCTCAGTGAAGGCTCATTAATCAGACTGTCTGTGAAGTAGGAGACGATGCTTCTGCCTAGCCCAGGCATCCTGCTTCTTAGTATGCTTCCCACTTTTCTTCTCCTCTTCAGCTTCTCACCGAAATGTTGGCTTTAGAACTGGGACGTGCTTAGTTCCCCCCCCCCCCAGTTCAGTGGACACATCGTGCCATGGTTCCCATAACAAAACTACCCCCCATTCTTCAGTGGACGGCTCCCTCCATGCTCACTGAATTCTTATCAGCTGGCAGCAGAATTTGGGTTGTCCCGTCATATGTGGACAATGGGCTGGATTTGCAGGTGGAGGGGGGTCCAAGGGCCTTGTCCAATTCACCAGCACTAACCAAACCATTTTCCATAGGGTGCTAGTAATTTAAAGAAGCCCTGGTGGAAATATTTAGGATTTTCTTTAGCTAATCTGGGAATAAAACTGAGATCGGTGCCTTTTGCAGGGTCTCCGGCTTTGATTAGTGGCAGAGGTTCTCTGAGCTCCCTGATCAATAGCCCGATACAAGACTGACCAAACCTGGAGGATCATCGAGGAGTGCACATTGCTTTAAACCCAGACTGCCGTCAGATTGTTAGCTGAAGGTGGCAGCTCTGCTGATTAGAAGCTGCACCACAGTGCTGGCGTCGGTTCTGTGTGCTGCGTTGACTTCCTCGTTCCACTTGACGTTGGAATGAGAATGATCCTGAGAGAAGAGCTTAATGGAAGACCAATGAAATTAGTTGCCAGCTTGTGACGAGAGAATGTTATTTCCTCATTGTGTAATAATTAGTTGTAACAAGCCATTAAATGCCGCTAATGAAGTTGTTAGCCCAACTGTGGCACAAGGATCCGAGGACAACCATGGGACGATTTCATGCCCCCCAAACTCCTCGTTCTGGTCATGTGACTGGTGATTCAGTTGTGTTGGTAGCACACTTTATGCTCTTTTCTGGTTGATTCAGTGGCCCAGCGTGACTCTGATGAAATGACTGGATGGATATTGTTCTTCCAAATCTCCGCAGTCTATTACACAGCCTCCGCTATTGGGCTGATAAAGACCAGTGATGGTAAACAATGGCGATGTTTGTTCTTAGAGGAAATCCGTGTTCTTGTAAGTGCCCCTTACAGCTGGTCTCATTAAAAGGAATGTGGCCATTTGCATGTCAGGCCTTTGTCCTCCAGGACAAATGCAGGACGACGACATGGCCGAACCTTTTGTCTGCGGGAGGCATTTCCGTCAAGTGGCTGCAGCCCCACTTGGGCACCCTGCGGTTGCTGGGTTACCCTGGAGACTGGGATGTGTAGGGTGTGCTCAGTGCAGTGAACGAACCTACCATCTCCCGTCTTGACACCATGTCGTTTGTCTTGTGGCCTTGCAGGTTGGTCAGGGTGAGGAGAGGCTGTAGCGGCTTTCACCTGGACGCCGGGCCCATTGCCTTTGCAGTTAGCATCCTCTCTACGGGGACTGATGAAAGCACAGGCGAATAACTGATTTGGTGCGGGCAGCGGCAGGGTGCTGTTGAGGGGGAAGCTAGATGAGCTGTTCGGATCGATAAGGTAACGCGAGCCGTAACAAACCCACAAAAAAGAAGCCTGCCTCAGCGGGGCAAATCGCCTCCGGAGTGACGGGGTGGTCTGAAACCAAAGAGCGAAATAAGGAGAATACAGGAGGTGGGCAGGGCTGTCAGCAGGATGTAGAGTTGGGACCGTCCCGGTGACTCGCGGCAAAGCTGCCGTGAGCAGAACGTTGTCAGTGCTGTTAATTTAAGCCCTCACTCCATTGTGGTTCTGAGTAAAACTGGTGGTTTTTGCATGTGGTCAAAGGGTTTTTGGGGGGGATTCATTACTTGCATGTCCTGAGCGGATGTCCGACACATTCTCTGGAATCCAGTCAACATAATGGCGGTACTTCTAGCTCGTTCTTTGCAAGCCGCTTTCGGCTTTATTCTGGAATGTTCCACGAGCGGAGGTGCGCAAGGGCCTCTGACACCAGGTCCCCTGGGGAGAGGTCTGTTGGCCCCACTGTGTAGTAGACACCGCAGGTTGCGGTTCTCTGCCTAATGACCCAGGTGCTGTAGATAATAAGCCTCTGGGAGGTTTTCTGCGCAATGCTGTCTCTCGGCGGGAACGCGACACGTTAGCTTGTACTGCTAATTGATCAGCGTGTCGTTTCTGTTGCTGGTTTTGACCTTCGTAGTGGTTGTGTGGCCAGTTAATTGCACAACCGCGTCATATGTTCACGTACAGCTGTCCAGAACAATGCAGTAGGTTCCAAACCCTCTCCCACCAAAAAAAAAATTAAAAAAAATCAGGCCCTTATGAAATCAGTAAGACATGGTTGCCATTTCTAACTGCCATTGGAATTAAGGTTATTTTTTTTCAAAGCTGTTGTGTGGAACTCAAGAAGGCAAGGCTGAATAGTGGCAGATGTAAATATAACATTCTGTGTCTATCGATTTCCGCCACCCATTTAATTATAAAGTTTCCTGAAGTGGGTAGTTGGTTTAAAAGACCCTGTGCTTTGAAGCTGACCCTTAATCGGCTTCTTGTCTCTTTCCCAGAAGCCTTGCTCACAGCATCATTAATGACCTTGAGCAGAGACTCTCCTGCTCCGAGGTTACATGTGGTGCACTCAAGCACTTCAAGGCTCTCTGAATGGGTCCGCGGTTAGGACCACAGAAGCCTTTTTTTTCTTTTTTGTCCCGACCACGTCCACCGCTGTGCCTTTTGGCATCCCATCCTGCCTCAGTGGTGGGCCGAGTGAAATGGTAGGAGCCAAGCAGAGTGTCTAGCTCCTCTGCTTCATCGCAGGAATGGACAGTCCCATGCTGCCTTTGACGGATGACTCCTGTCGGACTGGGTTTGTTTTTTCTCCATTTCTAGACTGCGTTTCTGGGATTCTGTATCCACTGAGACCTGCCCTGACAGGGAGGTGGGTTTACATACCACCACCCCCCATCCCAAACCAAGCCCTTGCAGCCTTGTTTGCTGCAAAGGCAGAGCAGTTATTTTACCAGCCTCCACCCCCATGGCTGCTTTTTTATTTGTATTCGTCTCCAGCGGTCTGAGATGATGCTTTTTGTTTTCCTTTTCTGTTTCACTTTTTTTAAGTGTTCAACTCGAGGCTGGGGAAAATTGCCTCTCAGACCACAGGATGTTGATGAAATGTCTTGTGTTGCATTCAGAATCATACTTGGTTTTCCTCAGTTCAGACTTGGATGCAGGCACTTGAGATTTATAGTTTTATGTATTTTATTATTTTTTTGTGGATGGCACTTTTGTCCTGCCCCCAACATCAAGCCACCAGAACTGTGGCCCTGGGCTGGATGTTTCAGGGCTACCACCTGTGACCTGTGGCCATGTTTTGCAAGGTCAAGCAGTCTGCCTCTACCCACTTAGGTCTTTGAGGGTGTGGAGGATCTGTGAAGCACTCTAAATTGCCTCTGTGTTTGAAATGTGCTATAGAGATAAATTTGCTTTGCCATACAGAAGGAAACCTACAAAGTACGGAGTAAACATGCAAACTCTGCATACACGGAGGCGGGGTTCGAACCCCTAACCCTGGAGGTGCAAGGTAACGGCTAACCACTGAGCCACCATGCCGCCTCCATTCATTTTATTAACTTTAGGCACTTGTGTAGCCCCTTGGTTAATAAGTGATGGTTTCTGTTGTGGACTTGTCACCTGGCAGAACTTCCTGATAGAAAAACCTTGATATCAGCCTCTGGAAAGAAACCTGGTGGCTGTTTCATTTGACATCGCGCTGTCTGCTGACTGGATGCTGTGTTTGAGTGACACACGTGTCTGACCTAAGACCCTCCCCACAGAAAGGCTGCTGTGTAACCAAATGAGTGGCGATGGATTTCTTGTCTAGCACTCTTGAACTGTCCTGCTTTGACACCGAGGTGGTTCCCCTTGTATAGGTATGTAATGGTTTGGGGTACCTGGCCACTGTATGCAATCCCCTGTGCTTAATTTCCTCATTCTTCATCTGATTAAGTTAACAAGCTGCCCGATTCTGCGTTTATCTGTGGGCATCTTGTGTGACCGTTGACGACGACTTGTGCCAGGGCTGGTGTGTTTATTCCAAGAGATTTATGTGGCAGCCTCTCCCTTCGTGATTTAAAGACCTTTGTGGTGTAATACAAAGCGAGTTTACTGGCTCACTGAGGTTTCTTGAGGCTTGCTTCCGAATACTGGGTACTGTGAATTGTAGCTCACAGCCGTGGTACCATTTTCCGCTGATTGTAGCAATCAAGGTCGATTTACCCCAGCACAATTTAGTTAACTCAACTGAGTTAAGTTCTGCATAGGTAGAACTTGCCTTGTAGGACACCCCACCAATATTGAGCTTAAGTTCATATCCTGAGTCTTGCCTCTGCAGTTACCTTCTGCACATGATGGTGAGTGATGGGGAGGCAGCCAGGGTTTGTCCTGGTATTGCCGCTCTCCATGTGTTGCGTTCCTCTTTTCCATCAGCAGTCAAATGACTTTTCCCACACAGGGCTGTGTGTGCGTCATCTGACCGCCACGCGCCCAGTTCAGGCTCTGCGTGCTTCTCTCTGGGACTTGCCAGCCTTTCAATCTTGTGCCTCCATCAGCTGGGGGGGGGGGGTGCTTGAATTGGCCACCTCGGCGCCATATTTTTCCTAAATTGAGGCAGTTCTGAGCCTTTTTAAAATTGTATTAAAGTGCTGCTGTTCTTCGCCTGCTCACCACATATGGGTTTCCATTTCATGGGGGGGGGGGGGGGGGGGTTTTTTGAGTGGTCCCCCCCGGTTGAAAATGTTAGTTTATAATAAAATTAATATTTTATTTTTTTTTTTT
>JAACJT020000021.1:12154946-12189337 GCA_009936485.2 Gymnarchus niloticus | reverse complement strand
GAAACTCTTTTCCAAGTGTTTGGGCGATCTCTTTCCATGACTTAGTACACGGGAACGCGTCCTTGTGTTCATTCAAACTCCAGGTGCTGGCGACAGAGGGTTCTGGCTTTCTGAGGCATCAGTATGCAGGAAGATGCTGCAAATACTTGTGGCCCGAAAGCTGACTTGGGAATGATGAACCTGCAGATCTGGGTGTGCCTTCTCTGTCCTGGAGGCCTAAAATAAGCCGCTTTGGCCTGAAAACCCACACGGTTGCCGCAGGCAGCTGGCAGATGGGAGAGAAGCGTTAGGTCTGGATTTAAATATGGCTGTGGCACGTGCCGGCTGGCCGGGGCAGGAGGGCCGGTCCTCAGGACATTGATGCGCTGCCTCCCCGTCTGATCAGCCCGTTTTCTGAGGTCTCTGTGGCCTGTTTAAAGCACGATATGAGACCACATGACTGGTTTTGATTTGACTCAGCCTTTGTCATGGCAGTGTCAAATGACAGGCGCGACAGTGGTCCCTTTAAAAGCGGCCGAGATACATGTCCGCATAAGTTGGGGGGTGGTAGTTGGTGTGAAACAAACTGGAAAAAACAAAAGGCTGGGAAACGAAGGCAGTAAACGAGAGAATGAGGCTCCATCTCATTCGTTTGCCGTACGTGCGGGCGGACAGTGTGGGAGAGTATAACCATAATTTAACATCCTGGAAAGCTGACACCGCTGGCCATATTGCCCGGGGGTGAGGTCAGGCCCGGTGTGCTACAGCTATGAAGGGCCATTTCTTAGGTAGCACCGCGCAAAGACCTGACATTTAAAAGCTGAAGGCTTCCGTGTGTCACTGTGGCCACCATGGTTGGTGTGCGGTTCAGCCATTTTTCATTATTACTGTCGTTAAGTCATGGTCCCCAACACCCACACTGTGCTAACAGCCGGTAAAATAGGGCCCTATCCCCCCCCCCAGCAGTAGATGTGAGGTTTTAATAACCTGTCAGCGTGACCTTTGACCCTGTGGGAACCAGCTCTGCAGCATCAGCACATTACTGCCCCCTGGTTTGGTGCCGAGAGGCACAGCAGTGTAGATCCACCAGCAGAGGGGGGAGGGTGTTCTGTGGGCAGGGAACAGCCACTGACACGCGCCGTGGGCAACACGCCTTTGTGACGTCTGATGACCTTTCTGCTGATACCTCTGGTTTGTTCTATCATGGTGTGATGTGTCCTGCAATCACGTTTCATGGGGAGGGTGACTGTGGACCAGTTCCTACTCCTGTTTGTGTATGAGAAGCCCTGGAATGTGCCCCCCAAAAAACACATCCAGGGGCCCTGATCACATGGAACCTGTGCTTGTGTACATTCCAATATTATGGAAACTGAATACATAACACACACAGGCAGATAGAACCTCTTTCCTGGTTTAGGGCTTTCTCCAGCCTAGGTTGCTCAATCTGTTGGGTGAAGTTGCTGCGCATTTCCATCTGAAGGCCCTTGGAAATGGGTTCCTAGATGTCAGCCGCAGGGAGGATGCCAGCTTGGGAAATTCAGCCGTTGGACTCTTTGAGAGGAAAGTTATGCTGAAGGGTCATACGGTGGCTGCACATTGCCTTCTGGTCTCCATCTTAACGTGGGACTGAACCTCGCCTGTCTGTGCTGGCCTGGAAATGGGTGGGCAGTCAACCAAGGAGATAGTCTCATTGGTCAGTTCCAGCAGTCCGTGTATGCGAGGGGAGATCTCTTGGCTCTTCCGGCATGCCATTAAAAGCAATGGAACTTTTGGGGAATTCCACAGCTGAGGTTCAGGGAGAGGACTGTTGTCATTACAGTTGTGGTCACAGTCAGTGGGCTCTCAGGAGAGGGACTTTGGATCACGCTGCCAGGCATGGTCAGGAGCCTGTTTCGAATGGGGATGGGGTTCCTTCAGAAATCCAGAGCTGAAATCAGTGTGAAAAAAGAGTAAAGGCCGTGTTTCTGTAGGAAATCTCAAGTCGCATGTGGCTATGAGCAAATGAGGTTTTGAAACGGACTGCTCTTATTTTTGCTGGTGAAGGTCACAGGTTGCGTTGTGACATGTAGGTGGAAATTTTCCCACTCACATGACCGGTGTGGGAAGATCGAGACTGAACCCCCCCCATCTCGTTCTGGTAACTGTTAACACTGAAAAGCTATTCACGTCACTGCACAATATATCGTGGAGAATGTCTTCCAGGAAATGGGCATCTCTTTGCAGTTTGAATGAACAGCACTGTGGGGTGACTTTGTGACTGGTTTCCAAGGGGTCGTCGTCATTCTGTGTCCTCCAGCTCCCGGTGCTGTGATGCTTAGAGACTTCCTACATGTTCCCAGAGTGCTCAGGTCATCAGTCAGTCACATTTTCCGTAATGTGCAGCCTTTTAGCCAAAATGTTGCTCAACAGTGGATTCTCCACCCGAAATCAAGAACTGGAAAACCTGTTTTGACAGTATGAAGAAATACGGTGATTTGCATGATGCTGAGTAATGTTCAGATTGCATTATTACTAACAGTTTTGGTTTTGGATGGCCATCTGGATGGTCACTTAGTGATGGTTTATGAAGACTGCTGGATGAGATTGCATTGTACTCAGCAATGAGGTTACAACATTGAGGCAAAACACTGACACCCCCCAGCCTTTTGACAGTCCTTTTGAGGCCATTCCCTCTGTTGGACCCCCCACAGGCTGTGAGGACCTGGTCATAGACAGCCTCTCGCTGGACTCGGTTGTACCCATTCTGAAGTGGAGCTCCCAGCCCTATGGCTCCAAATGGGTGTACCGACAGGCGCTGCACTTCCTCTGCGAGGAGTTCAGCCAGATCATGACCTCAGACGTGCTGTACGAGCTGAGCAAGGAGCATCTGCTGACCGCCATCCAGTCGGACTACCTGCAGGTGAGGATCCCCTCTAAAGGCTTGCTTTCACTGTCGGCATGAAGTCATCCATCCGCCCCCCCAGCAAGCCTGGTGCCTCCTGGCCAGAGCTTCCATTAGGCAGGGTGTCGGAAGGGCTGGGAGACTTGCCGTGGAGGGAGATGTACCAGTGGCTGGCCAATATTGAGACGGTGACCAGCCTGTTTTTCCAGATGAGAACAACACGGGGATGGTCCTGTCTGGACATCCATAGAAGTTGTTTGATCAAACTGCTTTAATGCTGTGGGTTGTACGTCTGCCCTTTTGTTCAGTGTTCCCAAATGCAGCTAACTCCTCACAGTTTGACAGACTGATGTCCGTGACCAAACATCAAGCAGATCACTGAAATACTACAGTTAGTGATTCTGATGGGGGGGGTGGCTGTCATTACAAATCAGATTAGTGGTTTCCTCCTGCTCTGCCGCTCATACGTACGTCACACTGAATAATGTGCCCGCGTGGTGGGGCTTTCGTCCAGAGTACCGACAGCTTGCAGTTTTACACCTCACAGGATATTTAGCGGACATGGGGTGCCAACGATTCTACACCCATTGCTGGTCCAGTTACCATTCCTGAACTGAGCCCTTACTGATCCCTGTCCATATGTGGTGGTTTGGAGCCCCTCCGGGAGAGTGGGGGGTCCTCACAAAGTAGTCTCCAGCTGGAGGCCAGGAAGTTTTGGGGGTGCGGGGGGGCTGTAATCAATCCTGACGTTCCAGATTTGGCCAGATGCCCCAAGGCATGGTTAGATATTTATTTACTGGCTCCATGACATTTTGTTCTTTTTCCGGCCAGCTCTGCTGTCCTAGGCACTGCTGAAGTCGTTAATGAACATGCTCTCATCAGCTGTAATTAACCCGCAACCCCCACCCCTTTCTTTTACAGGCCAGTGAGCAGGACATCCTCAAGTACGTTGTGAAGTGGGGAGAGCACCAGCTGATTAAGAGGATGGCTGACCGAGGTAAGATATTCACCACACACGTGGCCCCCCCGGATTAGGCCCCAGCACCACAGGGTCGGTGACTCCGGTCCTCCTAAAATGCGGTAATGATCCTCAGGAGTATACGGGAACTGCAGCCATTCATTCATACCTGGCACGTGAGCCAGCAGGTTCTCTGCAGCTTTGCCAGGAAGTTGGCCCCCATTACCCATGTCCCTTTGGCCTATTCGGCAGCTGGTTTGTCCGCCACACTCTTCCCCTTTCTTTTGTGGCTCAGCAGTCCACTATGCGCAAGATCGCCTGATTTCTTTTTCTGCACCGCAAAGTGGCAGTTAGGAATGTCTGTTTCTAACGGCGCTACTGGCCATTCCTCGTGTTGTTAACGCTGGAAGGTCCTGCCTTGCCCCGCCTGATGGTTAAGAGAGGAGATCAGTCCTGTGCTGAATGTGGACATGAATGGTCTGTCAGTGCCGAGGTGTCGTGATGAGAGCTGCCGGCAGCGGTTTGGGGGAAGCTGCTGTGTCATTACCAGGAGGTGGATATTTGGCGAGGGACAGTTATTGCACAGAGCTGATATGGTACTGGAGGATTGGTCTCCTCTAGTTATGTTCTGAAGCATCATAGTGTCAGCGCTAAATAAATGAGTATGTGTGTGTCAGAGCTGAGGTTTGAGTGTTTGGTACTGCAGAGCCCAACCTCCTCAGTGGGACGGCCCACAGCGTAAATAAGAGGGGGGTGAAGAGACGAGACCTGGACGTCGAGGAGCTGAAGGAGGTCCTCTCCCCCCTCCTGCCATACGTCCGCACTGAGCACATCCTGCCCCCCAACAGCGAGGTTCTCTCCGATGCCGTAAGTGTACTACGTGTTCGTGCCATCTGTGGCGTCCTGCACGTGTAGCTTAGTGGAAACTCCCTCGTGTTCAGCTGTTCCTCGTCCGCGTCCTCTTCTGCATGACATTCGATGGTGCGTGTGGCAGTGTCTGCGCTCCTTTAAATACACTGACCTGCCTGTGCAGGAATGGGCTGTTCCATCTTACTGGTGCCATTTGCTGGGTTATGTGGAGCTCTGGTTGGTGCCCTGTATCGGGTATCCTGAGGGGTTTTAATGGTTCCCTCGCATACCTACACTCATCCCGGTGTCTTTATCAGTCTCTGTGTCTAGTATCTAAAAGTAAGGCTCCATTGCATGACCCAGGACAGCCCCCTTAGTTTAGTATTCAATGTTATCAGGCTGGCATTTGAAGCTAGCGAAGTGACCCCTCCAACACACGGCAGGGCACCTCCTCACTCTGAGCTGTTTACCCCTCCAGACACACACACGTGTGAACGCGCTCCTCCACATTGTTCTCAGCTGCCTCTGCCTCCCCACAGATGAAGAGGGGCCTGATCAGCACACCCCCCTCAGACATGCTGCCCACTGCGGAAGGGGGCAAGGCCAACGCCTGGCTGAGGCAGAAGAGTGCTGGAATCTACGTGAGGCCCCGCCTCTTCTCACCTTATGTAGAGGAGGCCAAGGTATGGCAGCCAATCAGACGTCTTCCCTCGGATCCTCCAGTTGATGGATGATTGGTGAGGTGCAATAGGAGAAGGTCTGCTTTGTCCCTCATTTTAATAAGGGACACCGATGGTGAGGCTTGCAGACAGTGAATTTCAGTTAGTGAGCTGTCTCCTCATTAGCCACTGGAGGTCAGTTGACCAGGCAGACCAGAGGCTGAGGAATTCAGTCAGTTTTGATAGATACTTGACCTGTAGTGGTTCCCCCACAAACCCACTGACTCTGCTCCATCCCACAGGCTGTGCTGGACGAGATGATGGTGGAACAGACTGACCTGGTCCGCCTGCGCATGGTCCGCATGTCCAATGTGCCCGACACCCTCTACATGGTCAACAACGCTGTTCCACAGTGCTGTCACGTGATCAGCCACCAGCAAATCACCGGCGGCCAGGCAGCTCCTCCGTCCGTCGTGGCAAACGAGGTTCCAGGTACAGCCGAGGGTTCCACTCATGCTGCTGTTGGGGAACAGAATCGTCGATTAACTTGGTGGATCGAGGTTCCCAAAGCTGGTGTTCTTGTAGATCCACTTAAAGCCCTGCTTTGCCTTCAGCTACTGTGCAACAGTTACCCCACTCTAGGGTTCTTGCGTGGCACCATCAATTGATATTCCAGCTCTGGTGGCTTGTAGGAGAAGGATCCTCCACTCCAAACACGTGTTCCCCTGCTGGGGACTGTTCTTTACGTCTCCCTTAGCTAGCTTGCCTCTGATGTAGGAGTTTGGATGCATGAATCCTTGGAAGGCAGTCTGTCAAAGTCCTCGATGCTCATTTGAATTATCGATGCCGGCTGGCTGTCCTGAAGCTGTGGGCGGAGCTGTGTCTCAAAGCTCCGGTGTCTGGCGGAGCTCTGGTCTGAGGGACCTCCCTTTTTTTTTTTTTTTTATTCTCAGTGCCCAAGCTGTCTGTGGTGAAGGAAATGATCCAGCGGCTGCAGGAACTTCGGCACACAGACCAGGTCCAGCGGGCTTACGCACTCAATTGCGGTGAGGGCGCCACTGTAAGCTACGAGATCCAGATCCGTGTGCTCAGAGAGTTCGGCCTGCCCGACGGAGCGGCGGAGCTGCTGCAGGTGAGTTGTTGGACCACTAGGGACGAGAGTGGGCTTGTGGTTAATAGTTGTGAGAGCTGTTTTCGGTAGTCCTATGAAGCAGTTCGCAACACAGCTGAGAAGAGAAGCCAAGCTGGGAAACATTCTACTGAATTGTTGATTGGAGGATGAGTTTGACCTCAGAGAACATCTTAATGAACAAAACGGAACAGGATGCTGTCGGCTGGCCTAACAGAGCCATTTGGAATCCGCACTACAGGGATAGATGGCCTCACTGCAGCCATGAAGGATGAATGTGTCTCTGTTGCTGTTTGAAATCTTGCTTGTTTTGTGGCTGATTTTAGAACCCACACAAGTTCTTCCCAGATGAGCGCTTTGGAGATGAGAGCCCAGTCCTGGCATTGCGCCAGGCAGGTCGGTGCCGGGTCAACAGCACTCCTGCAATGGATGGCGCGTTTACCGACCTGGAGGCTGTGGCTGGCTTCCACCCACCTCTACCCCCACCGCCTCCACCCTACCATCCTCCAAACATGCCTGGCCACGCCCAGCTGAAGGCAGGTTGGAGGCCTCGGGCTCCCAGCCAGCCACCATCCCGCTCCTTCTCATACCCCTGCAACCACACTGTGTTGTCCCGACACCCCGCCTCCAAGCATGGGAGCCCCGCCTACCCACCAGGCCCCAAGGTCCTTCCACCAGACTGTGGCAGCCAACCGGGTGTGGTCCATGTCCTCCCCCCCGACAAGCAGGGGGTAAGTAGTAATGGAGGGTCTGGTTTGGAGGGGGCTATGGAAGCAGATGCTGGCTTTGCTGAGATGGTTTAGGAGCTTGTAGGGTTGGATCATAGTGATCAGTCAGCCGTTTCCTAGCAGAGATGAACTTGCCTGTACAGTAAATGCTTGTATCAGCTATCTTCATTGTTCTCAAACCTCTGTATTAACCAAAATGTTTCTAATGTTGTGTTGCATACCTTGGCCTGCTAGAACATGGAGCCGGTGATCAACGAGTTCATGCCAGACATTGCCATGGGAGTCTCGGCCATGAGTCTGAAGGAGAGGCGTGCCCCTGAGGGCCCCATGGATGGCGAGCGGAGTGACTTTCACACTCATGCCTCCACCATGCCGCCAAGCCAGCACTACCCTGCCGGGACCTGCCCCTCCGGTCGG
The DNA here is from genome assembly GCA_009936485.2 of Gymnarchus niloticus. Taxonomy (NCBI): domain Eukaryota; kingdom Metazoa; phylum Chordata; class Actinopteri; order Osteoglossiformes; family Gymnarchidae; genus Gymnarchus; species Gymnarchus niloticus. The sequence continues at coordinate 12,181,737 of JAACJT020000021.1, read as the reverse complement.
CACAGCCTGGCCCCCTGCAAGAAGCATGGCGCCGAGCTCAAGCCAGATGTCCGGTCGGAGTTCCCTGACCTCTATGACTTTCCCTGTCGTCCAGGCACGCCGGGCACCAGTCAGCGGACGCCACCGCCCCCCCTGCCCTATGCAGGACCCGACCTTTATGGTGGCTCCCGTCCAACTCCAGGCTCTTTGCCACCAACCTACAGGCCTGACATGCAGCCTCCCAGTTGGGCCACCATGGACCCGCTGCGCCTGGACGTGCTGGAGCAGCCTCCACAGCGTATGGCTACGGTAGGAGCCCACATCGGCAGTGGTGGCCATGTGTCCAGGGCGCGCACCAAGAATGAGTCGGACCTGACCTGCGGCCTGCTGCCATTACGCTCCCCCAGTGCGCCGGAAGGGACGGCGGGTGGGCCTGAGCCTGGGGGCGTCCTGCTTCCCCACTGGAACAGCAGCGGCGAGGAGGCTGTGTCCAGCAGGGGCCGACGGTCGCCAAACAAGCCTGAATACCCTTACCGAAAATCTGCACTTTAACCTTTGACATTAGCATCAAGAAACTGAAGGGATAATGGCGGGCAGACCGTGGATCGTGATGTCGTCCGATCACATGGCTTCAAGCACAGGTTGAGACGCTTGGCGAAACCAGCCACATCCTAGCGAACCTCGCTGAGAACTGTCGTGCTAAGCCTGGTTCAGAGCTGTTCGGTAAACCTAGAGGCTTTCTGCTTAATCGATAAATGCCTGGAGCTGCCGATCTGCCGCCCCGTGGGCCCCCACCTCTGCTCTAATGAGTTCTGGAACCTCAGCTTCTTGTCACTGTGGTACCTGTGTTGTTAGGCACGATGACTCTGGACGGACCCCATGCTAGCTTAATGAGTCTTTCCCTGCCTCGGGCATTCCTTTATTCAGCACGCTCCTTTAATTTGCAAATATAATGATAATGGCTAAAAGCTAAACTGGTGTTAGTACACAGGGGCATATTTTTTTGCCTGCTACCCTCTGCTGTTTGGAGGTGGTGATGATAGTGGATATTTTGTCTGCTCTTCACCTTTCACCTCTGCCGGGCTGGTCACAGTGTGCTCTTCAACGTTCTACATTGTCCCATAGAAGATGTGCCACTTATAGTCTTCAGTAATGTCTCACACCAAAGGAGAGAGAAGTTCAAGGCTCTGAATTGTAATGCACTAGCGCCCAGTTGTGATCAAGTAATTTTTTTGGTTGAAAACAAGTAGCTTCGGATGTTAATTCGGAAGTGGCCCATTCAGTAAGAGGTTGTCATTTCTGAAAACCGGTTGAAGGTACCTGGGTCTGAGTAATTGTGAGGAATAAGCTGATAGGGAGACAGACCAGCTTTGGGCTTTAACACCTTGCTCACGCGCACACTTAAACCAGCACACTGTTGAGCGAGCGTTGTGGACGTGGCCCTGCAGTGCATGCTAATCACGTTTGCTACCTGTCCCTGGTACCAAACTTTGTGGCTCTGCATGCCCTGAGGTCCTCCCCATAATAGGTGTTGGCTGTCTCTTGGTAACAGGTGATGTCTTGACTCGTTAGAGGGACTTGTCACAAAGCATCCCTTTATTAATCAGTCTACTGCATAGCACAGCGAGCGTGATCGTGACTGTTTAGCAATCTCAACATGCGCTGTTAAGCTAATTTTCCCTCTTCTGTCAGTCTGAAACATTCACCCTGAGTTCCTGTCCCCATCCCCCCATGCAAGAGGCAGCATTGGCATTGGTTGCCAGGTAACTGCTCGTTTGCACTTCAGTCCACAGGCTTCAAATTGTGGTCCCAAAAGCCACGTCTGCCATTGAAAGAGGGTGAAGTGGTTCAGGTGGAGAGTGTTGGCTGCAGTGCATTGTGGGAAAGAAACTAGGCCAAGTTTCCATTTCTGTGGTCTCTTCAACTCACGTTATGCATCTTAATACCGATAGCATCTGTTTGGGCCGTTGAGTTCTCTGCGTTCTGGAGCCACTGTCCAAAATCCCTTTGGGATTTTCGAAAGTTGCCTGGCTGATGTGCCATCTCATCCATGACCCATATCTGCTTCCTCTGAATTGTTGCTCCCTCAGTATTGTCCCATGATTTTCAACTGAGTGCCGCTGTGACTCCAGACCTCTTTTCGCTGCCTGAAAACTTCTGACCTCCACCGTGCCACCTCCTGGGCTAATCTTGAACCTGCAGACAGGCTCCTGTTTTCTGTCACCACACTGCAGATTTCTACCTCTGTTCCCTGTATCCCTTTGCAATAGCCCTGACCAATTTATTGTTCTTTTCACATAGGTCAGACGTCTGATACCACCCACAAGCCTGCCGCCTTAATCCTTTGACTTGTATGCAATCCTCCACAGTACATTACTGCTAATTCAAGTCTAGACATTGCTAAGGTGCTTGCTAGCATGGCCATTGCCCTCATCACCAGGTGCTTCATTGTTTCTAGGTTCAGGGGATTCTGATTCCTTTTAAAAAGGACTTGCCCACCCATCAAAGATGATCATTGGCTCTTAGCTACGCCCTCGGATTGCCAAAATGAGTACGTGGTGTACTGAATCATAGCAGCCATTCGAAAGCATGTTGACATGCGACCCGTGTCTTGGCCCAGGTCCCGATTTGACGTTCCTCTGCTGTGTTCTTGTGGATCCCCGGGGGCAGCGGTTTCAAACACATCCTGAGAGTAACAAGGCGTGGAGACTTGCCGACTTCTGCGCTGTTAACGATTCAAGAGGACACGGTGCCTCTAGGGTTATGAGATTGCTGCATCTTTTCTTTGGTTTCTTGCACTGTGAGACAATCTGTATGCCTTGACAAAGTCCTCTTGGTTATTGGGTGGCCTAAGAGCCAGTGGGTGTAAGATTGCGCCGATCAGAAACAGGATCACATCTCCTCTGTATGACACCGCTCAGAAGCACTCCCCAAGGCTGTCCACTGAGAACAGGTCCTGGACGTGCCCTCTTCTCAAAATACCTACATCTAAGGTCAAATGTCACCATCTTACTCAGGGGTCTTTGGGGTCAGGGTAGAGGCTGGGCTTGGAAGACTGAAATAGCACCCCTACTCGGCCAAAATCCAGAGCAGCCTGAACACCCCCCCCCCATTAAGTGAGTGCTGAGGACTGAGTCTGGCTGCTGATGTCACACTCTTCTGATTTCCATTTTTGGGAGTCAAACCAGTTCAGGTTTAAGAATCCAGTCACGTTTGGTCATACAGCCGGACCTGTGCACAGCATTTGTCTGTGGCTCGTCTTGTAGCCCCAAAGGGGATGGTGTGTTTTGGCAGAACTGTGCATCTTGCTTGTATTCGGTCAGTTTTCCAATCCGAGATGATTTGCTGTCTCAGTGGAGTGTGCGGCATCCGCTTTAAAGCTGTCTGCAGCACTAGGTGACATTAGGAAGGGGTGCTGCCATCTAGAGAGGATGGTCCAGCATTGGATTCTGCTGGCCATTTCCCTGGTATGCTGCTGCTGGCTGGATTCCTCTTGGAGCTCAAAGGTCTTTCTGTAATGTGTTTTTTTTCTTCATTCCGTCTACTTATAGCCATCGGTTTCCACGTCGTGTTATTCCCATGGCGGGACATGAACCAGCCTGTAACAGGAAGAGGATCATCATGAAGAGCCCCTGTCTGAGATGGAAACAGAGGAAATCTGTGAAGTCCATCCAAAGTGTGTCTGTTCTTTTAACACCCGCTAACCTTCAGTTTAAGTAGTGCAGCTGGTGAAGAGGAAGTTGACAGATCATGGCCATGGTTCGTATAATCACAGGGAGAGTGGGCTTTATGAAGGGTGTAACACAAAGACACTAAAATGGGGCAGAAGCAACCTTCTGCTCTGGGCGGGTGCAGAGAGACCCAGTTCAGTCTGGTCTGAGGGCAGCAATGCTGACATTCCAGTCTGATTCTGGTTAAGTGTGGGTTGTGTAAACAAAGGCCTCTTTTGAGTCTGGCTCCTCATGAGGGTAGAGGATGTTTATGTGTGGTTCATTCTCCTTTTCCTGTGTGACGTACAAGTGGGTGCCACATACCTGGCCCTTTCCTCAACTTCTCGTTTACCCCTGTGTGACCCCGTCCTGTCCAACCAATCGGGTTTCCAGTATTATTACATTTAGGGGAACAACAATATTGAATTATGGGTAGGGAGTCCAGCTATCTCTATTTATTGCTGGCCTTCAGGTGTTCACCAGCAGTATTAAATCCTTCTCCTGCCTTTTTGAGGGCCTGGTCTTCTGTTACATTACGTGGTAAAGTGTAACAGAAATTAAAACTGAATGCAACCCCCCCCCCCAGTCCATAACTGTCATTGTGAGTTCAAATTAAGGTGGTTTACGGTAGATGGTGTTTCCCCCATGCTGTACAGATCCTGGTCGTGCTCTTCCTACAGGTTGCTTCTCACAGTTGCTCTTTAGATTTCCTTTCACATCTGTTTCTCCCCATGGTTGAGGTGTGCAGTTGGTCGGTATGGCTTGTGTCTCGTGTGACAGCACGGTAACTGTCCTGGCAATCCCCTCCCCAAGGCTACCCAAGGCCAATGACCACAATGTGACCTTGACCTTTTGCTACGGGGGGGGCGCAGCTGCAGTTCCCTAGACAAAGTAGCACAAGGACACTGGTGGAGTGCTGCAGAAAATGCATTTCTGCTGCAGCTTGTCATGCAAACGTGGTTGCAATGAAAGCTTCTGGAGCAAAAAAAAAAAAAAAACTTTTCCATTCAGTTTGCTTCATGAGGAAAATATGCAGACCGCTGTTAAACCCCCCTGTTTTTCCAGGACGATTCCGTCCATTCCTCTGACATAGTCCTGCTTTCCTCTTCTATAGCGACAAGCGTGTGCCTTCCCCTGTCCACCAGCTGGGCATTTTCCATTATGTGAACTATTGTCCTATGCAAGCAAATTTTCTACAGAGCCACGTTAACCAGTCCTTTTTAAGACTCCACACATGCTTCATGTACATAGTGTTTGAGATAGTATTTTTTAATTTTGTAGGTACCTTTTGACCAGAATCCTCTGGAAATTTGTGGTTTTGATTTGTGTATAACAAATATGGCAGACATACTTGTTATATATAACCTAACATTTTTCTTGTAGACAACTCATACCAGGTTGTATAAAGCTGAATTGGTTCTATTTTTCTACTGTTCTCGGAGAGGGGGTGTTGACAGCAAAGAACAATTTGCAAGTACGTAGCATCTTCACAATAAAAGTGCTTACCTCAGCCTGTTGGAGTTTGCTTTGTCTGACTGTTTTGAGAAGGAAAGTCTAACCACAGGTTTAATGGACTCTGTACAAAGAACTAAAGTAATGAAAACATTTTATTGTTGAAAGAGACAGCCCCATATAAAAGACAGCCTAAGGTCTCCCATTGCTGCCCTATACAAGCATGGAAGGTGGAGGTGGGAGGGAAGCACACAGTGACAGGGCAGATCGGCCAAGGTTCTGTTATAGGCCAAACAGAAAATAACAGCTGGCTGCTACTGCCCCGGGGGGTGGGGAGCTGTCCAGTATAGCAGAATGTAAAAGGAAACTGTCACCTTAGAAGCAGCCAGTCCCCCATACCACCACCACCAGGGCAGTGAAGGTACAGCCTCATGCAGTCTCTGGTCATTTGAAATCATTTCAGAGCAACAAAGGATGTTATAAATGCAAGCTGGGCACCACTCATAAGGGTGATGAGTATAAAATGAGTGCGTACATGGCCTACTCGATGGCAAGGAGGCCTCAGCCGCAGTAATACTGACTGACAGTCGTCCGGCGCCGTTTCCGACATTGCAGCTTCTCGAAGAACTGTTGGATGTCCTCTGGCGCCACCATCTGGTAGAGAGGAGTGAACAGGTGGGTATAGTCGGTTTTGCACTCCTTTGTGTTTGATTATCTAACCTGGAAAGGGCATTCATGTGTCACACGTGGTTAAAACGGGGCCACTGAGTGGGGTTCTTTACCTTCCCTTCCTCTGCAAACTTCTGAAGGTATTCTTTCAACTCCTCCTTCATGTCGTTGAATGCTGAGGAACGTGAAAGGTTCACAATTAAAGGGGCCCTCGCACTGACACCATGTCCAGCAAAAAGACACTCTGGCCTGCCTCGTCTCACCATAGATTATCTCCAGCTGCTGCACGCGGTTCAGCGTATTGAGAACTGACAGCAGTGGGTCACAATTGGCCCGTTCCATCCTGCCTCTGTTCTCGTATGCCAAGACCGTGTCGGACTCATCCAGCAGGAAGGGCACACCAGCCGCCACATAGCCACGCTACAAGGAGAGGGGACAGACTGCTTAAGTTCTGGCTATGGGTGGGTCCAACGATGGAGTCAGGACATTAGAACCTCTGAAGTGGTAGGGTGTACAGGTTTTGTATGGAGAGAAATTTGGCCATTGCAAGTTAAAAAAAGATGAGTACCTCTGCAGGTAATGATCACGCCTGCAAAAACAAGTGAAGTTTTATCTATAAGATGAAGTCAGCAGCATATGAGAGAGGCTTCCGTGGTATCCACCTACTAAAAGCAGCCAGATGTACAAAGCTCAGAATGATAGGCACACCATGGCAGGCTCCACAGTGCGATGGGAGTATGAGGATGACTGTGGTGAGCACCCACCTTGCAGTTGATGCAGGTGCACAGCTGGCTGCGCCAGATGTAGGGCCAAAAGACAGCCCCCTGCCGTGGCCTGCACAAGCCCTGGGCCTTCATGCTCTCCAGCTTACACTGTGCTGTCCTGGAGTGGGGGGGTTCCACCATCTGCTGATGTTTCCTCTTGCAGCCAGACAGCCCATCTGTTGGCATCTTAAACATTAAACAGGGGGGACTGTTAAACACCGGTTTGAGATGTCTTGCTTTCCAGATTAGCCACTTTCATACCAGTGTGGCCAATTCTGCCAACTGGGACCACTATGACCTTTAGCTCCACCGGAAGGTGTACTAATGACAGCAGGCTTGTTTACTAAAACAGTAAACTCCTGGTAGTGCTATTCCAGCAGCAGAGAGACCTGTACTTCACAAGGACCATTTGTCTGCTAATTAACCATGAAGAGCAGTGTGGCCAGGCTGGACTTCACTATGGGCTTGCAATGGTTATGGCACATCGCCATCTGCTGGCAAAGATGGAGAGTACAAGCCTGATGTGATTAAGAAGAATGGTGTGAATTCCACCCCCACAGCAAGTGCTGGCCTCTCGAAAACCCTCCTGTAGCCACCCACGAGAGTAGCCATGCTTGTGCTGTATGCCTACATGAATTCTCGGTACCTTTCTCTCCAACCTGCTGCTGCTGGATGGCTCTGGTTCTGTAGGCTCCTCCACATTTCTTCCATCCAGGACTTCTACCTTCACCTCCAGCTCCTCCTTGCAAGGGCTTACTTTGGTTACTGGAGGAGCTGGCAAGGGTCACAGACATGGTCAAGATATCAGAGAGTGTGTGTGTGTGTGTGTGTGTGTGTGTGTGTGTGTGTGTGTTAGGTCCTCTTGAGGTGCCTGAATTCTGTACCTGCAATGTGATCAGCATAGTTCCACAAGAAGGAGGCCTTGTTCATACAGGCCTCACACACCATTTCCTGCAGCTCCACACACTCTGCCAATGTGCAGCCCAAATGCTGAGGACAAAGAGAGGGCAATCTGCCAATGCACTCCCCATGTGCCAACATTCTCATGGGTCCCTCTCCAATATAACCAGAAACTCACCCTCCCATGGAACCAGTCCTCACAGACAATGCACTGAATCATCTCATCTGGAACCTAGTAAGAATGGGGGATGAGGGGACTACATTACCTAGAAACACTGGTACTTCTGGGTAATGTAATCCTAGCCAATGAATGCCTCTTTATGCATGACAGGGTAGAATGTGCACTTGGTCAGCGCCCTTACCTGATCCTCTGGGTCTGGATATGGTCTGTCGCAGATGCAGTACAGGCCGAAGAAATTGTGGTTGTACTTGTTGTTGGGGTTTAGCTTATCCTTTTCCTGAAATGGAACCAGAGCAAAACAAAAATGAACAGACAAATCAACAGTGGTGATCATTTCTGAGGCTGAGATTTAAAATGACTTACGGGAATGAGTTTGCATTTAAAGCTGTAAAACTTCGAATTGCCACAGTCGCAACGAAAATTTCTGCAACAGAAGGTCAAATAAGAGTTGAGCACAGTACTTTAACACAGAAAGCCAGCAGAAACTGGTGTCCTTGAGTGCCTCAAAGTGCACCAGCTCTCTCCACTACCACTTTCAGTTGCACTGGAAGTGAATTTCCTAATCTTCAGTTTAAGACGATAGAACTCAAGCAGCCTCATTACCAAAACCCTGCAGAGGTTTCTTTGTTTAGTGCTGGCCAACTAATCACAATCATAGCATTGTCTTACTAATGAAGAGAGGGAGTCAAACTGTAACCAACCAACTGCTTTTGTTTGCATAAACCTAGTTCCCCTATTTTGTTAAAAATAGCTTGAGATGCATAAAGTCCCACATCTACAAGTGTGTCTTACAATGGACTGAGATCCCATCCAGGGGGTACCAGAACCCTGTGCACTTTGCTCCCCCCTCTCTTCAACCCCCAACGCTGACTAGGATAAGGAGTTAGAAGATGGATGGACAGATGTTAAAACCATTGTATTCAGTGCCTGGTCGTCACGTCTAAGGAGCCTCCAGATATCGCTCACCTTTTAGTGTACAGCTCGAAGAGGTCATGCCCTTCGTGACATTTGTCGGAGCAGGCAAGGCAGATCCCAGCCGGTTCTGCGCCTTTTGGCGTACAGGTGTTGCAGGCATAGAGCGCCTGTCTCTTCACGTAGCCCTGCGAGGATCAGAGACACACTACAGCAGCCTTTCCGAGGGAGCAGTGAAGCTCTGCACCACAAGACTCCAAACATGCATTACAAAACGGCCTTGGTTAGCCTCAAGCAGAAGGATAAATGCTGATCAGATTAACACTACATGCACTGCAATATGCAATCGTTTTCAAACGGTTTAAAAACGCTATGCCCGTAACCCCAGAAGCGTTAAACGTTGCTCATCACGTAAATCTTATTTTACTAATGCATTTAAGCGTGGACTTCGCTGCAGCGCCGAATTTCCTCAATTTCTTGGGTGTCTGTACCGAGGGATGCACTTTCTTACCTGAGAATAGGAACAATTGTCCGGATCGCTACAACCTAGGACCGCGAAGGCTTCGTCCTCTAACTCATCATCCTCCTCCAAAACGTCCACTAGAGAAACCGTGCCATCCGTCTCGCCGTTCAGCGCCATCCTCATGAAATAAAACAGGAAATCGACACACACAAACACGTCCACCCCCACAAAAATAAAAGCGCGGTTAAACTTCCTCTTCCAGGACGAAACAAGCCGATAAAGTGCCAGAGAAGCACCTTGCTGTAATAAATCGCTATTAATGATCTCAGCGCAAAAATGATGTATTTTTGGTGGAAATCCGCCCGATTTTTATCACATGAACCCTCCCGGAAGGGATGGTTATACCGCTCAATGCTCTGCAGTCGCTCTTTCATTTCCGGATCACGTGAACATGCCTGGCGCGCGGGAAATTATGAAAGCACGTTGTGTTTGTTTACAGCCGTCGACCCGAATATGTTAACGTCCGTTTTCAGTACGCAGCTCCTTACTATAGATTTGTGTGCATGGGTTGTCCATCGTAATGCCATAGTGCGGAACACGTCGAGATTTTTCCGCTGCTCTTTTGTGGATTTCTTAGCTGGTAATGTTTTCATACACTGATCTGACCACACATAATGGCGGCATTGTGTGGAGTTTGCACGTTTTCCACTTGTTGCATGGGTTTCCTCCTGCACTCCAAAGACACCCTATTAGGCTCAGTGGAGTCTCTAAATTGCTCATAAAGTGAGATTGCATGTGTATGGCCTGCTAATGACTGGCTTCCCATTTGTGGAGCGCTCCTTCCTTGTGCCTTTAGGTCATTTACCATGGTGAACAGACTGGTTGACAGTGCCTAGAATTTCAGATTTAATCACTGATAGATTCACATCTGCAGAAGTTACATTCAAATTCTGTGAAGTCTGTGAGGCCAAGTGCTCTTATTAATACTAATCAGTACATTATTCTTCCCCATGGGGAAATTCATAGTTTTTGTGCGTTCCCATCTTGCTCTTCAAGTTGAGAGGCAAGAGTCAGTGCGCAGGCCGCCAGTGTCATGCACCCCTGGAGCAATTCAAGTTAAGAGCCTTGCTCAAGAGCCCAACGGTCATATGAACACTCTTGTTGTCTGCAGAACTTGAACCTGCAAGCTTCCGATCACAGGCACAGAGCCACATCACCCATAATATATATATGTTATGTAAGAGTGTGTCTTTTTAGTTGTCACATACGAGGATTGTGGTGAGGCAAATGTCACTTACCTGAACAAATCACGTTAACGAGTAGTGTATATACATAACGTAGAGTGTGTGTCAAGTTTCTTAAGTTAGATCAGTATCTTCCCTACTGCTCACCATAGATATAAAATAACTTGTATAGAATAAATGATCACAAGCAGATTCTCAAAATGTTTTATAAAAAAAATTAATCACAGTGCAATTTTATTTGAAAGGCAGAACATTCCTAAACACAAGTTATCTTCTTACAGGAAAAAAAGACCACCATTCAAAAAAAAAAACTTAAGGAATATTGTTTACAAGGCTTTACATTGGCACTGCCAAAGGGTTACCTAATGCAGCCCCAAAATGAAACCTTTTCTGACTATGCCCGGGACCAATCCCAAAATGCTGTACAGCAACCATCGTCAGACAAGGGATATACAGAAAATTCCATGAGACATTTTATCTTCAAACCTGAATAAAAGCATCCGCAAAACACTGTTATCCCAAAGAGAATTACACCAAGTAGCCCTACAGGACTTGGACGGATAAATAAAAATCAGATGCCAACACACCAAACAGGGCATCAAGAAAAGTTACTGGGAAGCTGTGGTCCCTGCTACAGTGTTAGACAAGTTAGAGTTAACTTTATATGCCTGACTGCTTCCAGTGTTCCCCATTTGTAGTCTGATAGGACAACACAAGCCAACTTTCAAAGCACAATGGAATACCTGATTTCACATTTGCTCAAAATTGACAAAGAACCAAAATGACATATTAAATGTATAAAGTCACTTAACAATATCTGATATTTTCACTTTACAAAAGTAAAATACCCAAACCCATGTTTAGACAAATTTAGAAAATCTAATCAACATACAATATATTCAGCCTAAAAACATAGCAGGCCCATCACACTGAACAATAAACCTGAATGCCTGTAGTCTTGTGCATACCTGCATTGCCTGGTGCAAGAGTTTTGTTTTATTTTAATTTGAGATAAATATTCAAAAGCTTTCTTGTCTGCAAGATGCAGGAACCTCTTATGCACCAGTTCCAGAATCATCTCACCACATGTAATCGCATAACAAAATTAGATTATGAATCAGATTGAGAGAAGTGTGGATATCAGGCTCCAGATAAAAGAAGTAACCAAATACTCTGTGAACCCGCCTCCTAATAGTGGCATCCTGGTTAGCAACTGGATCACCAGCCTTCTGCTCCATTATCTTTCAAGTATCAATCAGCTTCAGCTGGCTGATTCGATTGGATGCCTTGGCAAAGGTTTTGTTCCGTTTGCAGAGCACAGCCAGGCAGATGGGCAGGATACAGTAGCCTACAGTCCTGGGGTCCGCACGGGTGCAGGAGTAGAGAAAGAGGAAAACCTGAAGGTAAGGGATGAGGAACAGGGTGATCCAGAGCCAAAAGGGGAAGGACAGGAGGTACATCTTCATAACGTGCATCCATGAGGAAGTAGGGACAGGAGAGTCACCAGCAGACAGGGCCCCAGACACTGCAGGTTCTACATGTTCCAGCATCAGTCGGTTGTAGGTCTGGCTTATCTCAAAGATGTAGAAAACCCCTGCCACACTAGCCAGAAGGTACAGCCCCACACCGATCCAACCCATCCGTTGGCGGAAGTTCATCATTCTCCATACTCCAGTCTGGAAAACACATAATGGTCTATGTCAATGTAATGAATGACAGCTCACACAAATGTTATAGACAAAGGGGAAAAAAAAATGGTTTGGGGCCCATAGTGCAGCATTTCTTTTAAGTATTTTCTGGTAAATATGCATGAATTTCTTTCAATGCCACCCCTCCCCCACCCCCATCCTCACGGGGTCACTGGGTGTTTATGTTAAGATCCTAATTGCCACGATTAAAATGGATACTCTTTGGTCGGATCGATAAAGGGTAAAATTCATTCTTCCATATTTCAAACGGTTACATGCAGGTAATGGCCTGCAGTATGCGTCATTATGCAATATGAATTATATGCTTCGCGTCCGCTGCCGTTGGCTGCACAGGCACTTCGATAATTTAAGATGACGCTTACTGTATTTGTGTAACCTCGTCACATTATGTAAAATCATTTTTGACACTGTTAATGTGATACAAATCCCAGGAATGCTGCGCAAAATCCAACCCGATTAATAATAACAACGCCCCATAACCAAACACCGCCAATGAAAAATATTCACCAACATACCAGCACCCAAGTGAATCAAATCACTACATAAATATACTATTAGATGAAGAGTGTAACTTTCTTGTTCTGTCTCCTAGATAACATGTAACGACGCTAATACTAACATAATACGGCCCACCTTTCTTTATTACTTGAACAACTAGATTTCCGGCTGATAACTTCTTTTTCCGTAGTGCCTTAGTTTCAGAGTTGACCACATCCTTCCAGATTAATGGTCCCTACGTCTTCACTGTCATCTGACTTCCAAGTCATCAACTTCCTCTTAAAAAAAACGAACAAGGCCATCATTTCCGGGAGACTTTAACGTCCCACCCGAGACGTTCTGCTGCCACCAAGAGCTACCATGCCCTCTGGTGGCACGGGGGGCTACCAATCGAAAGTAGCAAAATACACTCGAAGCCTACGAGAACTGTTCTACTGTTCCTAGTGTATAAGGAATACAGTTATCATCATGAAATTATCACATGAAAAGCTGTTGTTCCAATTTGAATTTATGTAGTTTTAACGTTTTCAATATATTTTGAAAAGTCATCATATTAATTGTATTTTTACACACAAGACTATCAATTCATCATCAAGTTTCCAACTGCTTAACCTGTAATTTTTTATCGTAGAGAATTTAACCAATGTATCTATTATTAAAGTCCCCGTACCTTTCTATCAAATAAGAGGTACAAGAATCGTGTTTAAATTTAACAAATCATGTAATAACTCAATCCATCTCATTTTCCAGTGAAAGGCTGTGGTAGTGTATAGCATCCCAAGTATAATTTGCATAGCGGCGGAGTTTCTATATCTAATCCATAGTTAAAAGTGTGACTTGATTAGCTTAACGACTTCATATAATAACTCTAACATATTAAAGATGTTGTATATTACGAAACTTTTCTAAAATTTTAATATATGAATCGATTACGAGAATTTACCAAAGCTTATTAAGTGTGTAATCTGTACATGCCACGGGAATACTGCATACACTCCATTTGTAGCTCCGATTCGATCGAACCCAAGTTCATCCTTAAACCGAGATTTTGGCAGGTCGTTATTCTCCTCGCCCCCTTGCCTCCTCGGTCTCTGGGTCAGTTTCGTAAGGATTTAACTCTTGACGTAGGTTAATTATTATTATTATTATTATTATTATTATTATTATGTGTTTGTTTATCTTAGGCTGACGTGCCGCAAACACACCTTAACACTTGAGAATTTGAGAGAAGTTTACTGTCGATAAGCTTCCCTTAACACAATCAGCATGACTTGATGTTTTAACAAAACCATGCAGTGTCATATAGACCCTGTGAGTCCTGGGTTTTCACGGTAATGTTTATTCTGTTAGTAGGCTGGATTGGGTGACTGTTAATTATTGAAGCAGTACTGTACTTGCAGTACCACCCAGCAGTACTGCTCCTCTGAGAAACCGTAGCTGCCAGCCATTTATTACTTAAGGTGTCCCACTAAGGTGATAGAACCTGTCTGTGACGGACTACGTTGGGTCAAGACGTCAAGGTAATTCTTCTTTACGCTATCTCTGTGATTTTCCCTTATTTGGACCTTATCCTTTCTCTGTAATTTCCTTGACTGTGAAACACTCTTAAATATCTGTTAGCAATTAAAAAAAAAAAAACAATACATTTGTGATCTGAGAGTAGTAATTGCAATAATTACATTGTTTTCAATACTGCTTTCAATCACTTCGTATTGCGATATGAAGGTTCGTTTGTTGTCCCGGTCGTATTTCCTTAAATAATTAGCTGTGTTTAGGATGCTAATTATTGATGTCCTGATATTAGACGGTCCCTCTGCCGTATTTCAAACTTCTAATCATATTTTGAATGGAAAATCGAACAGCATGACTAAATGCAATATTTAGAATGCCCAGCCATTACTCGTCACACTTGCTGTCGTTAGCAACGTGTCCAAGCGTGTGTTTGTAGTGGAGGGGTGCACGGCTCAGCTTGGATCCCGGCCATCCTGAATGTTTGCATTCGTGAACAGGCGCGGGGACCAGTGACTGCCCCCATCATCGGCGGGCCCCTGTTCCTTTAAGGGGAGGGACGATGTTGTGCTACCGCCACCTAGGGGAGCTGTCGGGATTTTGACACAGGCTTTTCTTCCAATTCACCGTACGGGAAGAGAGAGAGAGAGATAGAGAGAGAAAGAAAGAAAGGAACTAAACGCATTTGCTGCACGGCGCAGTGTACGCCGTGACTGCGCAGGGCGTGAGATGCTTAGCACGTCTGAACTCAGCCTGACTTCGGAGGGTGTGTCCAGTGAGGCAGGGCGCGTTTGAACTGAAAAGTGATTTGTAGTTTTTTTTTTTTTTTTAAAGAAAGCCACAATCACACACACACACACACACACACACCAGGATCGCCGGGTGGCTACAAGCAGTATTGGGACGCAGGCGGACCGATTCCCGGAGAATGGTCCGCTAGTTGGCTGCGAGGCGGCGGAGTTGGGCGAGGAAGAGATGCGTTAACGGGTACGCTGCCGGGGCTGACCAGCCTTCCTTAACCAGTTAGTAGTCGTCCTCGCGCACTGGTTAGCAGTCTTGACGTGACGCCGCGGCGCGTGCTCCACTGCCGAGCACGTTTAGCGCTGCATGGTCGCGAAATAGGGACGCTTTAAGAAAATTGCGCATTTAAAATCGAGAACCGAGCCGACTGCGACGCGTTACCGTCCTTATAGTTATTATGGAGCAATTTGAACATTCGTGTTTTCCCCGAATAACACCACGCATAGCTGGCTGGAACACCACCGCACTTCGAAATGCGCCTTATTTATATATTGTGTGTGTGTGTATTTTTAGCGGCGGCTCCGCTCACCCCCGCTCCTTCTGATGACCGCGTCTCATTTCTGAATTCTATTGATCTCTGCTCGGCTAGCAGGTTTGCGGACGGAGACCGTTTCCTGTTTTCGGCGACAGCCAGCCCGGGGAATCCGAGGTGCCGAAGAGGCGGCTATGCAGACCTTCGTGAGAGGCAAGCGGGTGGGCTACTGGCTCAGCGAGAAGAAGATGAAGAAACTTAACTTCCAGGCCTTCGCCGATCTCTGCAGGTAGGCAGCGGCCGTCCGATCCCCGCGTCCAGTCAGATGCATCGCTTTTCATTGTTCGTCTTTCTCTGTTTTTGTATCGGCGCCCTGAGTGCGGCTGTGGTGTCGTATTATGCGATGCATCAACCTTTCTATTAGTGCCTGTCAACCTCGCTGACCTGTTGCTGCATGGGGATGAGGGATGTCGATCGCGACCTGGAGTATTTCCTCCACATTCTGTCTTTAGATGATGCACGCTTTTTCGTACTTAAGACACAGGCAGCCATCTGGCATGGCGTTGCGTTTGTGCAATGCCCAGAAGAACCTTAGATACCCCTCTACCGATACGATCACATATATGTTCGTGTCATCCATCACCTTTGGAGAGAAACGGCTCTGTGGGTTACTATACGGGGTTGGGACGGTTTTTTTTTTACTGTGTGTCACGTTGAATATAGATTGCCGCCACCTTGTTTTTATTTGCAAAATTATACCTCGTGTTAACTAAGTATTTCATAAAGCGAAGGCTTTTGCACTCTCCTGTTAGAGATTAACAAAGGAAGTAATGTTTTCATAGCTCATTGTGCATTCCCTTGTTATGAAACAGATTATGTAGCACGGACACGAAGACGCACTAGCCTTCATCAACTTGTCTGGGATGAGTTGTAATATTGGCCTTCTGTCCACGTGAAGCACTGCTGCCCGCATTGTATTTTGCAGGAGGGGGTGGGCTTTCTGGCAGAGTTGCCCCTTCCCTCCCCCGTGAGGTGCCTGAGGCCGATCGATTGCTATGGTCAACCACTCTCGGTTTTTTGCACATCTTGAGATCGCCATCGTGTTATTGCCATCGACCAAGATGGAAATGCTCGGGTCCAGAAAGATCTGCCTTCTCCATCAACCGAAGAGGGATGCCAGTGGTATTTAAATCTTTGCACCAGACCTGTTAGTGGCAGTCTTGTTTGCCAGAGTGTTGGCAGTTAGTTCTGTATTTTGCAGGGGCCTTTGTCATTGCTGGATGTACAGACTGGTAGAAGGGTATGCTTTGTTTGGCAGGGAAAGTAGCTGCCAGTTACAACAGACGAAGTTGGCCTTTACTAGAGGGCTCTCAGCATGCCCTGTGACACACCGATAAATGTCCTGCACACCGTGGCTGGTCCTGCAAGCATTTCTCTCCCCTTTGATTTTTTCTGTCTTGTGTGGATAGTTTACATTTTTTTTTTTTTTTTTTTTGAGGGATTGCCTCATGTCAGCCATTAATTTCTTTTAGTTTTGTTGACCTGATTTGCAGAATTCTGAGTCAAGATGCAGCGTTTCTTGTTAGATTACAGTGTGGACTGTTTATTCTTTGGCTGGTGCGTGACATACTGTTGTTGCCGATGCTCTCCCCAACAGTTTTCCCCCAGTTTTTCTCCAAGTCTGCCGCAGCCCTGCTCTGCTCGGGGTGATTAACTGAAGAGAAACGTAAAGCTTGCCTGTCTCTTTGCTTCTGTTTTCCTGCTGGTGTTCCGGGGTGACGGAATGCCTGGGAGGCACTGGTGACAGGTTTGAGGGGGCGTGAAGGATATCCTTTTGTTTACTGAGACGATAAAAAAGGAAAATACACAACACCAAGTAGATGCCCTCTGGCGGGCCTCCCGGCTTGTCCCTGGGCATGCTCTTCAGAACCGGAGCAATAGGAGTCTGCAGTTGGGGGGGGGAAGTCTGAGCGTGTACCACAGACTAGATGGTGATCGTTTTGGGCGTGTGAGTGGGAGTGCATCTTTGTCTTGAAGTTCTTCTGACAGCAACATGTCTGGCTGCCACAGTCTCGGGTCGGCACGCTGAGTTATATAAAAGGCTGATAAGTGGGTCAGTGACAGTGTCGCTTCTGCTGGGCGGACATGCTGCCGTCGAGCTACAAAGAGTGACGTGTCGCGCGGCAAAGAGCTGGGCGAGCTGATTTCCCTAATCCCCGTCCCGGGGACACGGGTGTGATCAGACTCATCTGGAGAAAAAGGTCAGTGGTAAAACGCTCCCAGATGAGTCACCCAAACCGACTGAACTGTGGGGGAGTGGCAGCTGTCTGCTCCTGCACTCACCCAAGATCTCCTGGGGCAATCTGGACCTCATGGTGGACCATTATCTCACAGAGGAACCTGACTGAGTGGTCTCAAATTGACTGTGGTTAACTAGGGTTTTGTGGGATTAGTGACGACGTCCCAAGCGGACTGGGGAGAAGGTCAGAAGGTCGGGGGGGGTGACATGCATATCAGGGCCTGGCATGATCCTCAGCCCACTTTCTGGTCTGTGGCAGAAGAACTCTTCTGTGTTTCCACCTAGTTCCTCTGAGTCTCAGTAGCACCAGGTTTGTGGTGAGAAAGAGAGGTGCTTTTTTTCTTTTTTATAAATAAATGTCTCACAGTTGGGCTTAACTGCCTCCATACTAAGGGGGCAGCTGGTCCATAAATGGTTTCAGCTGACCACAGATTGCAGTAGTTTTGGAGTGTTCCAAGGAGGTCCTCTAAATGGTTATGAACTCTTGTAAATTCTCCTCCTTGACATGAACCCTGGGCTGGAGAGGGAATGTATTTTGGCGTAGAAAGAGCGGCATGGCAGTCTGTTAATGGCAAGGGCTGACACTTCCATCTATATCCATTCAAGCGGGTTACTGTCATGCTTGCAGGCCACCTGTCTGAAACCTGCTGGATGCTGATCCCGTCTGAGCTTACAGTAGCACACGCTGAAGAATGCAGCTGGGAAACGATTCGCTAACCATGACGAGCCGGTTCACGCTGGCTTTTTGGGTGAAACCCACCACGCCCACCAAGGCTCCAACCTCATCGTCGCGTGCTGCCAAACCTGTCGGGGCGTGTAACACGAAACGCGCAGCGGCATAGTATGTTAATGGCATAATAATGCCATGGAGGGTTGAAGAAAACCTCGCTTCATCGAATCATCGGCACCAAGATGGGGGAAATGAGAGGAAAGAAAAGGGGGGAAAAAATGAGAAAATAAATGAGAGAAAAGGAGAAATAAGTAGGGGAAAAAAGTGTCAAATGGGCACTTGTCATTCAGAGAGTCGGCTCGAGGTCAGGCTGTGTGATATTATTAAATTTTTTTTTTGTTAACTCGGGTGAGTGTCTTGCTGTTGATGTCGAATTGCCCAGCAACTGGGGGGGGGTCGCAGAAGGACAATGCAAAGATAAACTACTGATGAAAACAGAAAAGCATGATTGTTTCAGCTGATCTTGTGCTTGTATATTTTTGGATTTTCAGTAGAACAAACCTTTTACGGCGATCCTGTGAAGAAACATTTTGTCAGGTTGGCCAAAGTAGCCAACCCAGACCCTTCAAGGCCACATGATGGAGGCTGGGACACATAGGCCCCTCAAGGGGATCGGCTTGCATGTCATGAAATGCCTTGCCGCAGCACTGTTACTAAGGCAACAGTGTACTAAGGAATACCTGAAGTTCCGCCCCTGCTGGGCTGACCCAGCAGTTGATGCGGTCTTCCACAGTTTCTTGCCTGGTGGGGTAGGGGCTGAGTCGGGGACCCCCCTGCACATGCTTTGAAAAGCTTTAAAAATTTGCTTTTTAATCCCAGCGGCCTCAGATTCTCTCATCACTTTTTTGGGGGTAGAAGAATTGTCCCAGATCACAGGGGTGTGTGTGTTTGGGTGTGCGCACACACACAAACACACACACCTGTAAGTTCTCTTCTAAATTACCCAGATGACCCCCCCTTCTGTTGCCTGTCTTCCCTAGCATCTGGTGGCTTGTGTTGTGGGCTGTCTCTGCCTGCCCAAGCCAGCTGGCCCCCGCATGGGGCTCTCTGAAAAGACTGATTCCCATTCCAGTCTGTTCAGCCCTGCTCATTAAAATTAAGATCTGTAGTCCTCAAATCCATTTCAGTTTAGCCTTTGAAGGGGCCACTTTCAAGGTGTTGGGGGGGATCATTTGGTTGCCGTGGAGACTACCACTTTGTGGTGTTTAAGTTGGGATCCCGGCAAAAAAAAATACCAGGGAGGCAAAAATAACGTGTTCGTTTTTGGTCGCGTGCTGCCCTTTCGGCCCCTTATGGCATCGCCTGCTTTGCATGCCTTTTTAGTGGTCTTACTGATGACGAACCTGCAGGCAAATATGCTGTCCCCTGCTAGGCCTAACGGAACCAGGCTCTTCCTGGTGTCTGAGCCACACTCATTGTGTGAGCTTGCTGCATGCTTGATTCTGGTTAAGATTGGTATTTCAGTGCCTCATACATTCTTCAGCTGCCCAGTGAGTAGGAATTCCACTGTTTACATCGCACATTTTTCTCTGTGACGTATGAACGATGTACATATTTGCACAGTAAATGTTACACTCGTGGAGTCTTGTGTTCACGTGACCAGCATATTTTAATCGAAGGTGCCACAGTGCCTCTCTCTCTTCTTTCCTCTCCCTTTCTTCACTTCACGTTGTGTCTGACTGGGGGGCTCTCCATGCCAAAGACATGTCCTGCCTGCTTCCTGTTTGCGTTGCTCGCTGTGGCTCCTGGAGCAGAGTTTCACAACAGCTGGCCAATGAAACTAACCGATTGGCGGCAGGGAGCAGGTTAGAGCTTGCCTAAGCAGAAATCACACAGGTCAGTCTGGATAACAGGAACGCTGTTGATTTTTTTTTTTTTTTTTTTTTTTTTTTTTGCATATAGCCTGGGTGTAGAGACGCATAAGGGAGCTCTGCCCAAAAAATGGCGACATAATTCAGATTTACCGTCATCTTTGGCTTGCACAGTCATTTTTAGAGCCCATCGGCAAGTTATCAGAGTCACAGCTGTATAGCTGTCTTCATGTGTGCCTGAACAAATTTCCCCATATAAGGGGGGGAGGTCCTTCTCTGCCATGGTTCTAGATGGAGTGTTACATATCGTCAAAGAGGTCTTCTTTGTCAAAAGGTTTGCTGGGTTAGCAGGCAGCTAAATTTATACATCATTTTTTGTTTCTTAGAAGTGCCTTAATATGATTATATTGGCAAGATGTGGCATTTATCACTTGAAGGACTTGTTGGCTTTCTGGTTCAGGGTTTGAATGTGGCTGCTGCAGTTTATAGTGTTTATGGTGTTGGTGGAATAGCTGGTTTTAAAGCACAGCGAAGGTATGACCTGCTTGTTTTGATGAGCACTGTGCGATTCTGTCCTTGTCCAAGGACACCTGCTTGTCATGTTAAGAAGACATGTTGACACATTTCTTTGCATGTTGAAAGTTGTACGGGTGCGTATTGACTGTTCTCACACCTCTCTGGCGGTGAACATCAGCACTGCTTGATGCCCCCTGCTCTGGGAGGTCCTGAGATGGTGCCCAAGCCATCTTGTCCCAACGCTGGATCGCACGATGAGTCATAACTGCTAGCTTTCCTCCTAAAATGTAGTTATATGAATCTGGTTAGCTGAACACTAGCATTCCTTTCCTAGTTGTGCTGAGCAGAACATGGGAAATAATTTTTATGGGGAGAGTAATTACACCTTGCTAAATGTCAGTGGAGTTGACGCATTTATTAATTTATGTAATCAATGATTCAGGAGCTAGAGATCATTAATAATTAACTCTGATTATCGGATAAGCTGCAAAAGCTGCTATTAAAGCCAATGTGGATGAGTAAATAGGTTAATTCAGTGTAGACCTGTCATATGACTGAATCATGTGACACGTTTAATATGATGGCCAAGCTCCACAGCACAGAGAGTGATTCAGCATTGTGGATCAAAAGGATGAGGCTGATGTTGGCACTTCTGTAGAAAGGATGTCTGCCCCTTCAGGCTGACTGACCTGTGCTTACTATTGTGGGGAAGACTAGAATTAGACCAGCTTTCCGTGTCAAGTACGCCACTGGCAATCACCAGAATCATCACTCGAACAAACTCCCCACGCAGCCCCCCTACACAAGATACATTTCTGGACTTTTCTGGGGTTGGTTGATTACATTGAGTTAGTCATTTTAAAAGCTTCACTATGAGCACTTCTGTCTCAGCACTACAGAATGATCTCCGGATGAGCTTGGTGCAGTCTGGTATAATCCACTAAAGTGTAGACCCCACCTGACCTCTCCATAATCTTTACAGTCACTTATGTGTTTTGTGTGAGAAATTCCCCCTGTGGTTTGGAATGAAAGTTCACCTCTGGTTTCTCTTTGCAGGGTTCCTTATAGACCGAAAAACACTTTTTGAATGGCAGCAAATCACATGACTTTGGATGGTAATTCTCATGTTGTGTGGTTGATGCATTACTGCATCGGTGGTAATTCGTTTCTTTCTCTTTCTCTCTCAACAGGAAAAGAGGCATTGAAGTGGTCCAGGTAGGTTGGATTTATTTGTATGTAAACAGTACAATTTAAAACGAGTTCCTTTCTTGTCTTGCTGAGATGGCACACTCCGCAGTGTAGTAAGAAAATGGCTGCTGTAGTTGATGTTTGACTTTACTCTTGGACTAGAAGATTTGTGAGGACCAGAGATCAGTCAGGAGAATGTGCTCTAATCTTAGTGGACCTAGGCAGATTGGCACAAATTCTTTGACAAAGAAAGGCCTTTTGAAAAGCTCATATTATGAGATGTTTTGAACCGGATCTGCTCTTAAGGCTTATATTATCTGAGTTTAGTCTTATAGCCTTGGTTATGAATAGTTTATAATACTAGTATTGCATATACTATAAGTATATTGTGATTCCAGTCTACATGCAATGTGTTGATCCCTTCCTGAAATGACGCATTGTTACGCTCCAGTTCCGAGTTTGAAACGCCCGCAGCATGCTACGCTATCACTGGCATCAACTGGAGATGCATTTCTTACAATATCCTGAGTCAGATTTTACAAGCCGCTTCCAGGGGAACGGTGCTTGGGGTGACTTAATTTAGATTTTCCCACCACTGCACAAACTGGCTTCAGCAAATCAGCTGTTCCTCCACGTCCCACTGTGTTGGGGTTTTGTGAGATAAAGTTAGTGCTTGTCCTTGCTTACGAAGCTTTTTCAGTGAGGTGCGTGTTTGTTTTGAAAGTACAACTTGGTGTGAGGATGCAATGGACCCTGAATTTCAGTGTACAGATAGTTAGTTTGTTTATGCCTAACTTTCACTCGTAATGAGGCATGAGGCCTTTTTGTGCATGGAGACCAATGTAAGCCAGATGGAGGTCTTTCCTTCTGCTATGCACCAGAAGACCTTGCTTTTCTTTGCTCTGTTTTGCCTGGGATGTGGACCCCGGAGCGATGTACACATGCCTCTGGGGCTTGATGCGTTCCTGGGTATTCTACAAAAGAAGTCTGAGTTCAGGACCTTACCCATCACTTAGTCACTTTCTCCTTCATGAAAAGGCCAGCGTACCTATTGGCTTAGCTGTTGCTTCACCTCCATGTGAGCACCTGGGCGGTGGCTGCGAATGGAGCACGCGTGCAGGCTGGGAAGAACAGCATGGACGAATGAGACCAGTCCAATTCAAATTGCGTGACACTTGCCCCTCCCCACTTCTTCAGCTCCTGTTCTCTTCTGCAGACCAAAGTCAGAGGAGCGGGTCCCGTGGTCTTGTCAACAGACGGGCCATACTGCCTCAGCAGATTGTGGTGTTGTTTTTTGTTTTGTTTTTTTATGGCTCTGGAAGTACGGTGCTAAGGTGATAATTGCAAGCGCAGCATGTCGTTTAGGAAGCCGGGGTCTGTTTCTCAGTGTGATGGCGCATTATGTGACTTTTACACGCTCTGCATGAGGTGGACGACCAAGGCCCATTGTCGTCATAAATCTTTTGCTTTGGTCCTGCTGCGCGGTCACCAACAGCACTTTTAGTTAGCTACTCCCCTATCTGCTTTTAAGTGATGCCCCCATTTGTCCAGTCACTGTCACCAGGGCAACAGCAGGTAAGGCTTTTTTGGCCTGCATCAGGCAAGCTCCAGGTGACAGATTGGTGGTGATCAGTTCCTCAGGCCTCCCCCAGTAGCATTTAGATAAGTTTGTAGTAAAGCAGGATGTGTGTGTATCTGGCAACTTTAGCTACCCTCTTTTAACAATCACTTCTTGCACTGATCCACAGCCTCTATCCTAAAACACATGTCAGTGTGACACACACACACGCCAAACAATGCATTAAGTGCAATTCACAGCTGCCGCTTCTGTTAGATGGCAAATTGATAGTTGGGTTTTGATTTGAACCCATGACCCGGGGGGGTGTGCTTATGCATTCATGTACTGGCTGAACTGGGGCTAAACATTAGGCTCCCTCCATTCCAGGAATAACTGAGGCTTGCTGCTTCTCATGCAGAAACTACTTCTAAGGAAGTAGAAAGACCCCCCCAGTCCAGCTTTTGTTTAATTTCATGTGCAAGCCTGCCAGACGAACTGTCCTGGGAATGTTCCCAAAGTAAGGCCTGCTTTTGTCTGGAGCCATATACACAGAGCCCTCTCTATCCCTAACCCCTTCATCCAGCAAGGACAGCCCCTGCACTCTCCCATCCACAGAGATGTTTGTATCGTGATGGTTTGCAGTAACAGGTCTATAGATGTTGCATGGCCTCAGTTTCTTGGGGGGGGAGGCCCAAAAAGCGGGTGGTGCTAATGAGGGCTAGCTGTCACATGGCTTAGCTGTATGCCTTGGCTTCACCTTGTGGGTCTACAGTGTATGGCTGTCCTGTGTAGTTAAGGTTAGACAGGCATGTTAAGGGGGGCGAGTCTGCAAAAGTGTGAAGAGAAGAGGGGAGGCAGTGCTGTGTGAAGATGGTAGCTGTGCGTCTGTTTTGCTAGATCAGTGTAGGGATGTGTGGTGCAACAAGTGAATACACCGCAATCAGACAGGATGCGTGAACTCTAATCTGCTTTGCCGAGGCTGGGGTTCATTGTCAGGAGCCAGGAGCAGCGGGCGTTAATCAAACGGCAGACCTCGTTGTAGCACGGTTTCAATGGGTGCCCGCGCCCTTGTGCTGTGTACATTTGTGAGGATCTGAAAATATAGGCCTACTGGTGGGATTGAGATGGAAGGGAGGGGCCTCACCTGTGCTGTCAGACCTGTCCGTGTGTACGGTTCTCTTTGAGGTCTGTCTCCATACGGGTGCTGCCTCCTATCTCTCTTGAGGACACTAAGACCATGCTGTTAAGGAGGTCTTATCTAACTCTAAATGGTACTTGAATGTGAGACCAAAAAAGAAAGATAAGCCAAGCTTGGACGACCTGGTCAAAGTCCCTAACCGATGGTGGAAAATTTTTCAGCCTCTGATGCCTCCTGTACCAAGATTTTTTTCAGCAAAGCTGCCTCACCTGGACATCTACAAGGATTGTGTGG
This sequence comes from Gymnarchus niloticus, assembly GCA_009936485.2. NCBI lineage: Eukaryota > Metazoa > Chordata > Actinopteri > Osteoglossiformes > Gymnarchidae > Gymnarchus > Gymnarchus niloticus. The sequence goes on along the minus strand of JAACJT020000021.1, from coordinate 12,156,940 downwards.
CAATTTCACAACATGGGTGCAAGTTATGAACTCTGCCTTGTTATAGCTTTATGGTTCTGTTGATAAGATAACATTGTTACCTGGATTTCATACAGGAGCCATTTGGGGTGTGGAGAAAGCAGGCAGTTTCTGGTCATCCTAACCCTTCTGTCCAGATCTCACCAATCCCTAACCTTCTTCCATCTTCTCTTATCGTGGTTTGAACGTGGCTATCGATTGCTCTTCTCCAACATGGCCCTGTGGAACCCCCTCTGGTTGCAAGTTCCCTCTTGTGTGCTAAAAGAGGAACACCAGTCGCTGCCTGTAATATGGCTGTGGAGTAACTTTTGTCAGACATGCTATGCTTCTGGCAAGTCACATACGTGCCATTGATTAAATGGGGACTCTGGTTAAAATCTACCATTCGTTTGAAACATAAATTCTCACGTGTATGTATCCATGATTCCGGACAGGTTTCTGTTAGCTTGGAAAGTCCTGTCCCATAGCCTCGTCCTGTTTAACGTCTGGTGTGTCCCGGCTTGCTGTTGAGAAGTGCCGAGCCAAGCTTGGGCTTCCAAACGGAATCACAGCTCTACCCCTGCTGTGAGAGTCTGTTTCTCTATTGGTTGTCCTGTATTTACATGGTCCAGCATTTCGAGCCTGGTGCCAGCCGTTGCCTGATTTCCTATGTCCATGTCTGTAGCTAAAAAGGAGCTTGTGAACAAGTTCAACTTAACCACAATTTGGTTTGAGCAAGGTAGGTTTGTTTTGTTGGGGGGAGGGTGGGGAACAATGGTGAACTCCCAGCACCAGCTGGTGCTAGCACGCATACGAGTCTTTTGTTTGCATAATTGATAAGGACACACAGCTGCAGTTAATATTTTATGAGTGGAGGCAATCGACAATTAAAGCGCTCATTGCCAGGCACCTTTAAGTGATCGCTCAAGGGTTGACGTCAGACACCTGATGATAAATCCGGGCATGTTTATTATAGCATTTGCATGTTGGTGTCATGTTCACTTGGGAAAGTTGCTTTAACTGGTCCTAGATCAGTGACACAGCGTAGGTTTTTGTCTGGGGCATCCTTGCCAACTCTACAGGTTCTTGTTGAGCTCGTGCTGTTCTTAGGGTACTCTGATTATTAGTCCCAGGTTCTTTTCTAGCAGGGATCACTTTACCCGCTGATGATTGAGCCTTTTGTTCACTTGTTTTCCTTTGCTGGCATCGAAAGTAGTACCTTTAGAAAGAAATCAACAAAGACACACTCAACAGAATGAGTATCAAGTGAGCGGTAGACCTGATCATCCCCAGTTTTCCATCTGGCTGTTCTCTGTCTCCATTTGTTTGACCCTCTTGGCCATAGCCTGAGGGAGCAGGCTGAGGAGTGTCGAGCTGTGGTCAGTCTGGAGGTGTGGAAAGACTAGAAAGGAGGTGCTAGAACTGGTCTGCAGGTCTGCCTCTATGGTCCACTTAACATGAGCAACGCTCTACCGTGCAAGACCGATGATACTGGGGTTTTGTGCTCTCAGTCCTGGGGTGTAACTATCAGCCCTCTAGCCAACATGATACTTGCCTGAGACAGGCCAACGGAATTGTAGAGCCCCTGACAGGAAGTGCTTCTTGCCACTCTTTGAGAGTGGGGATCGCGGTGCCATGAATGTCACTAGGTGACTGTCACAGTGCTAAGTTTGAGTTTGCTGTTTGCGGGGCTGGACCAGTCCCACCTTTGCCCTTGTTGACAGAATGGAGGTGACTTAACCATGATGGGTGTGGCACGTATCAGCGGTAGATGAGTCATGAGGGTCACATGTTTTGATTGATTGCTGGACTGGGTGTGTAAGGCGTGGGCTAGGTAGCTAACCCAGAAGAACACTTGAAAGGGACTAAAATCCATCTACTTTGCTAGGATTTTGACCCCAGAAATTTAAGGATCTCCAAGCAGATGGGTACACTCCGGGTCTCGTCCTGGCCTCTGGCTCCCTCCTGCGTCCGGTTCTTTTTTAGTGCTCGCCGCG
>JAACJT020000021.1:12139422-12153364 GCA_009936485.2 Gymnarchus niloticus | reverse complement strand
CCCCGTTTTCCTCTTATGAGGAATATTTTCCCCCAGGGGCTGGGAAAGACGTCAAGCCATTTTTGTTGTAGTGCGTCGGTCAGAGTAGATTTATTTTAAACCTGCTCATGAAAGTTTATTCCTAGACTCTTGGGGCCAGATGCGTTGTGACTTTGTGGAAAGGGTGGGCTGGTCTTAGGTGATTTACAGCCCTTCTAGTAATTATAGCTCAGTTTCTCCAGAATTTCCCCAAGATATGTCATGAGGGGCTCTCTGACAGACAAAAGGGAATATTGCAGAAGTGTGAGTATTACCCTAATGTTCTACCAACACTATGCTCTCATTCTAAAGTCTCCCGCAGAGCAGTGTGCCAGAGCAGGTGAAGGACGTGCATGCCTTTTGAATAATCCTGTAGTTTCTCCTTGACTCGTCTGAGGTCTTGTGAGAAGTTGAATGTCACGCTTTCGTTCAGACAAACCAGCCGAGTGTGACGTCACTTTGTTCCCACTGCAGAGATGCTGCTCCAGCTCCTACCCTTTTGTGTGGCCGCTGCTGCCTTTTTGGAGCTAAAAAATCCTGTGACTAGCCTGAGAAGCACATCTGCCAGCCTTAAATTCAGCCCTTATTTACGTGTTTAAGATGCCATTTCCATGTGTCTTTATTCCTTGCATGTTGTAGTGCTGTATAATTTTTCATTTTATATGTTGTCTCTACTGCTGGAAATGACCTCTGTGGTATTGAGTGAGTGACTGATTGATTCCTAGTATTGTGCAAACAGCTCCGTATTAGTGAATAACTGCTCCTTGTTTTTGACACTCAATCCTGGCTCAGGGTGACCATGTAATGCCAATTTAATTAGCTGCTCATTAGCTTGGCTTGTCATGATTGTTTGGGTCAGCCAGGAGATCCTGTCTTGTCGAGTTACCTGCTGTGCCAGTAGACGGAGAAGCTGCAACTGGCTTCTTTTAGGAAGGGATTGAAGGTTCCACGATGAACATCAATAAATCAGCCTTAAGGGCAACCCTGTGCTGGGAGACCACCACTCTGGGTCAACACAGTTGGGGTGGAGGTCATGTTAAAGCAGGGGAGGCAGGCTTGCCCCCATATGCCTCAGATGTGGAACAGCCTTGTGGAGGTCGAGCCTCTCCCATGGCCGCTTGCTGCTAAAGACGTTAGCTGCAACTTTGGGCTTTGATCTGTGTGCTGCCCCTGAGATGAAACGTGACCATGGGCACCAAAGCCACTTGCCTGTCTCTCTCTGCTCTCCTCAAAGCCTGTCTCTCTACTGCCCTCTGCAGTCACGCTGGAAGCCTGACCCAGAGTTCTGGGTCCATGAACTTTTCAAGGTACTGGGGGGATGACTTTCTTTTGGTGATCCTGTCTTGGAAGTGGGAGGTATCACTTTAATGCACGCATTTACGGGCAAGGCCAGGTTCACGTTTATCTTACTGTGCTGGCTGCACTGACGTACCTCAGCCCTACAGGGCATGAGGGTCTGTGGTTTTGTCTTCCAGTGGGTGAAAATACATCTACTCTCAACATCTTGTGAGGCCGTTGTTCTTTTTGCCCTGCCTCTCACTACACAGGCCTGCAGGTGTTGTGGACGTCTGACCAGGCATTGTTCCATTGTATTTCCTGGAGTTTTTCTGGTAGAAGCCAATCCAGTGCAGCCTTGCCGGGTGTGACTCGAACCCCAGAGAGGGTGGATTCAGGTCACGGTGAGCAGGCTTATGAGGGATCCTTTTTGCAGCTTTTCTCTACTTTGATGTCCGGAGCTTGTGCCTCGGTGAAAACCACAGCCGGAGTCTCTGACTCATGGCCAGACGGGCTGTCGGGGGTAAGTGGGGGTGGACTAAGACCTGATGCCTCCTCCCGGAAAAGGGACTAATGGGGGGGGTGGAGTTGCATAGGGCACAGTGCGTGGGCGGTCTGAGCAGTTGGCCTACGGGGGAACCTGGGCAAGCGTTGCCAGGGAAATGAGCCCGGCTCTAGCCCTCCTGAAGAGTACCCAGGGTAGCCCCCCCCTCTCTGCACAGGAAGCTGCAGGCCACCGATTTTCTCAAGCCAGCCTGCTGCCAGGCCTTTAGCTCACCTATCACCAGTGCTCAGAGGTACGAAGGTGTCTTGGAGTGGGTGTCTCTCTGTCTCTGACAATGTTGGTGGAAATAATTAGTCCCCTCCACGCAGAACAGGGAGAGAGGGGACAAGTGAGGGAGGGATGGAGAGGGAGAACAAATGAGGATAGCTGGGGTATAATTATGTCTGCAGGATAATAAGCTCCTGAGGGGAGGGGGCCACTCCTAAACTCCTAGAGCATTCGCCGTCTGTGCGAGTGAGAGGATGAGCTCATTAACTTTGCTGCTTCTACTTCCTCCTATTAGTCTTGTTCTTCTATTAGCTGCCATTTTGAACGGCAGACACTTGTGATTCCTCCCCTTTAAACGATCGCCCATCGTACTAAAGCGGTTCTAGTTGCACACTGGGCAGCAGAGTCCATTCAGGACCACGTCACATGGTGTCACAGGTGCTTGAATGTGCTTGCACACGTATGATTTAACATCACGCAGGCAAACTGAAGGTGTTGGTCAGTCGCTTCTGTGGCTTTGCTTCCTCGTGCAGAGTTGAGTGGTAGATTCTTGGTTTTACGATGAGAGGTTATCCATTAACCACCCCCTCCCACATATAAAGGTGTGGGCATGTCCTCCAGTGATGAGTAAGGCGTTGGAAGCTGGGTTTCGACCCGGTTAATGAGTTATCCATTGGGTTAGGTTTTAGGTATACCAGACTGAAGGTAAACCAAGCCTCTGACTACAGGGATTTTTATGGATGTGAGAACAGTAATGGTGTCAGTCTTTCTTTGTCAGAGCTCACTCTCAGAAGGGTTTGTTTGCCATTCTAATCGTTCTCACCTAGTCATCCCGAGGTGTGTAGGCCTTGTCGTTATGGTTACCCTGAGTCCTGTCAGACGGGAGTTCTCCCCCGCAGGCCTTTCCCAAAGCCAATAAAGGAGGCTAATGAGAGCTTCTCCTGGAACAAGGAAGTGCCCTGCTTTAGCACTTTGCGACTCCCGGTGGGTTTGAGCATCATGCTAGCTAGGAGTGTAACAGTACACGCATTCGTACTGAAAATTTTCGGTATGGGTCTTTCGGTTCGGTACGCATATGTACCGAACCAATGCAGCAAATGTGGAACCTTTGTGTGTTTTCCCCGAGCAGCGTTCCGAATATTTGTGTTGCACAGTTCTAATATGAAGCTGAAAGCTGCTAATGTGAATACAATACAGGTCAGGAACAGTTAATTTTCTAAATGTGCACCTTAATGGATGTCAAGTAAATGAATAAAATAAATATTTTGACTTAAGTAAATGTAACTTTTTTTTATTAGTAGGTTGCAGCAGTATTGACAGACTTTAAGAAAGACAGTTGAGTAAACCACTGTTTAATAAAGAAAAAGAAGCAATTTTTGTTTCATTTCTTTTACCCCCACTGTACCTAAAACATACCAAACCGTGACTTAAAAACCGTGATTTTTGTGTACTGTTACACCCCTGGTGCTAGCAGTGCCGAACGTTAGCGCCATGCCTGCAGCGCCCGTTCGTACTCTCGGGGCGGTGGCTCTACTGAGAGTAGCAGCCGCTGAGATGCAGTTGGCCTGTTTGCTGTATCTGTTCAGGGCGCTCTTCAGTTTTTCTTCTCAGTCCAAGAATAGCTCTTCATTATCAGGCTGTCTTGTTCCGTCAGAAGACGCACCAAGCCCCCCCCCAAGTTTTCAGGCTCAGCTGCGGAGACACTGCGTTGCAGACGGACTCGCACACACTCATGACTGCGGCTCCCTGCAGGCTGTGTAGAGGGGGGGCTGTACCTCCATATACCAGAACCCAGATGACATCATAGGCAAACATACAGATGCACACATTCCGGCCTTTCTGTGACACACCACAGCAGCTCCATTCAGGCTAAGCCACAATAGGAATACAGTCCTTGCTTTGTGTGGTGGTGCGTGCCCCATCCCCCCATCTCCCTGACAGTCGCGGGGCCTTACTTTTACACTAGGACACAGGCTGACCCGTTTTCCTCCGGGCCGTGTACACCGGCTGTCAGGAAGGCCACTCCCATGCAAGCCAGGCACTCTAGGTGTCACGGTAATCCCTTCTAGGGTATCTCCCCATAAGATTTCGACTGAGTGTGACGTTTGCCTGTTTCTTCTCCTGCCCAGCTGGACCTCAGCCAGCCCCTAGAGGGACAGGGCCCCCTGGACGTCATCATCCACAAGCTGACAGACCTCATCCTGGAGGCTGACCAGAATGACCAGCAGTCCCTGCTGTTGGTCCAGCGTGTGCAGGTGAGCTTGGGCCAGACTGTTCCTCCAGTGGGGTCAGCTGGTGTGCTTCTGGACAATCACATGGCTGGTGGGGCCAAGGGAAAGGGCATTGAGTGTCATTGGCTGCGTGGTACTGCTGTGTAGCAGGGATGGGGGCTTTGACGTACCAGGCTTTCTCATGGCACCTTGACCACATCTATGCTTATTATCCTGTTCTGAGACCCACCTTCACATTACGTATATTTATTGAGCACATCCTGCAAGTGAGGAATACTTGAGGGGGTTAGCTGGTATCCCTCCTTTACTTTCATACAGTATTTTTGTTATTGCTCTGTCAGGCTCGGTATTTGAACTCATGACCTTCTGGACTGATGCTACACACTGGCCCACATCTTTACAAAGCCAGACGGTGTAGGCAGCGGAACTGAGACAAAATTTGTAGATTTCCTGTGTTCTGCTTAAGGTCATGTTTTTTTCTGATGTTTTGCATGAGAGCCTCTTGGTCAGGTGGCTGCTACAAATGCCCCCCCCCCCCCTTTTCCTCAATGCCTTATATGGTGAATGTGTCTCTCTGTTAGGTTAGCTGATGGCAAGCTTCAAGCTGTACATCATAAGCTGTACATCGCATAGATCTCTCTCCAGTGTCCATGGCAACAGTAGGCGGCGGGAATATGTGTAAAACAAAACCTGCTGCCTCAAAGGGTTGACTGTGCGGTCTTTGTGTGTGCTAGGCTCGCTACGTGGGGTGGTGGACTTCGGGTGGAGGTGCTGCAGCACAGTGCCCCGGGATGTTCCGGAGCAGCACGGACGGGCGAGATGCACGTCGGGACAAGCTGCTAGTGCAGATTGGGTCTGCCTCAGATCTGAGCCCCCGTTGTTGTCGTCGGGAGCCACGTGTTGTTTTGCTGGCTCAGTCTGTAACACTGTGGCTCAGCCTGCCTCTCAGATCTCGCGCCATAGAAACTCACTCATAGCCTGAAGTCGTTACCTCTCCCAGGGTCTCTCTCGTTGCAGAGAACAGCTTTCGACAGCCAAATACATGTATTAACTTTTAACTAGTGATAGGACAAATGAGGCTTCAGAAACCGTGGTGGGTGGGAGTATCCGGAACAGCCAGTCAGTGCTGGCTAGTGCCTCATTTAGCACTAGCGTTGATTGGTTGTTTGGGATACTCCCACCCGCCACGAGTTTTGAGGCCTCATTTAGCGCTGTTGTTGTAACTGTGTGCGTGTGTGTTTTGGATGAAGGCGTTTCTTTCGTGTGTGCAAGATGCCCTGAAGACCTGTGCCTGGTTTAATCAATGACATTCTGATCAGGTTTGACTTGTGGAAAGAAGTGTTTTGGGTAATCGTCCACGTTCCTCAGACTCGAGTGACTGAAGGTCTACACGGGTCTTTACTGGACCAGTTCAGGTTGAGTGTCACTGCAGGGTATTTACCAGTAGTCACAGCTGGAAGTCAAGACCTCTATTTCAGAACCCACCTTATCACCGCTTGTGGAATACAAGGCAGCCTGTTTAATGTTACTGTGTGTCGATAGGGTAAGAAAGCAAATTATTTCATTTTTCTTTTTTTTTTTTAGTCTTTTCTGGATTTACAACCAAGGTAGCAGAAGTGAAAGATGAAATGGGGGTCTGATTTGGCTCTCGGGGTGTTGATGTGCCTCGCCAGTGAGCTACCAACCAGGCATAGCTTCAACCCGTAGCTATTTTAGCTGGTGCCGCTGAAATCGTCGATCTTATTCAGTCACTGTGCCCGGGTCCAGAGGAATCATTTGCATAATAACGTTCGTGGGTCATGGAGTTAAACGATAACACGTTGCCTGCGTTGCACCGAGGCAAAGCACCTGCAAACATTCACGCAGATGGTGTAGGGTTATTGCAAGTCTTGCATGTTCTTGCATCATCGCAAGTAACTTGTTTGTAAATCGCACGTTGCTGAACTGTCAGTATCCTACTTTGCAGCCGCATGCCCTGACGTTGGCTGTTTGCATTTGGGGTCTCCTTGCTTAACGTTAACTCATCTGTGATTGGAAGGCTCTGTAATGATGAGGTGTGTGTGTGCGCGCGTGGGCGTCTATGCCCCTGCCTGGGTGTGATTTCAATAGCATAGAGGGACTACTGGAATTCTCTCTGTGTGCCTGTCTGCTCGGAAAATAAATCGAGAAGAGACGGTGGCTGTAGTGTGTTCGTGTTTCAGCAGGGAAGAGAGAGCGTTATGTAAATCCCGCCCCACGCAGACCCGAGAGGAGGGTGGGGGTTTGGGTGATGTAATGCCGCGAACTGGCAGAGAGGAACCTGGCCGGTTCCAGGCTTGCTTGCGGGGGGGTCGCGGGGTCTGTGGTGGTGCTGCAGTTTGGGCTTAAACGGGTAGGCTGGACGGGCTCCGGTCTGTGCCGAAGAAAGAGTAAATAAAAATGAAATGGCCAAGAAAACGGAGTCTGTGCTTTTGAGTGTTGGGTGCCAGAGAACCGCTGATGCCTGCTGGTGTTTTGCTGCCACAGACTTGGTTTGTGCGATTCTGGCTGTCGATGGCTTTCACCCACCCCCCAAGAGCCCCGGTCTCCTCTTCGCCGTCTGGCTCGGATAAAATTTTTTGAATAACAAAGGAGAGGATCAGTTCCGTGCACACAGATCGCCCTCGTTTAGTGCCGTCGCCCAGGGAGACGGCAGCGCTTCTGGCCTGTGACCAGAACCGGGCTGAAAACGGGAACAGGACGTGGATGAGGGTGTTTTTCTTGAGCTGAATGTTCGGTGGACCCTGTGGCATTGGCTTACTGGCATGATCAGCCATTTTGGTTCTGGAGTAAAGGGGGGTGTGTGTGTGTGTGTGTGTGTGGCTGTTTAACTGCTTAAGCTCCGTTTCTCTTGTCGCAGGACTACATTGAGGCCCACCCAGAGACCATCATCCTGGACCCACTTCCTGCCATTCGCACCCTGCTGGACCGCTGCAAATCCTACCAGCTCGTCCACAAGATTGAGGCCTGCATGCAAGGTGTGTGGAGGCTGGGGGTGCTTAACCGATGGTGGGGCTGCCTCGTGTCATGCCACCCCCCCCTTCAAGCTTGCACACTGTCACTGTATGTTTGTGGGTCACGTCCGGGTGCACCAGTGCGACACGCTACCCAGCTTCAGCCTACAGCTTGTCGGTCATCGGGGTTTGTGTGTGGGGCGATCGGGGTGAGAGGCGACAAGTGAGATGAGTCACTGTCAGACACAAGAGCCTAAAGTTTACGTCTTCCAAGGCTCTGTGCTGTTTAATGCCCCATCTCCAGATTGTAGCGGTTCCAGTTCCACTAGCGAATACCTGATGTACCTACAAGCTTACAATACAACACAGCTTGCCATTGAAAAGATATGTACTGAGCCCTATAAGGTTACATACTGAGGCGTATGCTGAGCCCTATAAGGTTACATACGGAGGCGTGTACTGAGCCCCGTAAGGGTGTATACTGAGGCATATGCTGAGCCCCGTAAGGGTGTATACGGAGGCGTGTGCTGAGCCCCGTAAGGGTGTATACTGAGGCATATGCTCAGCCCCGTAAGGGTCTATACGGAGGCGTGTACTGAGCCCCGTGTGTTTGTTGTGCGGTATATTCACGTAGCTACATACAGCATGTGTGTGTTTGCATATCACCGCAGCCATACGGTTCCTGATTGGCCATTAGTCCCTGTGCCTGGTGAGTCTCTGTGTGTCTGCTCCAGTGAATCTCATATTTCTCTAAACAACTCACTCTACTCATATGTTTAGTCTCTGGTCCATTGAAGCTCAAGATAAAATTTTCGGGACGTTCTTTTCTATCCTCCCCAGTGGTGATGAGTGTAGCTGAAGTTTATTTGAATCACAAGGTCATTAGTGGAAGCTGAAGCTGTCGCCCCCACCACTGCATACAAATCATGTCCTCATTTTCTTTTTTCTGATTTCCCAACACAGTGGCTGGGGGTGGGGTGCAGTGACCATGCCCCAGTTTCCTTCTTTGTCATAGCTTTCCTTCACTTTGATCATTTTCTCTATCCTGAGGGAGCAGCGTGGGATTATTCTGTGTTCCACGAACGACAGCGGCTTCAGAGATGCTGCCCATCCAGTCAGACTGATTCCCTGCTCTACATTCCAGGCCTGGTGTATAAATAGTTTCACACTTAGTAGGCGGACAGACTGCAGTGCCAGCAGGTTTTATGGGGTTTGATGATCGGTGTGCTGGTCTCCTAATGAAGGTTGACTCGGGTCACGCCTTTTGGGCAGCCTAAATCCTGGAGGGTCACTGTCTGATTGGAACATCAGCCGTGGGGATACCCTCCTGTGGAGTCACTGCTTTAGTGGTTCACAACGTAGATAGTGACCTGAAGCTGGCTAGTTTGAATTCTTGGTGTGTCCTGTTGGTTAACCCGGGTGGTTTTTGCTGAGAGAACAACATCTCTGTATATGTGACTCCTTGTTTTCATCTGTGCGTAGGCAACAGCCCAACCCAAAGCGAAAGGTTTTCTTGTGTTTATTGAATCCACTCTCCACTGTTTATGGGCCCATGATCCTGTTAGACTTATTAACATTGGCGACGACCAGAGTCTGCCTTTAAATGGTGAGGTATCTCTGTCTCACTGTTGCATAATCGCTGTCGATTGTGTATCCTCTGTGTTTTTAAAGTCGGGACTTCCATAAACACGGGATGAGGTGCAGGGATCACCAGTTAAACTCGTGGGTAACTAGTTCACACGAAGTGCTCTGATGAGGATTATTATGTCACTGGTGGTTTATAAGCGACCGACAAACACAGCAGTCAGTCTGCACCATTCATGTAGGCAGCGGGTGGGGACGGGGTCATCGTGGAGTGATTGGGCGGTCGCACATTCATATCCCCACCTTCATGGTTGTAAAAACTCTGGGAGAGATGTTCCATTAGGCACAGAAAATCACCTTTAGCTACAGGGCAGCTGAGGTTTGCTCCACTTGAGAAAAGCAACTGTTACTGAGGGTAAATCATCCTCTGCTGGCTCTGTAGCTTGGGCCAGTTGCAGAGTAAATTAAGCTCTCATCCCCAGCACTGTTCTCATGTCATGCTTTGGATTTCAGCTCTCCCGCAGATTAGCCCGATTCTCGCTTGTTATTGGGCATTCGTCATTTCAAATGGGAAATTCAACTAATCACCTTAGGGGCTGACAGTCAGTATGGGGTCATTTTATGGATATACAGTACTATAATGGCTGGCCGGGAGAAGGAGCTGTTGTACCTTTGAGCCATGTCCTGCTTCAACAGAGAAGCTTCGGTTGATGACAGGAGTGCCAAAACCACAACGACCTCACTCTGACTTGGCCAGTTTGGAGGTAAATGCCCCAACCCTGGCCTGAGAAACACCCCTGAGACGAAGGGGCGAGCCTGAGTGGTAGGACCAGGAGGAGCAGCATGGGGACAGTCACGGTGTGACAGGAGTCCCCTTAAAGCCTGTCGAGTGTCTGCGAGTGATTGGCTGTAGGCTGAATATGAGTCAGGATTTTCACACCTTTCTCCCCTATACTGTGCTTTTATTTCTACTTGAACCATTAAATTTTTTTTTTCCCCAAATTTTTTTGGATATGACATTCTGTTAATGGGAAGGACCATGGGAGATAATGGTGTACTCACTCACTCCAAAACCTCTGCGCTTTGCCATTACTGTTTCATTGTGACACAGTGGAAGCCTTCACACTGGCTTGTGTGGTTTTACTGGAATAAGGATCATGTGACTCTCACACTGTTGTGTGATTGGATGACAGGGTCATATGCCCATCTGTTCAGACAATGTTCTTTGGTTTGAGGAGATGACTGCATTCTGGAGACAGGGTTAGTGTGATATTATTCCATGTTGAGTCTGGACCTGCTTTAGTGTGTTCTTCAAGGCCGTGTTTCTCCATACCTCCCCCTGCCCCCCGAGTGTGGAGCAGCAGGTGTTTGGATTAGAGCCTACAGAGGACCCAGTGTAACTAGAAAAAAATGACACCGTCAGGCAGGCTGTGTTGGCCGTCTCTCAGAGCTGCTGTTTGTTCTGCGCTGTGTTGTGATGGACCTGCTGTTTGTTCCGTTGTGTTTGTACGTTTTTACACTGTACCCACCTTAGAGCAATATGACCACTATCATAAAGACAACCTTCTATCAATAGCAGATTTATTTAGTGTTTCTGTTCCCCGTACCAACACAAAGAAGGTTATCAAGGACCTCCTGCTTAGTGCTTTAGCAAGCCAAGGGATCCTTCCTGATCCTGTTTGTTCCCCGGGTGTTGCGCCATGCCCAGAACGGATTCCTGAGGCAGCGGAGGCCAGCAATGGATCCGAAAATGGATCATGCATAGATCCCGGTGGTTCCCGGTCAAGAGAGGACACCCTACTGGTGATCCAGCTATGGTTGGTTCCCCAGATAACCATCATCTGTCAGGCACACACGTCTGTAGTATGGTCAGACACATGCATCACTGTGGGCTTGAATTGTGAAAGTGAGCTTAAGCTCCTGGGATAGCCAGGATAACGTGTGTGAAATCTGCTGAGGTACATGTGACATTTTTCAACACCTCTAGTTTGGAAGGTTGAACTGCAGGTCTTCATGGTTGTCTGCAGGTTGTTGAAGTTGGCACAGTGAGGCATTTTTTTTTTTCCTCGCTCTGTGCTAATTTAATCTTTTGGCATTTAGATGTGTGTCCATAGGGCTGTCACCTTTTGGATGCGTGAGGTGTCTACAACCAGCTGTGAGCTGCTTCTATGCTTTGAGAGGGTTTGTTTTTGCAAGGTAGGGAGCACAAACCAGCGCAGAATCTCCCCAGGAGACGATCCTCAGGGCTGAGAGAGGGGACAAAGTCAGTGGCCTTCATTTCTGAATGGCTTCCTTGTGTGCAGGTCAATTCATTTATTTGTTTTTTGCCCATTTGAGTGTATTTAGAATGGCATGGCCAAACATTGAGGATGCACCTCTTCAGGTAGTTCTGGGTTGTTTATTATGAATTCATGCTTCTCCTTTGTAAAAACTGATTAGTGATGAATCACCAGGTTAAGCAGCACCCCACTCCCCTGGAGCCAGAAGATCAATAATTCAAGGTATGTTAAAACAGGGCATGACTCAAAGGTACAACAGCCCCCCTTCTAAACGTATCAGGCCAGTCCCTTGATCTCCATATCCCCTGCAGTGCTGAATCAGGCCTGAAGACGATGTCTCTTTCACAGATGACCGGATGTGCTCCCCCCCCTTCATGGTCCTCAACACTGAGTGTGGGCCTGACACCCTGGAGCAGATAAGGAAGCACAAGCTCACGTTCCCCTTCAGTAAGTCCCGCCCCTTCCTTTCTGTGGCTGTGGGGCCACCACATCTACTTACAGAGTCCAGTAATTCAAGTCTAATCTATAAAATTTCAGCTTTAAACTGGCCTTTCTGCATAACCAAGATGTCTCGTGTTCAAATCAACTTGCTTGAAATAGACCGATCAGTTCAACTTAAAAACCTCTGATTTTGGGTTATAATGGGAGATTTATTGCACATAGGCTAAGATGATATGGTGAAACAGCAGAGTGTTATGCTAATAGTATTTGATGACTTAAACCTGCCACTCAGGGTAGTCCTACAAAAGAGGTGTGGCCACAGTCATGTGACTGGCCCTTCCTCCCACAACCTGGAATGGAGATGCTTTAAGGGTTGACCCTGTGTGTGCCTGAGCTGGCACAGCGGCCCGACGTGTTCAGATGAGCCTTGGCTAGAGCATTCCAGAATCCTGCGTGATCTTGAGTCGTAGATGCACACGAGTCCTCAGGATTTACTGATGGGGGAAATCTGTTCAGAATGATGGATAGACTGGTGAGGCTTACTGCTGGGTTATGTCTTCACTAAATGCTCTGTTGAACAGGCTGGCACAGCTTACGAGTAAGACTCCTGCTGTTTGGATTTAAAAAAAAAAAAAAAAGTTTGACCCATCTCTGCATGTGACCCATTGCTGTATCCCACCCCCACTGTGCTGAGTGCCCTTTTTACACTTCTGTTGTTGTTTCGTCTACAGTTTGCAAAACGCGAGTGGCCCATGGTACCAACTCCCACGAGGTAAGGCGGCGTGATGGGAGGGACCTGGGTAGGTGGGCCGGGAGACACATGTCCTTCACAGGGCATCACACGCATTGTGACACATCAGCAGTCACCCTCCACACTTTATGCAATATGCTGCTGTTTTGTGTTCCTGTATCTACACCCCCACCCCAGTGGATGGGTGTGGCGGTTCTCTTCTGATAAGGCGATGTGGTGTCCGGTGGTATGTGTGGAATCATTGGCCCTGGTGCCAATCTACAATGTTTCAATCCCTGGTCCCAGGTTAATGTTCTACTAGTCAAGGATATGGTTGATTCAGAGAAGGCTGCTGAAGGCCTGCTTGCAGATACAATCTCCTGCTCTCCTCCCGTAACATTGGTGTCACCCTTGGGCTGATCCTAAGCCCCTCCCCCCAATTTACTGTAAACCTGGGCCACATCTGAGAGTTAGTCAGGGTGAAAACAGGAAAGCCGATAGAAGCGAACCAAGAATGGGAAGGAAGGCGAGGGTTGGCGAGGTGTATCATCAGGGCCCAGTTCGCCTGTGTTACAAGTGCTGAGTCATAGATCACTCTTGCCAGGGAGACATGCAACTTTTTTTAATGTCTCAGAAAAAAATTTCTCCAAGACCTTCAGCAGAATCATAGTATTAATACTTCTGTAAAAATAAGCAAATGAGATTGTGATAGGGAAATGTTTACAGGTCTTCTACAGGCGTCAGGGACACAAACATCTCAGAAAAACAAGGATGATGACAGCTGCTGCTGTAGTTTAGTGATGTCTCTGCAGAACCATGAGAGACCATTTTGTCAGGGTGTTTGAACTGGCAGGCACATTGAACCCTCTGCATTGATGATCATGCCAGTGGAAAGTGGGGTCCCTCCATCGACAAATATAAATCAGGACCCCCGGAGACCCCTGTGAGATGCTGAACAGTTTCCCCACTCTCGCAGCACGTGGCCGTTCCTGATTTGCAGGTCCTTCCATTGCGGAGGCCAGGTTATGCACTAAGGGATTTCACTATACATAAACAGGGTGATTTGCTATTAACAGGGTTTCTTAATGATGTCTCTTGTAGAAATTCATCGTGATCTTTTTTTCATGATTTGTTTTTATAGCCTTTAAATGCTCCTGTAAAATTTGGTGAATTTTATAGTCTGCTTCTGACCCCAGATTAACATGGTGGTAACCTTTCCTCCATACAGGGCACCAAACTCTAGTGAGATTAATTGTGCAGGTCTTTCCACTGGGATTAGGGTGGCAGAGACCTCAGTGCCGTTTTATTGAACGCCTCCTGTTCCCGCTGGCCATATGTATGCCTGGTTGTCACTCCTTACATTACCTGTGAACTTGCTTGTGGCTGACGATCTGTTCTGTTGATGACTTATCAAACTCCCCCCCCCCCGTAACCCTCGCCCAACAAGTGAGAGTTTAGGAAACAAAATGTCAGTATTGTGAACATGCGCTGATGGATAATGTGTTGTTGTCGTCCCCCCCCCCCCCTGACGAATTTCTGGTGGCTAGCCTTGTTTTCCCATTGAGATGTTGGGGTAGCTGATGGCTACACACTTTTGACCATCTAGATTAATACGGTTAACCATGTAAACTTATCACACA
>JAACJT020000021.1:12121340-12139322 GCA_009936485.2 Gymnarchus niloticus | reverse complement strand
TCCCTTGGGTACACTCTCCACCACTTCATCCAACTCACTCCAGAATTCTTCTTTCTCATCCATCTCACACCCAACTTTTGGGGCATATGCACTAACAACATTCATCATCACACCTTCAATTTCCAGCTTCATACTCATCACTCTCTCTGACACTCTTTTCACCTCCAAAAGAATCTTGGCATACTGCTCCTTCAGAGTAGCCCCTACCCCATTTCTCATCCCATCCACACCATGGTAGAACAATTTGAGCCTGCCTCCAATACACCTGACCTTACTCCCCTTCCATCTGGTTTCCTGCATGCACAGTATATCAGCCTTCCTTCTCTCCATAATATCAGCTAGCTCTCTCCCTTTACCAGTCATACTGCCAACATTCAAAGTTCCTACCCTCACTTCCACTCTCCTAACCTTCCTCCTCTCCTCCTGTCTGCAGACACACCTTCCCCCTCTTCTTCTTCTTCGGCCAACAGTAGCCCAGTTTCCACCAGTACTCTGTTGGCTAACAGTCCTTGGTAAGCCGGGCCTCGACCGATCCGGTATGGAAATCTGTGTTGTTGTCCGCATATTTGATTTGGCAAAAAATTTTACACCGGATGCCCTCCCTGATGTAACCCTCCCCTTTTTCCGGGCTTGGGACTGGCACGAAGGAATACATTGGCCTGTCCACCCCCAGTGGCTGGGTTAAGATGTACTATATACATATGTAATGCAAATTATTATGCCTTTTGAAATGGTATCACAGGGAATATTAAATTAGTTTGAGAGTTTTGAAAAAGTTTTGTACATGCAGCACACAGGATGCAATTTGACTTCCTCAGGAGACTTTTTGAGGGACAGGTGCTGAAAGGCAAAAGAAGCTGCACCCAGTTCCTTTAAAGGGGGCCAGGGGTGTCAACTGAGAAGGCGTGGGGGAAAGAGAATATGTATGAGCAGAGCAGCGATTTAAGGCGGCAGGATAATGTAAATAGAATAGCAAACAAAACAGCAAGATCCACTGCATAACTATATATGGCAGCATAACTATGAGGGAGAGACCAATGGGGACACAGGCATGAGGAACCCTTGAACACCAGCACTCCTTGCGACCCTGCATAGGACAAGTGGTTTGGAAAATGAATGGGCGGACAAAACGATATACATGTGTGCCTGGAACCTCGCTTGCCAGTGGTTATCTTAATGAGAATAAGAGACTTGCTTTTTGCTGGACAAATAAGTCAGTCACCCCAACATAATTATACCTTGATAGTTTAATCATTAACTTTAAATGTAAGGTAAACATACCAGTTAGAACACACGATAACACTGTCACCTGTATTGCATTAATAAGAAATATTTCTCAAGAAATCATTATCAAGCTTAAAAGTTGCCCTGTCCGTCTGAGATTGTATAATTGCTGCCGGTAGACTCGAAGCCTCGTAAGCTGACTAAGGTTTTCGTAATATTCTATTCTATCTATAAAAGTTTCTGAAATGGTTCAGTTAATAACTACCCTTTGCTCAACGTCCTGGCTGTCAAGTTATACTGGTGTTTTTGGCCTGAGCTTTTGATACCTTTATGTCAATGGTGGGAGAATTTACGAACTATCGTTTCGTCCAAGATGAATTATCATTAGTACTGGTTTTTCAAATCAATTTACATGTTTTTCTATGCAGGCTGTAAAATATATGGAGGCGTCTGGATGCTGGCCAGCGAATGGTCCATAAGGTCTTTTCTTTACCCCGAAATTATTGACCATGTCTCACCTTTTTAAAAAGAAAATGTGTGTTTTTCTTTTATATTATCTTTCTTATTTATTATTCAGTGTAAATTGATAACTTCCTCTATATAAATTATTGTTATTGATAATAATATAACCATCTAAAAGCACTGGCAATGCGTGCAATCGGTTTAGCCCGTTAACTTGTATACTACGTGCTTACACATATTTACAAAAGGATGACACAAATTTAATTTAATGCAGAATTTTCAAAATAGTAGAGAAGAATATGTTCACTGAGGAGTTTATTATTTTTATTTCGAGGACACTAAACAGGCCAGCCATTCTATGAGCCGCGGTCTCCGTTCTACAAAGTTTGCGAGTTGGGCCGTGTGGCGTTTGGCTCCACGCCCAGCACTTAAACCGAATCGCTGGCCTAGAATAAAGACTTTGGGAAGGGGATGTGTTCTGCTTTTGAACCCGCCCTCCGAATAGCATTCTCCCTCACCACCCCCACTGAAGAAAACTCCCACTTTTCTCTCCCCTTTCACTGTACTACTTTTGCTCCTAATTCCTTGCAGTTTCCAAACTGTCCCCAACTCTAGAACAGAACACAGTCATGTTTCTCCCAGCGAAATGTTTGTGCCTTCTGTGCAGTTTTCCCATATTGTTGGCGATCGATTTGGAAGACCCGGAGCCAAGCTACTATGTAGAGTCTTCAGACACATCAGATACAATCGACTACAAAGATCCTTGCAAGGCTGGTAAGGCGACGGAAAGTTAACATTTCTTCTATGTTTTGTATGAACTGAAGGCGTCCAAATATAATCTTGTGCAGTTTATTCCGTTCTCCCAACAGAAATGTAATTGACAGTGTCAGCGGCCAGTGTTATGGTAGCAAGTGTCCGAGTGTCAAGGACGAAATAGTGGATGGGGAGAAACGTGAATTCGTGAATCCACTTTGTTTTTGTGCGCTTGACAAAAATGACCCCTTCATATATAGGCTAAGCATCACAATGGAATCTAATTACGTTAATGTAATTCATGTCGTTTAAGTAGTCAAAACGTGTAGCTCTTATTATTTTACAGTGAGAGTTTATCAATGATAAATTATCAGGCATGTCTCTTGTCCCCCTTTTCACACAGCAAGCACGAATTATATTAAAGTGCAGCTCAAGAGCAAGAACACCAAGTTTCAAATCTTTTGTAGTTCGCTGAAAAGCTTTATCTTCTGTATGGAGCACACGTAGACAGCTGTCAAAACACTACGTTTGAGGGCTTTGTCCTTCGTGTCCCAGTTTTGGATAGTGCCTATTGTCACTGAAAAATTCCTTCCAGTAAGGAATGTGATCGCCAACTTTCTGCCCAATATCTTTAAATACTTTGCACCAAATGAAACAGTGCAACACTGACACTATAATATGCACGTCTGATGTGAAAAAAGATCTTGAACACATGAAATTTTAGCTGTACGGCTTAATTATCCAGCGAGAGTTACCGCATGCATCTAGTATGTCAGTCGTTGTTAGTTAGCATACACTGACTACTTGCCCCAGGACAGTAGCACCTAAATCATTCAGTAAAAAAATCCACTGGCAGAGGAGGAGACTTATCTTTGTGACAGATTCATTTTTCTGCAGATAATTTGTTTTACAACCTAAGAAATGATTACGAAATGTGCTGTCAGGCTTTCTACATCAGCAGCAACAACAACAGTTACTACTCGTATTATTACTATCTGTCCCTGTGTACTGGATGGGTTAAAGATTATTTTTAGGGGTCCAAGCACAAACCCCAAATATGACTTAAGAACATCTATTTATCTACCCAACTCATACCTAATAATTAGTGATTCAGAGCCTCTCCCAGGAAGTGCAGAGAATTAAGGCAAGGAACTATCTGGGAGAAGTCCTGGATGTGTGTACTTGCTGGCGTAATAAGAAGACCAGCATCATGGCTCACAGTCCGGTCAGATGAGTTTGTTACTTGTTTGTTATGTGACCTTGTTTGGCAGGAGATGTGATTTTGCTTTCAAACTGAAGCACAAAAAGAGAAATATATGGCTGAAAACATCATATTCTTTGGAAACATTACTGCTGTTATAGGTTAAATCAAAAAGTGGTCTGTTTTCACCAAAACAGATCATTATAATGAAATTTACTCAAAATCATATCTTTAAATGTCTTCAGCTGTATCTAAATTGTTTTATATGGATAACACGGACTGTTCAGTTTTCAGTTGAACGTATTAGAAGCCCTGGAAGTCCAATGAGATTTTTTTTAAACTTCAACCAAATGTTGAACAAAATGTCCCTAAGAGATAATAACAACCTGATATTTTTACCTTGTGGAGACATTTGTCGTATCATTCCGTGCTCTTTGAGACACTGGTTTCTGGTACTTGCGCTGCACCCATTGTGTGTCAGGATGAATTTATGATCCTGTAGACTGCAGTTGAATACGCAGCTGGAAGAAGATGGGTGGGTGATTTAGCAGGCTCCTAGCCCAATTCTTACCCTTCAGTGTCAATACATCACCAAACATACCCATCAAATAGAGTTCCCTCAATGCTGTCCTGCACTCACTGGCTTTGTTGTCCTGTACACTTGAGAGTTGTGTACCTGGCCATATTTTTATACAGCCGGAAGTATTCAGCTTAAGTACTCTCAACAGTACAACAGTAAGCCAAGAAAGAACCTGCTTTTCTCAGACATAAGCAACCTGCAGTGTTCAGACATCATTGAACTGGTGTCTAAGTTACAAGCTTCTGTATGAGTGGGCTATGCTCCTCAGTTCATGTTTTCCTCTCCAACCTTCATTTCACTTACCTCACCCATGCTGTTAGGTAGAAAATGGCAGCAACACCACTTTTTTGGTTTCTGTTCCAATGGCAATCTTTTCTGGCACACCTCTTGGCCCCTAAAGTCCCTGTTCATCATGGTTTGATCTTAGTGATTTTAAGTTGCTCTATTCTTTTCTTTGACCTCCTCCTTCAGCTCACTTTTAGTTCATAGTGTGGTTCTGTGCCATTTGTTATTGGGTGGCATTCAGTTCCCCTGTGTGATTAATGGTAAGTTTAATGGCTCTGTGGCCATACTTGTTTACACTGAAAGGCCTAAACGTTTCAAATCTGACATGAAGTTGGAAAATGCCACAACAAAAATATAAGAGTGGGTTATTGCCTCTTCTTTGACTTACGTAAAGGGTTCTCTGATTGAAAATGTTACATTTATGCAAAGTCAAATGTCTTTGGAACATCATCTTGCTTTGCCTGAGATTCTACTCTCTGCTATACTCTGAATAATACACATGGAAAATGTAACCTATTATTACATTCTTCTGAATTCTCTGGTGGTTGTCAGAGAGAAATGGTATTTACTGTATGTGCTACAATTAAGGGTTATTTTGGGCAAGGTAGTTTCAATAACCTTACCAATTACCTTTTAATGCTATTATTTAATTGCCTCTAACGTGACTGCAGGTCAATACAATGTCAACAGTGCGCAGATATAAGAATTGTTTTATATTGCTTCTCCTTTTAAAACGGAAGTCTGTTGCCTTCCCCGTACCTGCTCCCACCTAGGGCTGTGATGGGTGACAGGTTTGATTTATGTGAAGATAAACAGGGGTGCAGTTTCCTTACTTACTGTCAAAGGTGTGGGCAGGTAGGATGCCGTGAAGTCCATTAAAGGTCAAGCCTCCATGTTTACTTGACATAGCACCTTCTCCAATAAACTTGCCAGCAGGAGATCTGGAACAGTAAGTAAGATCTGGAACAATTTGATAATTCAGTATAACTAAAACAGTAAGGTATGAACAGAAGCAGGTCAAGGGTGAAATAAACGGTTATAATATAAAGTATGGTACAGGTTCTGTGATGCAATGAGAGTCGATGGTAAATTGAGAGCGCCATTTTTGCAGTCCTGTTCCTGAGGATTGCTCTTCTGTAGTGACACATTCAGGCTATGATAGTTTCTGGTCAACACTGATAGCATTTTCCAAATAGCCAAACATCTGCTCCTGGGTATTTTACACCAGTAATGAGTGTGATAATCTTCACCTCAGTTCATGTTGACAGTTCTTCAAATGTATTATGAATGTTTCTGATGTTGAAATACAATCTTTGAAGCCTTCGGGAGACGTCTTACTTTTCCTACTCACACTGGCAGAGATTCATAAAAGTCCCATATTTAGTAATTGTAGCCACACGTAATGAATAATGAAAGGAAAAAAAAGATTAATGCAAAAAATAAATGAATAAATGAATAAAAATAACAGGTATTTTTAAATAAATTAACTAATCTGTTTCTATTTCTGGACAGTTGTTTCTGTGTACAGGCAGTTGACTCAGGGTCTTCTCCTGCTTGTTATTCTCATTTATTGAACTGTCAAGAACTTATATCTTGAAGTCTATTTTGTGGAAATTTGTTCTGTATCAATGCATGGGTGAAAGACAAACAAATGAAATGCTAATTAAGAAATTAATAATGGAGGTTGGATGAAAGAGTGTTATGCACACAGCCTGTAAGTACCAGTAATTGAGTTTGACATGTAATTTCATGCACGATTGGCAATCCAGGTGCCAGAGGACCTAGGGTGGCAGGATTTATTGACAAGATATTCTCCCTGATGTGTTGCCTGAAGGGAAATGCTGAAATATGATTGGCTCTCATTTGAAGTGCAGTAAGTGGATTGGACATGAAAGGGTCAAGGGACCAATTAGACAAAGTCAAATGGTGATTATGATAAAACGATTTGTGGGGGCTGCTAGTCTTAACATCTATTGAGCACAATATGAAGGAGCACTTAATGTTTATCTCATTTGGAGCAGAGATGTATTGCGAGTTTGAAGCCAACATTATAAACATCTTAATTAGCTCTTTGCTTTCCCAAATTCACAACAACATGGCAAGTTTCCATAATGTTCCACAAAACAGCCTGAAATGAGCACTTGCATGCTCCTTATTGGTGAAGCAAAGCATCTTGGATAGATGACGAATGCTGTGACTTTCACCATAAGATGTAGACTGAGTTCCTACTTTGTCTCCTTGAAGTTAAATTTGTTACTGTAGTAGGTTAGACAGCCAAACACTGAAGCCTCTCCCCCACTTTCCCTGAACATCAGATGACTGACCCGCTTGGGTTCATGACCCAGATGGCTGAATTTGTCCCTGGTGTTCCTACATACCTTGTATTCCTACTGGAGGGTGTTGACCATTTGATGTTATTTGAGATGTTTGAAGGGGGATTCATTTTGGATAATAGCCCGCTGTGTCGCCGTGATGACTTTGGAAAGCTGTGCAGAAGGAGTCCCGAGGTGTCGCATGCGCAAACACAGTTTCTGTTAGTAACTCTCCCCCTGCCACACACACACAAACTCTGCTGCTAGCTATCATAAACAGACTCTGGAGCTGACTAGGAATATACTCAGTTCTGAAAAGCAATTTGACTTGATGGTGGTTTTTCTGAGGAGGTGGAGATTGAGAGATGATCAGATGGAACATGCAGAGTGATGGATGGGTTGATGGATAGATGAGTGTAATGAAGGATGGAAGAGTGTATTGATGGATGATGGGTTGTAAGGGTGTATTGATAGTTGATGGGTTGGATGGGCATATTGATGGTTAATGGAATGTAAGGGTTGATGGATGGATGATGGGTTGCTCAGTGTCTTAGCAGAGGCTGACAAAGTGACCTTCACTGCTTATAACTCGACACTTTTGCCAGTTAATACTCATATGACCTCAGCCTGTGTCTTTCATTGAGGTACTGTGTAATACTGCTGGTAGCCTAAAGACAGAGTTTAGCTGTGAAACCTTTTTCACTGTAATGCTAACGAGTGACTGTTTTGAGCTGAACCAGGTAATCTGAGTTCTCTGTGAGATCAGCATATAGTGTATAGATGCACCCCGCCCCCCCCCCCCCCCCCCCCCCCAAACATTCAGTGCTGCTGGTCTTAAAGCTTTGTGGTCAGTGACCTCCAGGCCTCTAGCTGGTGTTGTCTTTGATGCTGTACAGGTTTGGGGTGATCCTGATATCTCTAGCTGTCAAGGGTTTAAAAGCCATGGGGTTTTGCGCCATGCACCCGAACCCAGGGGAATGCCATCAGCAGTTTTACACATGGCGCTCACATGTAACTGGTTTTATAACAGACCACGGGGGCACGTGCAGCCCAGCCTGCAGCACTGCAGGTCGCATTCCCTTTGGTGCTGCCCACTTTAGTCCTGACGGTTACAGGCTGCATTTGCATACTCACTTTGACTTTTGAGCACATGCAAAGCTTTTATCAGTTAATCCATGGCCTTGCTTGCAAATTTGTATAAGATTGCAGTCATGTTCGCCCTCTGTTTGGGTAACTGGGGAGGGCGAGACCTGTCTTAGAGGGGCAGGGAGGTTGTGGCATTCATCGAAGTACATTGTGTATAATACTGGAGGAAAGGCTTTTTGACCAAGACCACCACTCCTAGCCTTAACTTGTATGTGTGGGAAGGTGGGAGTTCCTTCAGTTATCAGTTAGCAGTTTTCACTGTTATCCGGCAGAGCTTCCATGTATAGGAATGGGTCTGATGAGCAAGGTAAACATACCTGGAAGGCATTCGCCTTAAGGGAGTGAGTGTGTTCAAATGCAATTGGAAGTTGGCCCACATTTCGAAACGTGAGCCAATGCTGACATCAGGTCTTGGAGGATGTTGGGAAAGAGCTTGTTAACACAGGAGGCAAGCTGGTGCTGAGGTTATCCACCAGAGTTGGAGTTAGGCTCTTCTGCTGTGTCTCGGTGTAATAAAACATCATTACCTCATAGGTCAGGGGAGTTCCTCACTTTCAGTGTACGGAATTTGGATGCGAACTTTTTTGGGGCAGGAGTGACAAGAGGGCAGTGTGAGGTTCATTGTAGTACGCAAGGCTAATGAATGTAAGCATTCTGGTATAACGGCTAAAAAGCTAGGCGGGGCGCAGTTCATATTAGTCTCTTAGTCTTTCATGAATGAGACGAATTCAATAAAATAAATTTTCAATCAGTTTTATACTGGATTAGCACTAATCTCTTAAATGCTTTTATACGTAATTGTTTATGGTGACAGCATTCAAATTGTGGAAAAATTTAGAATACCAACATTCAATTTCAATTCAATTTTATTTATATAGCGCTTTTAACACGGAGCACGGTCACAAAGCGCTTTACATAGTCCCGGGCATAAGCATCCAAACCTATTTCTGACTAAATTTCTGAACATTTTTTAAAATTCAAAATTTCAAAATGAGCTACCTGGGTGCCAATTGCAGTCTTTGTCTCCACCTAGTGGCATTGTTGAGAACTGCATACAAGCACCACGCAGGTCTGGGTGGGAGGAAGTGGAGGCACAAGAGGTAATGTGAATGTGGGCCACCTATGAGAATCCTGCATTCTTTTTCTTCTCTTGCAGACAGGCAAGCTATTTTCTTCAACAGTCACAATGTCTCCAAGCCAGAATCATCATCTGATCTAACCTCAGTAAGTGGCTTCATGTTAATTTCTAAACATTTGACATTACAATTACACATCAGTAAATATGGTAAACAGAAGCTGGAGGTGTTCTTGATAATAATTTAAGTGTTCTTTTTCTGTATGCCACAGAGAGAAAATGTGGAGGGTGTGTCCCTACCACCTAACGATGATGTCATCCGGGAGCTGTCTAAGTCCCTACGACAAGCACTGGGTGTATCTCTCTTTGGTATAGATATCATAATAAACAATCAGACGGGCCAGCACGCCGTCATTGACATCAACGCCTTTCCGGGTATGCGATTTATTTCTTCCCCAGAAGAGGGCGCTGCTGTATTACGCTTATGTGGCTGATCCCTGTACAGCAATTTCGATTTAGTTCGTGAGAGCTCGTATTTATCAAACTTTGCTTGTGCATAGGTGACTTAATTGTTTGAATCTTTCTATATTTATGTCGTGTCCAAGATTACATTTTATCAGAAAGCTAAAGAATTCATAAAGACATTTGCTGCCCCATGTAATTTGATGCCTAATTTCTGTTTCCTAATTCCTGCATATCCTCAGGTTATGAGGGAGTCCCAGAGTTCTTCACTGATCTGCTGAACCACATCATCAATGTTCTGCAGGCCCAGGCATCTGAAAGTGCTCCCTCTGGGCCGCAGAAGGGCAGCACTGCGGGACAGGCTCCCAGTGCCGGCATGCCGGCCAGTGGGGAGCGTAGCTGCGCCAGCCCCTCCGGCTGCTGCGGTGTGTTGGGTAAAGACGCCAGTCCTTGGATTGTGGAAGGGGACGGGGGCAAGAAAAGCCCCCACCAGAGACTGGGCTGCAACTCCACCGTGTCCCCCAACTTCCAGCAGCACTGTGTGTCTACGATAGCAACCAAGGCCTCATCCCAGTGACTGCCTCCTCTTCAGTTGGCACCGTCCCACTTGGCCTAACCACAATGATGATTATAATGATAATTAGCAATCAAAACGAACCTTTCCTTTGGTGGTTTGGGTGACAATGGAAATGACTGATTTGTTTCTGCCTGTTCTTTTTAACATCACGTACAGTACAGATATGTGGATGCTGTCGTTCCCAGGTCTGGTTTTACTTTGTATTTACTCCTAATGGGTCCCAGCACTACTGCCTGCTTTGGGCTCAAGACTGGCTGCAGCTTCAGCCTGATTTGTGCACACAGCCTCTTCCTGGGTCAGTCCCTTCAAAGTGCATCTGACTCAAATGTGGTTTTGTATCAGCTGTGTCTGCTTCTGGTTGTTGTGTGATTGTAGGGGGCCCTTGGCCAGGCCACTGTAAAATCAGGCTTTTTTTTTTTTTTTTTTTTTAACCAAAAAGATTATTGCACCTTTCATTAACGGAGGAAGAAATCTAATCGAGGATGGTTACGGAGCCCTCCAGTTATTTAAACAGCTCCCTTTTTGCCCTGAGAATTGTCATTTAAGCTTCTGTTTGTTTTGCTCTGGGACAAGCATGTAGCAGGCACCATTTTTTCAGTCTGTGGGGGTCAAGGTCATGGCACTCTATGACGGCAATGGCTCGTGTATACCTTAAGGTTGAATATACAATGTGTGACGGTGCATTTCCTTTTACATTGCCATGGCAACATGCCAGTGTAGTTTGGTGGCAGTGGCACAGGTGAAGATTCACCATAAGGCATGCAATTTGTGCTTTGGCTGAGAATGGTAGGACTTCCTTTCCTTTCCACAGCATGCTGCTGTGTCAGACACAGGGCATTGAGCAGAAGTTAATTTTTTTTGTTAAAAAAAGGAACTTTTCAAAGTATACATATGTTGATAGCCATAGCAAAAACTTTTTTCTTCCTCAAAAAAGGGCTCCTATACATTTTCTTTTTTAATATGGACCACCTGAAAACATCCTGGTGATTCCCATCCCAGTGATTTCCCGAGGGTGAAGTCGTGTTTGTTCTAGTTCTCCCTCTTCTGTCCTTGGCAAATTGTGACATTCCTGCTATGGTCCACTAGAGCCAGCTTTGACCAGACAGCTCCTGTACTTTCTGTTCTGGTTCACTAGAGGCAGTGTTGTGCTCTTTCAGTGTCTGTGCTCCAGCCTCTGGTCCCCATTTTCATCCACCTAGGTTTCTCAGTGACTTGATATCCCCCTAGGGCTGGCCGTGTCTGTCTGTTGATGTGGTTGTGATGTCAAATGTGAGAGGTTGTGGAAGTTTCCAACTCCCATTTTATCTTCCAGCTGTTCACTGTGAGATTATTTCCTTCCTGTCCATTTCTCAGTAATCTTTAAAAAAAAAAAAAAAAAAAAAGGCAAACAAAAAAGAAATTATTTTATTGAGATTGACTTATATTTATATAAATAGGGATAGAATTAATAATTGAGCAGAAGAAGAACAAACCTTTGATTTTTGTCTCAAAGAGCCTGTTGCCCTCTAGTAGTGAGTTACTTCCTCCCATGTGTCTTTTGGGCTCCACTGGGCATGTGTGGGTGTGGTTTCATTGCTTATCCAATGGATGACAACTGAGGGGACTCGGTCCACATAAACATAGATGTGGCCCTTCGATGGCGCTCTTGTGTCTTGCATGGTTGTTCTCTTCATTGTGCTCCGAGTGGGAGGTAGTGTCTTCACTGATAACTGCTCTAACCCAACCTGTCTGCTTCCAACTGAATGTTTACTTTGAAATGTTATATATAATCTATATATAATATATATGTATACAATATATACACGTATGAATACATACATGCCTTTATGGTGTTTTTGTAACAGTTCAAATGGAAAAACAAATTTTTGTGACTTTTTTTAATTAAATGATCCAACTGGGTAAAAAATTGAAATAAATACAAAAGTATGAAGTTATATTTCAGCTATTATGTGATTGTTGCCTCTTTTGGCGTGTGTGTGTGTGTTTCAGCCTCCATTTGGTCTTCCCCCTCCACTCCAGTCTGTAGCCCTGCTCCCCTTCTTGTGCCTGGTCTGCATTCTTCATGGCCCTGGGATTTTGGTTGAGCCTTCAGTCTGAAAGCAGTATGTGCGCTATACATCAAAGTTTTGAAAGTGCTGAGCCATTAAAAGGTGACAAAATGGCTACACTGGAGGTACTGTGCTCCATGGGAGTCCTTAATTGGATAAGTGGAGTAGAAATGTGAAAGCCAGTGTTAGTGTGTTCAGGTATACATCTCGTGCTAAGGTAAAACTACCATACTTTTTCAGTAATCTGCTTCTCTCAGCAATGTTCTCTGCCCGGGTGTGATCCTGCCCCCATCAGAACGTGGCTGTAGAACTGTGATTCACAATGTGCCATATTCCATGCTGTCAGTGACCTCTGATATCATCTGGACTCTAAAGAATTAGCTGTTATCTATTATGACACATCAGCAGCTTAAATGTATGAGTGTCAGCACCATTCGGAGGTGGGGTTAAGAAATTCACTGGAATCTGGTAACCAGGAAGCACTATAGGGTAGTGGTAGAGTATAAATCCTCCACCAAAATATATTTACATTGCTGTCTGGGGAAAAACATCAACTATGTTGGACTGAATCTATGATCCCATTCACCCTTTGGATATCTGGTGAAGGTTCAAAATGACCTCACTCTGAGTCTCAGTGATGTAGTGGGAGGCCTGATCAGTGATGGGGGGTGCTTCAAACACTTAAATTAGCCTGATAAAGCTAGTGCGATTAATTCACCAACAGTCTTTGTCATTTATTATGATGCAGTTTTCTTCCTTTTCATACAGCATGTAGTTCTTGTCAAACAAACTTTTGGGCTGGTCTTAGTATAAACCTAATTTTAGACTCTTTAAAGAATATTCTGGTGAAAAATGAAATTTACTCATGCAGTTGATTACCCAGTGCATGTTTGGAGTAGAAATGTAGCCGTTTCTCTTTTTTGAGAGAATAGGCTGGTTTTGTTAACAGCCACTGAAACAAAGGTACAAGATGATCTCAAATTTCATTTTTCACAAGCTTTCCCTTTAAGAGGGTGATTCAGTCTAAGGTTTAGTCAGTGTTTTAGAACCCGGGCCTTAATGTATATGAACACTGATAATCCTTTAAATACATGTATAATCACTTAATATTCAATAAAATGCATTCTTCAGGACAGACTCCCACACTGACAGATTACCACTGATGTAGTCCATTAGCATCCATGTTTGTCTGCATAGTGTGAGGTTAAGCAGGTTCACAGGACAAAAAAAGGGGGCGCAATCAGGCAGCACTTAACAGTGCGGGTGTGCATAATGGGCACAGAACCCACAGGCAGCCTGGGACCGTGGTGTTAAACAGCATTTCCCCTTAGCCCCTCTGGAGCTGGTGGAGTCGCAGGGCCAGGCTCCCCAGCTCAGACTCAATGGCTGCTAGGCGCTCTATCTCGTTGTCCTGCAGAGAGGAAGAGAAAGGGGCACTTTGGGACTGTGATTCACAGGGAGGAGCAGAAGAATGACATGGCTGCATTTCAGTTTCTGTGAAAATGAGACATCCCGCTTTTACATTGCCTGTGTAATTTTGGGTGGCTTTACTTCAGCATAACCCCAGTGTCCCCAAATAGCCCTGTTTGACAGCAGTGGGATGTGAGCCCCTCGACGCCTCTCCCCCACTCACCCCTCACCTCCACCCTCTGGCTGGCGCTGCCCTCTTCGCTCTCCCCCTGAGCCACTTGGTGATGCTCCTCCATCTTAGGGCTCCTTCGCTCCACCTCTTTGTGCTCAAGCAGCTTGGCCTCTGGAAAGTGATTTCCCTGTCTTGACTCTTCCTCCTCATCATCCTCTTCCTCCTCATCCTCTCTCCCCTTCCACCTTCCACCTTCTATGCTGTTCTTCTGCTGGAGATCTTCCTGTTTCACTCTTGGCTCCAGCTGCTCCTCCTCTCCCCCGCTTTCTGTGCTCCGTTTTTCCACTGAGTCTTCCTCAGTGGATGTCCTCTCTGCCAGCTCCATTTCTGCACCAGCTTCGTTCCCTGTTTGAGCACAGTGGACACAACTGCTTTAAGCTAGACAATCCATCCATCCATCCATCCATCCAGGTTACAAATGGAAAAAAAATGAAAGGGTGAATTGTAGTGAAATAAGATGCAAGTGTAAAGTGCTTGTCTCTGTCCTGCTGCTTTAGTCTGCACCTGCACTCGACCTAAATCTCCTGACTTGCTTACATACCCCTGTCAATGGGGTACCCTAGCTGCAACCTAAAAAGAGGACTGAAGTCTGCCTCCCAGTGCATAGGTTTCCAGTGGCAGCTGTATAACTAAATCTCCTGGCCGATGACATCTTCTTACTGTGCTGGAGTTGGCATGGCTCTCAGTGACGTCCTTGCGTGCATTGGACCGTGCTCTGCTCAGCCCCAGAGCCACTAAAAGCAGCTCACGGAAGGGAAATTTTCGTAAGCAGTGCCCATCCTACCTTTGTTAGCTTCACTGCTCTTCCTCTCTCCAGAGTCACTGGCCTCATTTCTTTTTTTGCCAAGGTTACTGTCTGCATCCTCTCCAACCGTTCTTCTCTCCTTATCTTCCTCCCTGCTCAAGGACACACTCTTCTCCTCCTTCGGCTCATTCGCCTGCTCCTCCTCCCTGTCATTATCTTCCTCATGGCCATCTGTGTGGTTTCTGAGCATGTTGGCCTCTGGTGACCTCTCATTGCTCTCCAGCCTCTCCATGTGTCCCATGGCCATGCCTCCACCTTCCCTCCATCTCCCTGAGTCCTCCTCTCCCAGGTCCCCCAGCACAGCTTGGTCTGCATGAGAGAGACTGCATGGGAAGGCTGCAGAGGAACTTGCCCAGGAACTGGACCCAACCCATCTTCCCTCCTGTGATTAATGACACAGACTAAGCAGAGAGCAGCCAGATCAGATGCTTTCGACAAAAAAATTTATATAAATGGCGAAAATTGGTTTTTGTTGATAAGGTCAAAATAATAATCATAATAAAGGTACTGATGATAATGAGTAGAGGCAGTTTAGAAAGGTGGAGTAAATATTTGGCAGTTAGAAATAGATTGAATGAGGTTCTAAATTCATTTGGCCTCATTCATTGGCATTCCTCTATGAATCAGTGGCCACTCAGGCCATCATATTTTTATCCTGGTTTTGACACTGAACTGAAATTTGAAATGGCTCTGAGCTTTGACATAGGGAGGATAGTGATAACACAGTAATATTTCTTCTCTCAGAAGTGTCTCCATCTAGGTCAGGGTTGGTGGAATCGATTTGCTGAGCAGACAAATGCACACACCCTCCCAGAGAGAGAGAGAGAGAGAGAGAGAGAGAGACAGACAGCCTATGTTTTTATGGGGCACTATCACTTTAAGATATAATCCTCTCTTCCAGAATACAGGACTGCAAACCACAGCATATTTTTAAATACACACATGCCATTGCATACTGTACAGCCAAAGATTAAACTACTTGTTCCTTCACAGTGCTTACACAGTATACACAAAATTAGACAAAATAATAGCTGAACATTCTTCAGGACCAGTAGTCCGGCATACTGATCAAAGGGTATTTACCACCCTTAGAGTGCTTGTACATGCCCCACCTGCCGCTAGCTCGATTCCAGGTTTGCTGGTCACCCAATTTCCACCTCTCTCAGTATCCATCTGTAGCTGCTGGGGGGATGTCTCCCTGGCACCTGTCGGACAGATACAGACTGGTGGTCACACGTGTATAAATACATTCTCTGATGCAACAGAAAGCACAAGGGAGATGCTTGTACAAACGCATATACTCACAACCTCTGGTAACATGAGCATACTACAGATTACTGGTGTGTGCAAATAGCCACTTTGATTGAAATAAAAAAAATTATGAATTGTCAGTTTATAAACATTTGCCCTGCCCTTTGTCCATTGCAGATGATAAACCCCCATTCTGTCCTAAAAGCAACACAAATGCTTTCTGCTACTGTGATCAAAAGTTTGCCCCTCACCTTGGATGGCAACTTCCTGCAGCTCCCTCAGAAGGTTCTGGCTCTGCAGGATAGAGGCAATCATTTTGTCTGTGAGGAGAGAAGAGGGACATGTAAGAGTACAGAATAGGTGTCCATGAGCTGCCTGTTTAAAAAACAAAAACCAGAGCTACAAGGGGAAAACAGTCTGTATTTTCTTTTAAATGACCAAAAAATTAAATCTCATTTTAGTCAGCTGAAGTTGAAGTTTGTAGTGTTTTAATATAAGTGTGGGAAATAGACGTGTCCTGTTGGTGCTGCAGAGTCAGGCACCTGTATAGCCAGCCTTTGGGCACCCTGGGGCTCAGCAGCTCAGTACTTCTCAGCTAACTGGCCTGCCGTTTACAGCTACCCTGTGCAGGTGCTGATGTAATCAGATGATTAATCAGAGGATGTGGGCAGACTTTCACACTAGACAGAGATCTATCCCCATGATGAGCTTTTTTGCTGACCCAGCTGGAGAACAGAAATTGCCTTAAATGGGCCAGAACTCCTAAAAGACCCTGTCCCCCCACATCAGCCTATCTTTCCCGCTTGTCTGATCTGCATGTGTACCCATTTCAGACTCACACTGTTATTACCACAGATTCTTTTTGTTCACTGGCCTGTGACTCCAGTACATCCCCTGGACACTTTCATATACTCTCCACACTCCATCTCATACAGCCTTACCTCTGGAGAGAACATCCAGACATTCTTGGCTGACAGCACTCGAGCGGGGCTTTGACATAGCGTCGGTGAGCACCTTGATGATACACTCCATCACCTGTGTAGGCTGTATTCATGCAGAAGAAAGACATTCATAACAGGCCAATGCTGACAAACACTTCGATGAACCCAAAAATACTCTCAGTGAGTTCCATTCTACTGGGAGCTATAAAGGAAATATTGTAATGCAGGAGAAACTAAACAGAGAACAGAATTTTTTCTTTCCAGCCAAGTCCCACTCCTATAGTTCAGCCCTAGATCTTGTGGTACATTTTTTGGCCAGCTGGATTGGGCTTGTCATGGTGGCTGGGTGTGAGAAGACTCCCTCACAACCAAGCTGTAACCCATTTCCCCTCAGATTATACCTCACGCAACAATAATCAGTGGCTGTGTGATTCCAGATATAGATGTTCTGCCTGTAATATATACATATTAATATGGCTATTGATTTTCAGCAAAGTCACATTGCATTTTTCTACCTACAAAAAATTTGATATAAGCCACACTGTTCACTGAAATGCCATTTGATTCCCATTTTATATACCTCAAGGTCAAAATGTATTACAATGGTTTCGGAGAATATAGAAAAAAGTGACAGTGTTGTCTATTTATGCTCCAGCTGATTGTATTTCATTGCTAAGAGCAGGGGATGAGAGTAAGGTCTTTTGTGACTGCTGATTCAGGGTCAGCTTCAACCCCCTTTGGGATCCACATTTATTTTTTAAGCTAATCTGCACTGCAGTGGCTTGGGCAAAAACCGCTTGTCCGCAACAAGTCAGAGTCTGCTAATCTGAGTAGTTTAGTGCAATCAGTGGATCTCAGACACTATGGATGTCCTGTGCTATCCTGCAATCCTCCGCCTTTACAATTTGTCAATCTCGCACACTGAACACCTGTGCAAATAGATAAACAGCACCGTTCTTGAAATGCTAACAGCAACAAAACACTCCTGTGTGAATCTCCCACTACTCTCATAATATCAGTTTACCATTGCAGTCGTATACAAATGTCAGTATTCAGAGGTATTCATTACTTTCTGTTATTTCAATTTTATTTATATAGCGCTTTTAACATGGAGCGCGGTCACAAAGCACTTTACATTGGGCCCGGGCCCACAGTCCCCAGAGAGTAAGCTAAAGGCGACAGTGGCAAGGAAAAACTCCCTCAAGAGGAAGAAACCTT
>JAACJT020000021.1:12052949-12113346 GCA_009936485.2 Gymnarchus niloticus | reverse complement strand
CCCTCAACTTCAGCTGTCCTGTCTGACCTGCTTGCTGCCTTCTGAGCCACCAAACCTGCTCTGATTACTGGACTGCATATTTGATTTGGCAAAAATTTTACACCAGATGCCCTTCCTGACGTAACCCTCACCATTTATCCGGGCTTGGGACCGGCGCTGAGAAACGCATAACGCATTCCCCAGTGGCTGGGTTTAATGTTCACTGTGAAACATCAAAATCAGGCAGTCAAATAAAAAAAAAAAAAAAATGCAGATGAAACAAGTTGAACAGTTAGAATAACTTTCACATTTCAAATGTTTTTTTAAAACACCGCCTAGAAGCCTGACTCTAGGTTCATTAGAACTCATCCTTCTGTATGGGGGGAAGGGGGGATTACCTCTGGAGTTGGCATCCCAAGGTTTTCCGCTTGACTTCTCTCAGGGGTTCCATGGACATGATCTGGACCACGTTCACAATGAGCCTAGGTACCTGTGCCCAGAAAAGTCACCATGTGTACTAAGAGCACCAGCCAGAAGGATTGGGATCAGAATAGGAGCTGGCAGAAGCAAACAACCCACAGTGCCTTACCTCGCTCATCAACATGTCTAAGGCTTCTGTCATGTAGTCTATGAAGTTATCCGCTGAGTAGAGAGTCTGCAAAGAAACTATTTATTCACTTTTTTTAAACCTACACTAGAAACCCCTTATTTCCCCTACGTTGTTGTCCACCGAAGACTTTTGCCTCTCCTTGGAATAGGAAACAGACCACAAGGTATGCTGAAGCTAACCTTGTTTTTGCAGTAATCACAAATGTCGTTCATGCCGACCAAGACAGACACCAACTTCCAGTCATCTCTAAAATTGAGGCCCTAAAAAGGGGAAAAAAAAAAAAAAAATGCGTCAATGACACACACACACACACACACACACACACACACACACACACACACACACACACACGTTGCTTTCTGTCTACTGCAGATGTCAAAGTGAGTACCAAGCACACAGTGAAGAGTGATCCTCACCGGATAGACTTTAAACGTGTCAATCAGATTCCTGGTCTGCTCAGCGAAGTTCCTAGAAGGGGAACATTTGCCCACATCAGCCTGATAATTTTAAAATCCTACATATTGGGTTATTTGACATCAGCTAATTATACTCTGAAGCCTTCAGCTCTATTCTGCTACCATCCAAAACGCTTTGTCCTATTCAGGGTTGTGGATGGGCTTGGAGCCTAGGCACCCTAGGGCATAAGGTGAGGGACACCTTGAACCCATCACAAGGCACGTGCACGCACGCACAAACAAGACAGTTTAGCTTTCAATGCATGTCTTTGGACTGTGGGAGGAAACCTGCAAAGCACATACCAACTCTACGTAGAAAAAGAGCTAGAGGTGGAATTTGAACCCCCAACTCTGGTGGTGTGAGGCAACAGTGCTAACCACTGAGCCACTGTGCCCTCAGATTCAGCCTCAGTGCAAAGTGTTAAGCAGAGGTTTTGTACTTTCCAAAACCTAGACAATTCAGTGAAATTGTTCATACCTTATCAGCCCTGAGAGAAAAATCACTTAAGTGAATTGCTATTTAGAGCCTGTTTTCTTAGAGATCAGTATCTCTTAGCTCAGTAAATTTAGGGAAATCAAGAACCTAGTTAGCACTAGAGTGGCAATGACAGGCAGACGGGTTTAACATCCTTTCCCAGTTCCTACAGGGTTAAAACAGACAGTGATTGCTAACACATGGCAACCCCACCCACTGTGGGTTTGCACACCGCACCTGCCCCATGACCATGATCACATGTCCTTGACCAACCCTGGGATAAGGGATTATATCTCAGGAGCACAGCAATTGTACAATATGGTGCCAGCCTGTTTGCCCTGATGGACTATGACAATAAAAGGGGCGATTGTAGAAAACACACCAGACATTATCGGATTATTTTTAGAAGGATATAAACAGCTGTTATTAGCTGTTTCAGGGAGATCAAAACATAAGCAAATCAGGGTTATAGAGTGGATAATTGAACCCAGTGAAACCCAGCCTTCAGCAGCCCAGTATCTTTACATTGACTTTACATAGCCTCCTCATATGAGGGGGAAATTCCATCTTCAGTCTTCCTTTAAAAACAAAGGAACATCTGCTAGAAATGATTGCCTGCATTCAGTCTGGTTTAAGACCAGACATTTATAAAACAGTATATTTGGCTTTTATACATATAGGAATCTGTGCCATAGCAAAAGAGCCCTCTTACCATGTGTTTTGTCCAGTGATGGCCAGGTTGAGGCCTGTCTTGTTCAGGGACGCTGGGTAACCATGGAAAGTCAATTTTGGAGCTGGACCCAACACTTTTGGGTTGAAGAGTCTGAGGATGTCTGCATGCGAGCGTGAAGAGGGAAGCATGATCACCTGTGTCTATTAAAACAATGCTGAAGCCCTATACTTAAATACCTA
Source organism: Gymnarchus niloticus (assembly GCA_009936485.2). Lineage (NCBI taxonomy): Eukaryota > Metazoa > Chordata > Actinopteri > Osteoglossiformes > Gymnarchidae > Gymnarchus > Gymnarchus niloticus. Next base: position 12,110,915 of record JAACJT020000021.1, on the reverse strand, counting down.
GTTTAACACTAGTTTTTAAACACTCGCGTGAATTGACCGGCTGAGAATGTTTTTATCGTTTCCGTCCTTTCAGGATTATTTGAAGTTATTTTACTCCAGCTGTACTTTTTAAAAAGATGCATGTATTGTACTGCATGTATGAGTACATCACTACAAGTAACACAGATCAAATTACTGACAGCAAATCACAATTGAAAGCTTAGCTCTTTTTAATCCCCTAAAAAGGATTCCATGCAAATTTTAACTTGAAAATGATCCACATATTATTAAAGGGATTTAAATAGCCATCCACTGTGGTAAGTATGAAACATGAAAGGTTTAATCACCGCACAACTGTAACCACTTTGTTAACAAGGGGGCTCAGACGGCAAATCACAAAATGAAGAAGTCTGTCTCCATCAAAGAGTGGTGATTCATGGTGGGATCAACAAACAAGCCAAACAGACCGGATGCCCCCTGAAAAATCAGCTCAGGACACTACCAAAGTGGGATCTTAACTCCTGAGTTGGCTTGTGTGTGGATCGTGAAAAAAAACACCCTAAATGATCTCTCGCAGTTGCCAAATAGAAAAGAACAGCTGAGAACATGAAAATAAGCTATGACTATACTTGCAAGTGTAATGACATCTTCATACTTCCCATACCCTCCAATGCTGCAAGACACACACACACACACAGGTTCAACAAAGCAGTCTTGTCTCAGTACAAATACTTAAAATTAATCCATTTAGTTTTATTAGAAGACTAAAGTCCCCTTAGAGGCTGTAGTAAAATATTGTTGGAGTTATTTTATAATGGGTGATAAAATAGTGCAGGTACCTACATGCTGGTTTTTGCAATGTCTGTGGCACTATTAAAAGGTGATTTACCCTAAACACCCTCTTGTAGGGAGGGCATCATACCTGTATGAAAGGTCTCTGAATTCAATTGGTATTCCAAAGAAACTTGAGGCATTAATCGCTATTCCACTCTGCAATGGAGAAAACAAAAACTGCAAAGTAAATGTATAGGGAGGAGACTGACTGCTGTTTCCAAGTACAATATGTAACGGCCATCCACAGCTGGGGCAGGAAGGAGAGACTGTGACAACTAATATATGACAAGGGGCCAACTTTGGTAAAGATGCTGCTAGGCTGAGCTTCTATTAAGTGACCAGTAATAAGTACAATTAATTAGACAGCACATCCCATCAGAAATACACCCAGGAGAGAATCTAACATGAAGTTTACAATGACAACAAAAGAGGATAGTCTGGGCTGTCCGGGCTCCTTCGGTGCTCCCAGGCTTCCCGACGGCCCTGTCAGTGTTGATCAGAACAGCCAGGCTGAATGGATCTGCTGTAGATGGAGGGAAATTTTACCCTCCATCTACAGCAGGAAAGAGTGCTAAAATTTCCACACACACATATATACGTTTCTGAAACATATTGCAAATCCAACACCAAATATGGTTTTGGTAAAAAGTTCGAGTCCTCTGCAGACTTTTTGAGTCAAGCCAAAAAGCTTGGGGAGAAAGGAGGAGGAATTAAAAACTCACCGTCAGTGAATCCCCAAGAGCTGCTACAACTTTGATATCTGCAGCTTTCACAAACTCAACTGCAACACCATAACACAGGAGAAGGTACCTCAATGTTCCATTTGTCCTTCGAGTATGGCACACTTACTGTATCTTTCCAGCACTGTTTGACACATTGGCAATGGGGGGGGGGGGATGACGACATTGTCTCACCTGAGGTAGGTACTGTGGGAGACGGGCTCATATCAGGGCACTGGAAAGGAGGATGCTTGAATCCAGCTGGCCTTGTTTCCACAACGTCCTCCTGTGGAGAGCATAGGGAGTCGAAGTTAATGGACATATTACTCAGGCAGTTAACAACTCATTACTTAAACCAGAAGAAAAAATTATTCTGCGAGTCCACCATAGACACACAGCTCAGGGATAGCAGAGCAGAAACCTCGGGTACATTTTCATGCAGAGCTCTGACTCAGTAACCATAACGTTCGACTTCAGCAGAACAGAAATCCTATAGCAGTACAACCCCTGTTGAAGTGCTGGGTTTATCAACACAGCAGAAACATTTGCGATGAGGTAAGGTCTGGAAGCTCTAAGGTGGTGCAGCTCAATAAGATGGAGAATGACAGGCGGACTGTGGGTACGGCGCTGGAGGCACAATACTACCTTACTGAGCTCCATCTCAGTGTACTGTTTCTTCAAATTCTCATACTCCTGCAGCCATTCGTTACCTAGGCAACAAAGACTGGCAATTATGATTCCCATAAGATTGGAGAGCTGTCCTTTTCAACCAAAACCATAAGGACCAGGAGGAAACAGGTTGTTGCATGTGGGGGGAAAAGTATTCACCATACAAAGCATTAAGACAACCACATGTAACAAATGTTTATGATGGTTTCTGACCATAAACAGAAAGTGGAGGGGGGGGGGTAGGCAAGAGGAAGGACAGTTTACTTACCCTGAACTAAGCAGATAGCCAGAAGACTGGTCACCAGTGCAACATTAAACCACATCATAGCACCACAGCTTTCAGTAGAAGCCAGCAGACAGTGAGCATCACAGTACCTTTATAGGGTTTATGCTTATCTACCCTTACCATATCTTCCATTGTCGGTGTCAAAGTCTGGTCCATCGGACAAAAACCATGCAATGCTGATCACAGAGAACAGCACGATCCAACACGTTTACGCTGTCACAGCAGAGTGCGACTAGAGTCAAACACACAAGCGCCCTGTCCAGCTGGCATACTCAGCCCAACAAACATGGCCCCCCTGGGGAGCAGCAGAAACTGATCCAGTATCCATGCCAAACTAGTTTTCACAAGGCATCTGCTCCTGCAGCTGGAGTCCTACAGATCCAGAATGTGCAAAATAAAATCCTACTTGATAAAAGATTCATGCAGCAGATGATGTTAGTCTAAATGTAGCTGACACACACACACACACACATCCAGTCAACTGTCGTTCTAAGTGCAGAGCTACTCTGATATGGGCGTTTTTGTTGGATAGAGAAATAGACACATACGGTCACTTGTGCCTTTGTAACATTGTGGGGGTGCGCCCTTCATTTCAACTGGCCTAACCCTAACTATGATAAGCCTAAACCTTACCTACCCCTAACCTTAACCATAAGTAACCCAACAAAAAAAGTTCTGTTGTGGATACTAGTATAAAGTTTTTTTTTTTTTTCCCTCCAGGGGAAACACACACACCACTGTGGTTATTTTGCTTTATTAGTTTGTTTCAAATTCAACAGGAACAGCAAGAGCAGTCCAGAGAAGAGGGAAGTCCTTCCCAGAGTTCAACAGTAAAACCAATTTTAAATTCCAATGAAGTGTTCAAAAAAACACCACACCTCTGAATCCTTAAAAATGTCTATTAATAACATTTTACTTTCCATCTAAATGGACTTACTGTCTTAGTGCTTACAGTCCACAATCCATCATGCATTTCAGCACCGTGTGTAAAAACACTGCTCTGGCTCCAAGACGGCTTAACACAGTGTCTGTCTTTCTCGGAAATTCAAAAGGTTGGGGGGCCCAACAAAAAACAAATTATGAAAGGCAAAGATACCCTTCCCAGAGTGCACCTCACCACCAAGTGCCACAGTCTGCATGTAGCATAAAAAGCCCATTTGTTCCTCAAAAGAGAAAAAAGTGATCAACAGTCAAATGGATGCATGAAAATGTTACATCAGCAGCTCCAGTCCACTTTAAATCCTAGACACTGGCCCACTGGTCTGGCATCATAGGACCACATTGCCAGTCTGGAAAACCCATTATTCAAGTGTCATTTCCATTCCTTAGCGATGAAGTCACCCACACCCAAAAGGGCACATGGCACAAAAAGCAACTGGAAGCCAATGTTGTCAGTCAACGAACTGCTGAGCCATTGATATGCATCAGGCCACTGGGTCCACCCTGAAAGATGCCAACACTAACACCGTCATCAATTTAGGGAGCATACCAAGATACACAGACCATCTAGGATAAACATACAGAACAGGGAAAACAAAAGTCTGACATGTGGCTCAGGACAACCATGTAGGATGGATAACCTCACACATTAGGGTGCAAACTGCTCCAGAGCAGACAGTCGTAATCCTGGTCAGAAGTCCCTTCCAAGAAGGCTCAAGAAACAAAGTACAGCAACCCTGAGACGCAAGCTGGGGAGGGAAAAAAAAAAAAGCTTTCCAACGCCGAGACCCTGCTATTGCACTCTGCACATCTACAAAGAATGTTCAAGGTCCTCCGCTACTGAGGCTGAAGGTTGACTTCATCCTGGGCCTGGTCAGGAGGAGCAGGCGGTCTTGGGGCAGCTGGGTGCTGCCCCTGGCGGTAAGCAATGATGGTTCCTAGCAGCAGGGCGAGGACAGTCATGAGGTAAAGATCCCACTCTGGACCCAACAGCTGGTCCAGTTCCACCAGGGACAAGAGCTTCTTCACCTGCAGGCAGACAGACAGCAACTGGTGGAAACCTGGTCAGATCAGGGTGGGAGTGTATGCATGTATAGATATCAACCCAACTATGCAAGTTGGGGGGGAACCCCATTCATCAAGTTTGTTGCTCTAGAATTTAAGAATTCACTCATTGGGAGAGATGAAGGTCCAACATTTCATTACTGAAATTCCGGGCCCTTTGAGGGCCCTGAATAGACTGAATTTCTGCACTCACACTCAGCTCCTGCAGGTACTGCACATAGTTAAGGAGCGTCAGCTTGCTTAATGCCAGGTAGACAGGCACCTGAGCATCCATGCTAGCCTCCGCTGCCATGTCATAAAAGCGCTTGGCCAGGTAGAGGTCCTGCATGTGAGATGTGATAAACAGGCTCACTGGCAATGCTGAAGAGCACAGAAGTGTATGAGCATATTTATTATGTTGCAGGCAAACAATGTTCTCTGGAAGAAAGTCCTTTAAAAGACTCACTTTCATTAAAAAAAAACAAAAAAAAAAAAACCCCCCCACACACCACACATCTGTGAATGTAATCAAAAAACCCAAAAACAGCCAGAAGTCATATGTTATTGGGTGACTTATGGTTTGAGATTAGGGCTGGGTGAGTTAAGGGTTGTTAGAGTTAAGATTAAGTTAATAGGAATGAACGGACTGTTCCCATTTAAAAAAAAAAAAAAAACCCCCACACACACACACACACACACACACACGTTGGTGTGAGTGTGTACACGCCTACCTGCTTGACACCCAGGCCCGTCTCGTGCATGTAGCCCAAGTTAAACATGGCCTGGGCACTGTGCTGCTGCTCAGTGGCCAACCGGTAGTGCATCGCAGCCGTCTCATAGTCCACATCTGTGCCGTGGCCATAGAAGTGGTAGTCCCCCACCTTTATCTGGGCCTCCATGTAGCCTGTTGCCAGGGGAAACAGGACATGCTGACCAATCAAAATCTGAAATGCATGTCAAAAACCCAATGCAGATTTGTGACAAGCTACAGTACAGAAGAGGAGCAGCGGTCTGTCAAAAGCCAGAGTGCAATTTAACAGCCCACTGACCATCTACATATTACAGTGGCTCTCAACCACAAATCTTTTCTTCCCTAATGATGCTCTAAGGGAACAACATGCAAACATGATGCCAAAAACACGCCCACAAAGTGAGGCTCCACCGTACCCTGTGCGGCTGCTCTAGTCCAATAGAGCAGGGCTCGTGGATACATCTCACCCTCAGGAAAAAGCTTTGCTTGTCCTGTTTTAGGAACAGGGGACAGAATGATTTCCATATTTCATGCATGTTTTCAGCTTTAAACGTTTACATAAATATTAATGATGCAATATTGCCCCTATGTGTCAGGTGCAAGGTAGTGCATTTGCTGGACATACTCTGCTCCAAAATGAAGGCCACATTACTCTGGGCGACCTCATAGCCCTGCTCGGCAAGCAGCAGGTACTGAGCCACAGCAGCATCCACGTGGCCATCTCTGAAGCTCTCGTAAGCCACCGTGAGCCTGCTTGCCCATCGGCCACGCTCACACACGTTCTTAAACAGCTGTGAGAGGAGATCCAGCCAGCAAGCACAGAACAGAGCATCGTTCAGTCAGACAAACTCCCAAAAACAGAGAAATCCTGGTCAAACATGCAGCTATAATCATAAATGAAATCGTGGAACTGTACGTTAACAGTTACCAGATTAATTAGGATAAGTACAGGTACTAAAATTGTATTACAGTCTTCTCTGTGGGACTCGGATCTTTTACTTTCCAGTCGCATGTCCAGCTCCATACATCCCGGAAACAATTCGGAAGTTTAACTGTACCCCTCACCCGCCCTGGCAGCTTACCTCCACAGCTGTGTGGCAGGAGCGCATGACACCGGTACCCGTAGCATGCATTTGGGCCAGGCTGTGGAAAGCCAGAGTATGGCCAGCCTGCGACGCCAGGGTGAAGTACTTTAGCGCCTGCTTGTAGTCACGCTCCACGCCAATGCTGTCTAGTGAGGAAGAGCAGGACAGCCCATGCTGAATCAGACATGAGTACAGCCCTCACAGGAGGTGACCCGAGACTGCAGAGGAAAAATCTGCTATTTTCAAGTCTTCTCTTTGCTCATGGCCACCTATAACCCATCCTTAACCCAGTAATGGTGTGCTCTCATTTCCTCATCTGTCAATCCAGGAAGATTATTCTGACAGTAGTTTTACCCCATCTCTGGGGTGAGTCATGGACCAGCAATAGTGCCGTCTCTGCCCTAAATGGCAGATGAGTTCTTTAAGTATAGGGCACCTCCCGGCCAGCCGTGCACACAGGCAGCACTCACTGTAGTGCATGGCACCCAGCTGCACCTGTGCATCTACCCAGCCCTGATCTGCTGCCTTCTGGAGGTACTGCAGTGCCATCCTGTAGTCCTGCACAGGAGAACAGTCACACAGTCGGCAAAACCATCCAGATCAAAGTCAGAATGTGTTCGCACAGCAACAAAGATCAATCACAGTAACATCCTGCTAGACCATCTGGCCCACTCCAGACGGGCACCCACCACGGGAACACCCCTGCCGTGGAAGTACGCCATGCCGAGTCCGTTCTGGCCCACTGGGTCACCCTATGGGTAGGGTGGTAGAGAGAGAGACCAGTGGTAGACAGGATTGGGTGAAAGCACACATGCAGGGGTTAGGGAAGGCGTACTCACAAGCTCAGCTGCTTTCCTGAAGTAGTGTAGGGCAGTCTCATTATTCTGGGGGGTCACATTGCTGCCTTCTGTGTACATCTGTGGAAGACAGCAAAACTGGCATGTCATGTGCCAGCCTGCTGCTACATCAGCTTGAAACAAAACTAACATTGACAGGTCCCAGAGCAGCACCTACCTTTCCCAAAAAGGCCATCGCCTGGCTGTTCCCAGCTTTCGCTGCCTGGCTGAAGTAGGCGAAGGCCCTCTGAGGGCAAGGTTTGGGCAACAGGGCAAAACGTGAAACGCACAGATGAAATCAGCCACCTTGTGGGTGCCCATGAGGTTTACAGAAACATCTAGCATCCTTAATATCATGAAATAAACATAGCCCTTGCTGGCCTCAGGAAACAATGATAAATGAAAGCAAGTAGTGTTCATAATGTCTGACGTAACCATGGCAACAGCTCCTAGTTAGAGTACACCACATAGGATGGACCGCACAGATGGAGAATGCTACCTCATGATTCTGCTCCACCCCTCGTCCTCCATAAAGGTGCAGCTGTCCCAGGCCCACCTACAGGAAGACCCAGGCACACATTACATACCTCAACCCACCCAACGCTTTTTGAGGGGTACAGACAGGAACAATCCCAATACAAGAAGCCTTAAATATTAAGCCGAACCTTCTGGCGTACCTGGGCCTGCACATCTCCCTTCTCAGCCAGGAACTGGTAGTACTGAACTAGGTCCTCCTCCATCCCACTGGACATCCCAGGCTGTTCCAACTCGTCCAGGAGACGAATTCGCTGCACTGCTCTGCCACCAGACTGGGACACATCACTGGCCACTGACACACACACACACACACACACACACACACACCAGGGTAAGGAGATTCTAAAACAAATAGCAGTACTTGGAGTGCTGTGTTCAGAAATCACATACACAAAATGCACACAGAGGTCCTCTGATCAACTGATGAGTCATGAGTTTACAAGTAGCAGGCCCCTGATCTGCTAACAGTCCCAGGAGAACAAGAAGTTGGTATCTTATGGCAAAGAAACTTGGCGTTCCACATGTTCTCCTAAAAGATGTGTTGTGGTGCTTAAAGCTACACGCTCCTCACACTAATCTGTTTCCTTGAATCTCTCCCATCTTTTCAAATGAAATGATTTAACTTGAGAGGGTTCAAGCAGTGCATGACAGCCACACACTGCATGGTAGAGCACCCTAAGGTCATCACCCAGATTTTTAGATCATTTAACTGTTCTGACAGCTACGTACTTGCTGAATTCGTGAAACAGGTCAATTTTTATAGTGCCTTTCACAACACTGTTACCCCAAAACACTTAATACACACGTGTGATAATTACAATGTGTTTTGATGAAAGGAACAAACTTACACTAAATTTATTCCATTTTAAGTCAAAGGTGCCACTAGCTTGGTTTTTTGCTATTAAAAGTTGTCCATAAAAATGGACATGTTATGAGACAGGAGAACCCAACTCCTCATCCTGTCAGTGTATGTGACATTAAAGGGCATCACCCAGGACTGACAACCTGTGGACACCATTAGATATTGCAAAGCTGCCAAGAGCTGCATCGGTGGTGAAGACACAGTACCTGCGGGTGGGAGGGGGAGGAGGCTTCTTACCATGGTTTGCCACCACCCTGTAGTGCGTCAGGGCAGATTCACAGCTCTGGGACACCCCGATTCCTCCCCAGTATCTGTAACCCTGCAAGGCAAACAGGAGAGACTGGTGTCAACCAGGCCCTAGTCTCAATGGGCCTGCAATGTTGAGCAGAGTGGGCTCAAGCTTTGTGACCTCCACTCTACCACAGCTACAGGCAGGTCCACTACCATCAGTGCCTACAGTTCACCTAGCATACAAGGCAAACTCACCAGAACCATGTGAGCCGCCAAGTTCCCTCCCAAGGCCGCGAAGGTGTAGTAGACCAGAGCCTGCAAGGCAAGCAGTTACCAGGCAAGGCTCTGACGTTTTTAAATTCAAACAATGGCATCCATGCATTTCAGAGTTCTTACCTTTGACTGGCTGGAGTCCACCCCTAGACCTGTGGCATACATGAACCCAAGAGCCTAAATGTGTGAAAGAGGACCAATGACAATGGGGCAAATTCATGAAAGTACCCAAAATACGACAGCTGTGCAGAAGGTTATGAAGGGACCAAGTCATCAGGATTGGACAGAGAATACCTTGAATTCTACAGCTGGACCACCAAAACCATTCAGCCTAATCTGTTCAACTATGCAGAGTATGAAGAGCAGTATACCATTTGTGCTTTGGGGGACCCCTCCACGGTCAGCTTCTCAAGGACACCCTTGGCCTGTGAGATATTCTGGGTCAGGTAGTCCCCAAGGAGCATGGTGAGGGCCACTTTCTCAGAGGCCTTTGTGTGGCCCATGTTGGCTGCCTTCGCCAACCTCTCATACCCTCTGGAGAGGAGACAGTCTCAAGCTGAGTGCCATAATACAGGGGGGGAATGATGCCAGCTTGAAAAGCAGAGCCTGCTTCAAATGACCAACCACAACTTAATGTACCTTCAGGGCAAAATCATCACTGGATTTCAGCGGTACCACGTTCTTACGCTGCTTGGCTGCCTTCTGTTAAGGGGTTGCTGAATGACTGCCGCCCCACCCACATAAACTACAGCCAAATGCACTACAACTTTTTCTTTACAAGCATTAACTGTTCAGTAAGAAACCTCCTAAATTAGCCAACGTACATCATGACAAGACTGGCAGTTATGTCATGCGCTACGGAACATGCCTATCTGTCCAAGTGCGGTAACAATAAGCAGCAATCCAGATTCACCAGACTGTTTAATTTAAAGCCTGTAACCAAACAAGGCTCCCGGCTGTCAGACCATGACAGCCTTCCGCATATAGACTTACCAGGTTTAAATGCATCAATGTCTACAGTATCCTAAGACACACTCCCTGGAAACTTGGCTACAGTTTGCCACACCTATCCCCCAGCAAGCATGCCAAGGTAGATGCTGTTTGGTTATCAGACAGGACTGCCTACAGGGGAGCAAAGTTACAGGTCATAAGTGACATACTCCTTCCTCTGGCTGCTCCTGCTTGTCCCACTGATAATTCTCAAGGCTTCCTGGTAGACCTCCTCTGCCTCAGCTGCCCGGAGCCGCTGCTCTGCCTGCTCCTCAGCTGTGGGCAGGCAAACAAAAATGAAACTCAGGATGCCCTGCAAGCATGGTAACACCTCACCTACATAACTATGTTGACCGTGAAACAGAACAAGTTTTACAATAAGATTACATACGTTAATTTTAATTTAAAAAAAAAAAAAATATTGAAGTCTTTAGTAGGTGGCAAAATTAGTGTAGTGCAAAGTTGCTGGTTCAAGTCCCAGGAGGGATTATCTTGAATTTTTGCCAAACGTTTAAATTAGTATGACAAAACAATTTTGTCAAATACCAAATAGGGACAGACTCACTGTAGTCTTAGCAACACTAACGTGCTAGAATCCTAACTACAGACACACAATCACACCGTTACATCTCCGTACTTATTCACTACACTGCCTTCGCTTCAATAGCGTAGTTATAGCACAGATTTTCTCCGCATGTGTTCCTGCATGGAGATGCAGGTCTTACTTTCACAAAAGCCCCATTTCTTGTCGCGGTCGTAGTCGTAGGTGGTGGCGCACCACAGCCGCCCATCGCCGCGGCCGTCGACAGTGCAATCTGAATACTCTTTCCCCAAAAACAGGAAGGGGAACTGGCATGGGTCGCCATCACTGGTGCCCCCATTCACCATGGGAACTTCAACAAGCAGCAAGACACATTGCAATACAATTGTCATTCTCTAAGAATCCACCTTCCCCCCCCCATACAGACATTGTACATACAACCACTATGTGTGGTACTTAATCATTTACCCCCACTACACATACTGTTTATCATTATGATTTAAGCTGATTGGCAAATTCTGATAAGTTGAACTGTTAAAAAGAGCCACCATACTCATTTTCAGTCTGTCTAGGTATAATTTCCACTCGATACTGAAACTCTACATTTGAATAGTTGGGTGCCAAATAAGCAACAGGTGTTCAGGAAACCAAAACCATGCTTGATAGACAGTCCAAAGGAACAACACTTCAGGCAACTTAACTGGAAGCAATGCTTGAGCAAATAAGGTTTTAATACTATAAATAATACAGGTAATAAAATTACTACAAGATCTTTGAAATTCAAGTGTACTTTTATTTTAAATACCCACAGTAAGCATCTAAACAGTGGGGTTTAACTATGAAACATTAGAGTGATAAAAATGTCCAACTATTATAAACAATTAAACGGCAGAAAAGGCCTGACTAATTCTACCAATAACGCACAGCGCTAGACCAGACATCAATCTGAGATGTTGCTGTACAGGTTCTGTGGCTTGGCAGAGACTCTCACCCTGCCGTTCAGGTGCATGCTGGGAGAGCACGTCCCTCCCTCCCCATTGAGAAGGGGTCTTGGCCTGAGCTGCAGAGTTCTTGGAGGAAACTGATGACCCTGTCAGGATCTCTGCTCCAGCTAGGGAGTCCTTCTGCCTTTTGTTCTGAGTTGAAAAGGCAAGGACACACACACACACACACACACACACACACACACCACAAAAGAAAAAAAAATTGCAACAAGTCTGAGTAAGTATATACAGTTTTGTAACTTAGAAAACGGCACATTACAAATAAATCACATCAAGTAGCATCTGGCTCATCTGATTTCTTCTGCAAACAGGTCAGCCATATTTCACTAGCAGGTTCTTTCCTGGACTTCACTCCAGTTGTTAGTTTGGTGTCACTTTTCTAACAACCAAATGCGCTTTTGGGTAAGTACTGTATGCGCGCGCACGCACACAGTCACAATATTGACATCCCCAGCCACACACGTCCAATGTTTTCAACTTCTGAATCGTTGTAATTGATGTAATTGATGATATTCCGTACGAAGTACTGCATGTTTAATACGTTAATACCTACCACTGAACCTTTAAACAGGGATTCCAATTAATGGGAATAAAACCGCATGCGGTGAAGATTATGGTTCCGTCAGAACACGAAGCAAAAAGGAGCCCCAAAAAGAAAACGACGGTTTTCGCTATGTTGTGTTAAAGCAGAGCACAAATCACGTATACGCATTTCTCTATCCCCCGGCAAAAAGTGTCATTACCTCAGTTTCTGGTGCATCATTCAGATCTGCGAAAACAAAACACGGCTTGTAATCAAATAACACTTACAATCACTCGGTGATAAAAATCTATACCCAGTTATCTTGTAGATGATACGAACCCGCTAGCGTTTCGATATGATAAGCTGAATTCGCCACATCATTTTTACAAAGCGTTGCAGTGCACGTACAAATTCGCTTACTTACCAGATGTTACTCCACGTGACTTAACCAACAGCAGTAAGACGAAAAGTGTATTCACGACCATCTTTTGCATTTAAACAAACATGTTTTTAGCAAAACCAAGACTTCACTGAAAACGAGGTCAACTTTAAACATTAAACCATAATATTCACATCAGGCGTTCTCAAGTCTGGTTAACACTGACTGTACGATATACAGGGGGCAAATATGGTAATGCAGCAACACTACCTTTGAAATACGTAAATTTCAAATCATTTTATCATTCACAGACTTTTTCTTTCCTTCGCACCTGCTGTACTATTTTCACCGCACAAGACACAACTCGCGTCTTTATTATTTAAACCGCTCGACTCAAGTGCGACGTAGCTGTCAGAGTTTGACCAATCCGAGTTTACCCCGCCCCCTATTAAATGTCACCCTATCGTTGCCCAAGTTGCATGATGTTGTCCAATAGAAGCGTCACACACAACAACGCCTCTCTACCTGGGCTGTGACGGGATTGAACGAATTTAACAAATACATGTCTCTTCGCGATTTGTCATGGTTCCGCACGTGGACCAATGACTCGATCGTCCCTTTGCAAAACTTACCATTTTAAAAACGATCAAAGTTATCAAAAACGTATTTATTATATTTATTGAAGCAAATTTTGTTACGAAAGGGACAATCAAACGACTGTGGGTCTTCGGTAACCTTTTAATAAATTGTCGATTTTAAAGACTTCTGTTTAACTTCGTAAGCAAGCAACTGTTGTATTGCTCGCTGTTCTGTTATAATTAATGAAACTTGGTTACATCCTAAAGTTTTATCAAGCAGGTTATTAGTTTTGATTGCGAGTGCATCGGTTATTTTTTCTTTTACCAAAATGTGTGGTCTCATATTGCGTGGCATATTCACAACGTGCTATAAGCAACACCGCATACAGTTTCCGCTGTGTCAATGTGTATTAACTTACTATGAAATGGAAAATGAACGTCTTTATTCCAGGTCCGAAATTTTGCTTACAATACTTAATTTTTCCAAGTAGTCTACTCCTGTAGTTATTAAATTCACGGTTTCCTCGACGGTTGACTGTTTGCGAAATAAATTTTTATCTCAGTTTATTTAATTTTTGTTGTCTAAGTTTCGTTTTTACTGACAAAAAGCATTGTGGCATTCTGGCTCTTATTAACTATCATAGAGCGCAATTTATGATCATTAAATAGGTTCATGATTACCTGATAGTTCATTGTCCTTGAGTAATTAAATAACTGAATGGCTGAATTATCTTAACTAAATTAAATTGATATGTTTACGATAGTCTGAGGTTCACATGCCAAAGTAAATTAAGGTAACATCTGATTTTCTATTCACAGAGTTGTAACGTATTCTTCATGAAGAAACTGTATCTTATCACATCATGCAATATTTATGCATCATTTTCATATAAGCTAAATGAAACGTCATTGACCATCTTGGGTATAACAAACGTTCAGAAATCTTGGTCTCCAAAAACCCCTTTTCATTGGTATTTTCTATTCATAACGGCATGTTTGCGAAGTTCCATTAATCGACTGCTACTAGTTGTGGGCCTGTATTTGTTTGTTTTTATTCATAATATCCCCGAGATTCTTTAATTTGTCTTTTTATGACGATATCCAAAACTTCTAGCACAACTTCGAGGATAATTTTGAGGTAAACCATGAAAGCGCCTTGAGCTGCGTTTACCTCCGAGTTACTTCCTGTGAAAGGTAAACAAATGGAGCTGGACACACGGAGCCGTCAAAATCCTCAGAAATGTAACCCTAACTCAGGATTTAAAAATCAAAATGCCGGGACAGAAGAGAAAATACAATGTTCGCTTTCCACCCGTAAGTTTATCTCTGAATATCTCTTAAGCCGAATATTTGAAATTTCTTTCACTCACAAGCCTGTGTTCGTACCACGGCGTTCTCATTGTAACTTCTAACACCTGGATAATTTTTCCTGACGACCGCATCCTTTTGCTCAAAAGTCTCACGCCTTCCCCGGTTCTGGGACAGGGTCGCATCAAGAAAATCATGCAGAAGGACACGGAAGTGGGACGGATTGCAACGGCTGTACCAGTTATTATTTGTATCCTCCAAGTTGCAAGAAAACGTGATTCCACGCGCTCTTTCCTCAGTTGTCATCTGAGAAACACAGATGAATATTACCACGTCATACGAAATGATTGTACCCGAGCATAGCTTTTGCCTTAGCTTTTGGAATCAGCCAGAGCCTTAGAGATGTTCTTAAAGTCTCTCTTGCACAAGACTAATCAGATCACCCAGTCGAAACACAGCAGGATCATGACTATGGCCCATATGTAAGTCTGCTTTGATTAAATGCCTGTACTCCTCCATTTTGCTATTTAGAATAGACTGTAATAAATTGTACTATATGCATCAACTTCGTCCTTTAAAAAAATTACCAATATTGTTCAAATAGAAATGATTTAACATGGATAATTATACAGGAGAACAACTGTCTTTTATGTGGGTGGTGTTGCGGGTGATGTCATTTATAGGAAGCAGTGTATTGATACAGAGAAGCTCTTTGACTTCCTGAAGGACCTGGCTGAAGCGTCCACAGTCCCTTCCTCCCAGAGGAATAGTCGTGACAAGGAGAAGTGGCCAGCCCACAAATGGAGGGCCTCTAGTTCCACCACCCCAGCAGCCAAAGGGAGACAGAGGAAAGTTGCTTTGGTGGTCAGAAATTCTGTCAGTTTCCAAACTCATTGATTTGTAGTGCAAACTAGGTTTTCCCATCATGTCTCTTCTAGGAAGAAATGGAAGGACATCCCCGTCAAAGTGAAGCTGCATAAGCATGTATAGTAAAGCAAAGAACATGGAAATTTTCTGGGTAATTTGTTTATCACAAATGGATGGAAGTATTATGACTTTATTTAGTTGTGCTTAAATTATAACATGACAGTATAGTTTTTAAAAATTCTTTAACCCACATATGCTGTCAGATTGAGACTTGTTTTTTTTTTTTTAATTATTTGAGGTCTCTGGCCCAGAGCTGCTTACCATGTTTGAAGACAAAAAGGTACAGCAAAGCAGCATTTCTTGGCTAGTTTTTGGAAAACTTGACCTGCACTAAGATCCCATGATGCCAAGGCCCATAGTATTCAATAGAATGTCACCTATTTAACTCCTGATCTGACTTTGCGTTTTTTTTTTTCTTTTCTTTTTCTTTAAGAGAATTTCTCATGTTGTGCAGGTATGACCATCTGCTGCTGTGGACATTATACAGAACACCTCTGTCAGGACAAGGTGGTGATGGGAACCTGTTATGCACCCAGAAAACATTTTTGTTGCTTATTGTGAATGAGTTGTTCCATTTGGTTCTTCTCCCATTTTAAATATTTCTATTTAATTTTTATTGGTGCTAGTGAGATAGATGCAATTTAATGAAATTAGATGTTTTGTTGTCTTTCCCTTATGAACTGTAGCCAAACTCTGTAAATGAAGTTACTTTTATAAATCTCCAAGATATTTTTTTTGTAATATTTTTGTATTCTATCAAGAAGGGGGATATGTTGGCTCAGACTTTTTTTTTTTTTGCTTCAAGTTCATGCAGGAGGGGATGTTAAATTTTCTGCATTTGCATGTATATGTAGCATTGTGTGGTTCCGGTTTCAATGCTACATTTACAAGGGGAAAAACACTGCTTGATAAAGTATCAAATAAGATTATTATGCCTGGTTATGAATGATTAAGAATGGTGTGTAGGTCATCCCATCTGCTATAATTTAGCCAGTAACTGTACTACAGCCACACAGCGCATCTTTTATGAGTAAATTGCTGATTGTTGCAGTGCCTGTTCTCTACTTATGGATTTTGGAAACACATGATAAAGTAGCACTCGCTGGACTTTTTGTATGGGTATATGTTTTTTACTTGCATACATTTTTTAATTTATGGCCTGAAATATCAGCAACCTTTTTGGTACAGAATTAACTTCAGTATATTTTCAGAGTACTACTCAATGACAAGTATTTTATAGACATCAGCTGAGTGTGCATCAATTACATGTTGTACAACATAAGTATTCCTCTATGCAATATCTTAGGTCTGTTGCTGTCAGGTGTACTGTATCCCAGTAAAATGTTAATTTCTAAATTTGTCAAGCATATCAAATGTTTGAAATGTCTTTATAATCCAAAAATTTGTTACAATAAATGCAAAAGGAAAAAAACAGGGACATGAAAGGACTTTTATTATGTTTGAACAACCAAGATAATCTTGTACACAATCTGACATACTGAAATGCAAAGTAGGAAATGAATTCATGGGCTACAGTGTCAACTGAAAACATACCAACAGATGGCCTGTAGGCCAACATCCTGCCTGCACCCAACTAAACAAGAACCCCCATGCAGTACACTTCCCTTACTTAAGTTACCTGTACCCACAACACAAGCCCAAGCAGGTGAGCTACATTTATGTCTAACATGCTTCAGTTCTTTACAAGTCCAATTTCAAAAAAAAAAAAAAAAAAAGGTCTGCAGTAAGAGAATACAGTACTGATGATTTTGTGCTTCTGCAAAAACAGACCAAATGCCCAGCTTTCAATAATCAAACTACATGGTTAACAGTATTTACAGGAACAATGTGAGAAATCCCCTTTAAAAAGCAACAGTTCAATAAAAATCACATCTTAACAGAAACTGACAAAGTAGCCTGACCTTTTAAAGTCACACTTTTAAACCTACTGCTTTAACAGAGAGAATGATTAATTCCATCTAGTGGTTCACATTTTGTCATCCTTTTCATGCCTGTCTTTGTCACCAAAACACAAAACTCTGATGCCCTGTAAGCTTGCGAGGATTCAGTCTTCAGTTCACAAGGGCACAGTCCACACATGCTTGCTTTGTAGCAATGCAAAGAGGATAACTGTGCTAAGAATGAAAGCATTTTTGCACACAAACAGGTGACAGGAACAACTTCTCTCCTTTTCCGTTTACATGTTTTTCCATTCAAGTTCAAAGTTCACGAGGAGGAAACGACAGGATACAGTGTCTTCAGTAGAGCCGTGCTCCATAACCGAAAGTCTGTTTGATGGCCTCAAAGTAGTACCGCTGCCAACCCTGCTTCGTCCGCTCCTCTTCACTCACAGGAACACCTTTTAGCTCCACTGTCAGTTCTGTCTCATTTCCACGGTCCGACAGGTGCATGGTGACTGTTGAATAATGTTCTAGGGTGGAACAGAAGACGGAGGCTTACTGAAGACTTGTCAAATATGTACAGCTGGCATTATACAAACCTAACTGCTGGACAGCAGGTGGCATCTTAAGGACATGAACATTGTACAAGGCACAGGACAGGCTGTCATACTGTACTCTGGAATCAGGTATTTAACCTTAATATCGCTGGCAAAATATCCAGAGAAATTAAATTAACTTTTATATTACCTCTGCTTAAGTGTTGCCTAAAAAAGAACTTAATTATGGGAATAGTAAAAACCTTTCTGCAGAGTAATGGATTCTCATGAAAACAACAATTAACCATTAACATACCACAGGGCCAGGTGTTGTATCGCCACTTCATGACTATTTTTTGCTCTGGAACCTGAAAGGATTGGGGGGGGGAAAATAAAAATAAAAAGATTTTATTTGACACTTGGACACTGTTCCCACGAATGAAGCATAACTATCATAGCTGTCACACTCACCAGCTCTTGAAACTCCCCCAGGATGTTGCCATCCAACAGGCGGAATTTTCCCCCTTTCTCTCCATCCAAGACTGCAGCCGCATGTGTGAACGCCTGCACCATCTGAACAACACGCCTCGTTTGTTATACACGCTTTACAAGCCTACACCATGACCTACTTTAAAAGACAAAACAATGTCCCAGTATTTAATCAATTGGACAGTAAGAAATGTAAAGTAGGTCACCCAGCATCTGCTGCTGCTACACGAAGAATAAAATGCACCCTTAAGCATGTCTCCAGAAGAGTGTCGTTACACTTACAGTCAGTACTACATGGTTTGTCACAGATTTTTTTTTTTTTTTAAGACTCCAGTAATTAGCAGGACTCTTCTGGGTAAATAAAATCATTTTCACAAAACTTGGAGTGTGATGTGCTCGGTCATGCCATGTAACAACTGAACTGGTCTGAAGGCAATTAGCAAACAAAAAAAAAAAAAAAAAAAAGCAGCATGTGACCACAGTCCAAACCAATTAACGGCAAAGGGAGAAGGTGCATTTGAGCAGGATGCTGGTTATGCCCCTCACCTCTTGGTTGATGAAGATTCTGTAGAGCTCCTCAGGTGAGGTGAGGAAGGTGTCCGTAAGGCTGAACTTGCAGGTGGGGATCTTCACCCCAGCACTGGGAGCAGCTGAACTCACAAAGCCTATCTGTGAAATGGATTTTAAGATGTGGGGGACAATTTAGATACCTGCTGCTGGTGGGATCGTGCAAAACAGATAGTAAAGACCAACATTTCAGAATGATGATCTACAGTCCCTCCCAATTTTAACACAAAAGGGAATTCAGTCTTCAAAAACATATTCCAGAATATAAGGCTGACCACAGTGAGCCAGGGTAAGTCCATTGTATCCAGGGGCGGACTTAACGATTTGGGGGCTCTATGCGAACACAGGTATGGGGCCCCCCCACCAATACCTATGCTTCCCCATAAAAGCTGGCGCATAAATCACACTGTCAGACAAAAAGTTTCAAAGAACACTTGATATAATCACAGCCTCATGACAAAACATACAGTAAGTTTTTAAAATGGAAAAGAAAATGTATTATAATCAGTAGGAGAACAGCCTAACAGCAAAACACCAAGTTTTGGTGAAAATACAGAGAGAAAAACTGTGGATTGGAAAAACTACATTAATTCAATTCAATTTTATTTATATAGTGCTTTTAACACGGAGCGCGGTCACAAAGCGCTTTACATTGGGCCCGGGCCCACAGTCCCCAGAGAGTAAGGCAAAGGTGACAGTGGCAAGGAAAAACTCCCTCAAGAGGAAGAAACCTTGGGAGGAGCCAGACTCAAAGGGGAAGCCTGTCCTCCTCAGGCCAACATTAGAACATCTACATTAGAACTGTAGATATGAGTGTGTGCGTGAGAGAGACACAGAAGAGCTGACTAAAACTTGACTCTACGTGCTCTGGCCTCAGCAAATCAAGTGATCAGTGACTCTGTGTCTAAATGTGTTAAAATGCTCGTCTGGACTAGACTGTCAGCCAGCTCTCTTCCCTCATACAAAAAGTGTCTGGGTGCTCTTCTCTGTCTTACTACTGGCCAAGTCATCTCCACCTCAACCTTCTCTGCTATCTCCCCAGCCTCAACTATGGCAGCAGCAAGGCCTTGTTCGCGATATGACTGGAGGAATTCTTTAACTCCCCTAGTTTCACTTCTTAGCATCTCAATTGACACTTTGGGGCTCTGGGGTATCTTGCTCACCCTGTTTATCTGGAATAGTATATTGTACCATATAACTATACTGATGATAAAAGGCCAAATCTGCATCTCTTGGCAGATGCTTCCAGCAGTTGATACAACATCTGCATCACGTTTTTCTAAAGCATACCCCGTAAGAGCTGACAATGCCTTCACTACTTCAGGAAGCTGGTAACGGACTGATTTTACACTGTCAATCCTACACTCCCACCTAGTTGTTGACAGTGCTTTCACTGTTAGGTCCTTGACATGCTCCCTAAGAATATCCCACCGGTGTACTGAGGAGCTAAACAGGGTGTAGAGTCACTGCAGTAAACCAAAAAAAGCTTACAGATGCCATAGATGACTTTGCCACATCACCAACAACAAGGTTAAGAGTGTGGCTTCCATATGGAACACACAATGCCTTTTGGTTTAATTCAAGGACTCTCTTGTGGACACTTTGCTTTCTTCCCTGCATGTTGCTGCCATTGTCACAAGACTGGCCACAGCAATCAGTAATGTCCAGTCCTAGCATATCTAGGTGACCTAAAAGGTCTCGCACAAACCCTTGCCTGTAGTATCATGCACATTCAGAAAACCGACAAAATGCTCATGAATGGAAACACCTATGAAGGCCTCACAATTCGAAGCACCACTGATAGTTACTCCTGATGACTCAAATCTGGTGTGCAGTCCATGATAACTGCATAGTATTTTGCTTTCTTAACTCTCTGTACAATGGCATCTGTTGCACTTTGTGCAAAAATTGTTCCAAGTTCATTCTCAATGTGTTTACTCAGATATGTGTCACTCAATTCTTTTGACTTGATGCTTCTGAGATGCTCTCGCATGACGGGGTCAAACTGAGCCATTAACTCTATCTGACCAAGGAAATTCCCATTTCCAGGCTCAAAGAGTCGATCTGAATGCCCCTGAAATGCATGATGACTCTCTGCCAAATGACCTCCTATTGCAATCAATCTCCTTAAAACCTCCTTCCAATGATTTACCTCCAGAGACGTCAATTCCTGGTTCACTTTATCAATTGCTGTGTTTATGCTTCGCCTCTCTGAGACACTGTGCCAGCTATCCATATTAGAGATGTGTTGTGCAGATTTTTCATGGTGCTTTAACTGACCCGATAAATTTTTCCAATGACTGTAGCCATCTCCACTGAGCTGATTACTAATCCCAGTTCCAAAACGACGGCAACAAAAGCATACCACTGTCATTTTTCTCACTGTATACCATCCATGATCTACTTATCCTTTCTCCATTTTTCATTTCTATATAATAATTAGTGTTAGTAAATCGGCAGCCATCGTTATTGACAGGATACATTTTATTTTTCACCTGAACCGGCCCGCCCCCTACTCACCAGTGAACAGCGGCCTTTATCTGATAGCTGTTTTGGCCAAAGAGCTTATACTATTAGTATAAGCCTTTAGGTTTCAACGCTCAGTTTATGTGGTTGCTTCTCGAGATATTGCGAGTCGCGACTGTTCTAAGTGACTACCTGCTACGCAGGGTCCAGGGACAATGGAGCAGTCCACTTTTCTCACAAGGAAGGCGGGGTGCATTCAAACAAGCACTAACACATGTACTTTCGTTTAGTTTTTATTAATAAATCCACAAAACATAAATCTCCACTGACGTGTTACCTAATTGCCAATGAAAGTTCTTTTACAGGGCCCCCTTCTAGCGCAAGGCCGTAAGCAGCTGCTTACCTCGCTTATATGTTAAGTTCACCCCTGATTACATCAAAGCAAAAAATATCAATATTGCTCAATGTACCATAAAAAGACACCAGACTAGCTATACTGCTTTTGCTCTGTTCAGGTTACAGAAAATTTGTACTGCTTACTGTCAAATCCTTCAGCATCTTATCAACATGTATGAATGTGGAATAAACTCAAAATAATAAAAGTGGGCATACTTTTATGAAATCAAAATGTACAGCTCTGTAACCATGGAAACACCAAGGCTCCAGCACAAAAACCTGCAGCCAATTCATGAGCACGTGTGGACATCTCAGTTTCATACTGTGGCCTGGTAATCTGGAGGACATTCTCACAATTAGACCATGACCCAATTAACACAACTTACGCCGACCAAAGATCACTGGTCTTGGTCTTATTAGCTTTTCGGCTGTGGGCCCCCAGGGAATTCCCGTGGGCTATTCTTTCCTTCTGTCTTAAGAATACTTAATTGCCTGCAATAACCTGACTCACCTGGGTCTTGTCCACTTTAACTTGGGACTGCAGCAGCTGCTGTTTGCTTACACCATTGGCCGTAGGCAAGATCATGCCTTGAGTGAACTCTGAAACAACACAAGGCTTTTAGATAACTATTTGTCTTTTTTTTAAAAAAAAAAAAAAAAAACCTAACCAAAGCCAGCAACAAAGTATGGCTAGTGCATAGGGTCACCTGTCTTCAGGTAATCCACATAGCTTCCCAGTGCAGCTCGGATTCTATCGGCCCCTTCTGTCTTCATGAGGGTAGGAAGGGGAGCATCTGGCTCACCTTTGGAAACGGTCACCATTATCTGGAAGCAGCAAGGCATTTGTGCGATTGTCCCTCAGTTCCCTATCACCTCAGCATCACCAACACTTCTACTTCCAGCTGAGCTTTCACTACTGATAAACTTCCCAAAGTTGCACAATATTCTCATTCCTGACCATGAACTACATGAGAATTGAAACTTACGTCCAGGTCTTCCATGTTATTTTCATCCGAGAGGTTCGGAACCTCTATGCCGCCTTTGTATTTGGTGCCGTTATTAGAAACTCCTGTAAAAAAAAAAAAAAAAAAAACAGTAGGATGTCCCCCTTCACGTCTTCCAAATGCTCCAAGAACAATCCATGACGACAACATCAGTGAATCTAGAGACACCGTCAGACAGGCCTTGCTGTGTATACAACAGTGCAATGTCATCGCCATGGAAACCAGGGGCGGTATGCATAAAACTTCTCAGAAATGCTCTTAAGTCAAAGTGTAGGACCATTCTTAAGAGTTAAAAAAAAAAAATCTTAAAAGTAGGATCCAAGAGCTTTGTATAAAGATGCTAAAAGTAACTTTCAACAAAGTCTTAACCCAATTAAGTGCTGACAGAGCGAACACTTAAGTGTCATGAAAGAAGGACTACAAATAAATGCCCATCTCAACTACTGAATCAGCCAGTAGAGGGCCTGCATGGGTAATATGTTACAGTGACATAATACCTCTCATCTAGGGCTTTATACAACACACCTTGTTGTGATTACCCTCTAATACTAATATCTACCAATCACATTACCAATCAATTTCCACTAACAGATGCATATTTTGTACATATTATGGATCAAAGACCAAAGCCATCACTGGTGCACGGCTGAATTTTTCTGGTTGCCAAAAAAACCGTCGTTATCAACATTGTTATGTGAAGTAGGTAATTGTATTCTATTTCTTATTAGGTCGGTGATAAAAAGAATGCCTTGACGATCAAGCCTGTATCTTTTCAACAACTCATTATCATCATATAATTGCTGGACATCCTTTCTTTGCTAGAAAGTGCATGGTCTCCGTCTCGGTGTGCGTAGTACTGCCATCTTGCAACTCCTAACTGGTTTAGGATACCTCTCCAGCTCTCACATTATTTAGGAGCTGAGACTTAGCCTTAACACTTAAACTTTTACGCACGCCACTTATTCTCAATTCTGAAAGGAAAAGCAAAATCACATCATTCTTAGAATTTTGACACACTTAGGAGTGAAAATTCACTCTGAAAAGTTTTATGCATACTGCCCCAGGCTACCAGAGAGCAAGAAGCAAAACCAAGGTCCTCTGACAGGATCAGTACTCCTATACACAAAAAGATATACCACAGTGGATACTAAAACAATTAATGTATGCAACTTCTCAGAAGCACAAACATCAAACTGAGCAAATTAGCTACAAAAATTTAAGAAATACAAGGAAAATCTAAATTTGAAATACCGCACATAAATCTCATCTTTTAAATTACTTGGATTCCCATTTAGGAAAAGCTCACAGTTCACAACGCTGGCAGGCCCTGCTATTTTTCCAGACACCCCCAAGTATTCTGATTTCCTCATCTATGATCATCCACCCACAGCTCACCTTTCCAGGTAGCCTTGACATTCCACTCGTAGAAGAAGATGAGCTTGCCCTTGCGGTTATTGATGGAGGCCTCGCCCTCAACCTTGCTAACTTCAGTGACTCCGCAGCTTCCATCCTCGCTCTCCACACGCACGCCTGAAAGCAGCTCCTTCAGCTTGTCTGATGACCAGTTTGTCACATCCCGCTCCGTCCTGCAGTGGAAGAACACAAAAGCACATGAAGGCGTAGACTACAGACACAGAAGAACACTATACGTACAGTAACAAATATACAGATCAGGACTGATCTCAAAGCTCCATAAACTAAGGAATAGCGCGTCTAAACAGGAAGTTATAATCGAACAGAGCATTATCCCGTTATAGCCATTTATATAATAAGTCATAAAACAGGTTTTTGGAGGGGGGGGGGGGGGTCAGGTGTTCTAACCATACATAATCAATGGGTTGAAAACACGTGGCAATCTGAATTCAATGTGACAATGAATCGACGTCAACCTTTACTATACAGCTCTACATCATGTACCTTAAACGTGAGAGGCACTTTGTTAAAGTTAATTACGGCTAGGATAAAAAAAAAAAAAAAAATTACCCGAAGACAGTTAATTGATTATTAAAACCGAGGCTAATAAGCAGATATGGGTTTCACTTGCCATGATGGACAATTTCCCCTACTACGCAATGCTATCGGAGGCACCTTACCGAAAGAATCACCCAGCGGAACGTCTGACCATGACAACCAAGGCATCACCCTGGGTGAAGGTCTACATTAGAGCGTTCCAGAACAAGTTCATTTACTCCGTTTCACAAGAACAGTCGCCGTTGCTTCAGAAAGGCCTCTCGCTCCTCACTCACCAGTGCCAGTTATTGACGTTAGTAGCATCGGCTCTCTCCTCCACGATCCAGCGAGGGTCTCCTTCTCCCCACTTGGCCATGGTCTTTAAAATGACAAATAAAATTAACGGGATAGTCTGCGTAGCCAAAGAGGCCTCCAGAGACACCCGCCACTGAAAAGAATACAGCTGTCAGGATGAATAAACTGCCGAGCTCGACACCGCGTAACAGCACGGTGTCCGTCGAGCAACCGGTAAAAATAAAAAACCGTTTTCTAGAATGCTCTCGGTACTGCAGGTCTCCGTAGAAATTACTGGAAGCGGAACTACGTCACCTAAGTGTCACACTCAGACGTCTCCCCCCCTCCCCCGACAGAGCGAACGAGACCTCTCTATATCCGTTCCACTGCATGTGGGGGGAAAATACATTATGAATGAATGAATAACTACAAAATCTCCGTTAATTACTGCAATGAAATATCCCTTTCTAGTTTTCAAGGATTCCAGGCGCAAGTCAAATTGACGAATTTCCTATCCATTGTTTTGCATTATAAATGTTACCACAAAATCACAATGGCTGCATTTGGATAAACTGGCATTTCAACCTGGTGGTCCTCTGGCTTGTGCCTTGTACTTCCTGCGATAGACCCCAGGCTCATCGCGACCCTGGTCTGGAAAATTGGCTATTATAATCATTATCCTCCCACTGATTTTTCCCTGTGAGGGTCGCGGTATCCCTAGACGTTAATAGACCAGCTGGGAGATAAACCCCTCCAGCGTGTCCAAAGGGTTGTGAAAGACGAACTAATGTCTTTTGGTATGATATGTACTACAACTCCCAATAAGCTGTCAGAGCCGTAATTCAGAAAGTGACAGACGAAGCAGCATAAAACAAGGAAGCGATCGTGGGATGTCTCGGGACTTGTAGTCACACTGCTAAGTGTTACTGTAGTATTTGTGAATTGGTTGCTAAAATTGTACTACAAATCCCAGCTCGGACACAATGGTTACGTGTGCTTGAAGCTGTTTTCGGTTACGGTTGTATTTCAAGGTAAAAACCGGTTTTCAATTATATAAAGTCAAATAAAACAGTGAATTTATACCCAAGTAAAAGTAATTCCACTAAAATTGTTTGCTTAGGTCTTACCATAGTTATTATCAAATTGTATTACTTAGCTTGCTAGAAAAATGGAAACATTCGTCCCGTTGTAAGCAATCAATAATATTTTTGACAGCAACCACTGACATACGTCGTGTTTGCTCTTTATCAGAAGAGGTCTTTCTTTTCCTTTAAGATGGTTTGAGAGGCTGTGGGCTGAGATACCGTGCCCATTTAACAGTTCTTCCCGATCTAAGGCATAAAAGCATTGATTTAAACACGCATTTCCGTGTATTGGTCGTACGTTGTTGGTATTTTATTTTTTTCCGTAAAGCACTATATGGAAGTTGCCCTGAGGTATTATACAGTATTTGATTTAATCCAAGTAGTACAGATTAAACTGCAAAGTGCTGCAGTTGTTGAATGATCACTAACTAGTTTGTCAGAGGACAAATTCACAGTCACTGAAATCATTTGCCACACCCACCAGGTTATAGATGCGTTTACTGTATGCCATGCAGAGTACTGTCATAACTTATCAATATGTAATGGCAGACGACTGAAATGACGTTTCGTTTATGTGCTCAGCCAATTCAGCAAAAAAGTGGTATCGTGTGTTTATTTTCCTTCTGAAATGATTTACCGATAGAATGCTTTGCCTTTACATCTTTTTTCTTTACCATATATAGTCTTAACTGGTGTATTGCAGTCAGCAGTGCAATGTCGAACTAAGATGATGCCCGTCTTTTCTTTTCTCCAGATGATAAGGAGTAAGCCTGATGAGGATGATTACTGGAATAGTTCAAAGTTCAGGGCCTTCACCTTTGATGACGATGATGACGAGTTTTCCTCTGTAAGACTTTTTTTGTTTTTTAGTATGTATTAATTATAGATTGAAATGACCTGAATGAAAAGGGCGCATTTTCTTTGTCTTGCGTCTACAGTTGCGGGAGTCTAAACGAGCAGTGAACAGCATCCGCCGTTTGGTCGATGATGATGATGATGATGATGATGAAGATGACGTGGAGAAAGTCAGCTGGAGTGGCGAGCCCGTTGGAAGTATGGAAAGGGTTCTTGAAAAGTTGATATTGTTATTATTAGAATACAAAGCAGGCAGACCTCTAAGCACTGGTCGCGTTTAGTGGGTATAATTTTTTCATGCCAATGCTCTGGTTGTAGGTATCTCCTGGTCAATCAAGGAAACAGCATCCAGTGCCCGAGCGGCTGGGCAGGACCATGGGTTTCCCAAGGTTGATAGCACACCTTCTTTGCCCAGACAGGGATCTGGCTACTCACTCAGCTCCCTGTTCAAAGGTACAAGGCTTTCTCTTCACTGTTGGGCATAATTACCCATTTGACTTGTGTACACCATGCTGTTTAGGCTGAATCACAAGCATGGGCCATTTTCTCACTCTGAAATATGAATAGTACCAAACAGCGTCTGAGTTTTGGGAGAGTGGTGAGCCATTAATTAAATGGCCTCATGATTTTGGCTGTCCTGGTTCCTGGTTAGCCAGTACAGGAGACAATTCGCCATATGGTGCATAGATTGACTTTCTGGTTAAAAATCAATAAATCCTCAATAATTTTTGTTGCTTTTGTTTTCCAGGAAGGGCTAAAAGTGGCAGCATCCAGGCTATTTCTGAATGTGAGTGTTACTTTTGGGCCCATAGATTGCACCTTACAAATTGCTTCAGTTGTTAAGCAACATAATGAACTAAAAAATTGACTGACAGAAATGTTTCTAAATGGCATAGCATTCCTTGAGGCACCCTCACGAACTTTTGCGCCAGAGCTGCGAAAACCAAAGTCTGAATACAAGGTGAGTGAACAGTAGTTTTAATTTCAGTGAGAGGTAGAGTACTGAGGGTAGATTTCTCAGAGGTGTGAGTCTGAAGTAAAACTGTGGTCTACATGCAACCAATTGTATCGTATAGGTTAGGGTTAGAGTCGGGGAAAAAACATTTACAAAGGCTGACAAACACAACAGGACCGGGTGGGTGGTTTATTATCCTAAGGTGAAGGATATAGTCAGAATCAATGGTGCAGTACTAGCTCTATAGGTACATATGTGGCATGGGTGAAGGGTTATACTACAGAGAAGCTGAGAAGGCATTGTGGTGACAGGATTCTGTCATTGACAGGACTACAGTGACTGGAGTCCGGAGGAGACCGTGAAGAGGATGCAGCGAGGAAAGGTAGAGGCAGCCCCTTTGTCACTTGTCACTCTGATACCTCCACCCTTTGACACTTTAAATTATGACACATTTCATCGCAGTTCGGAGTGCTTTTAAAATTCTGCCTCTGTGTCCGTCAGTTGTTCTTCTGTCATGCTGTTCTGTAGCTCTGCGTTTCCGTATTGTATTTCCTCACACCTGTTTACAGATATTTTTCAGGGAAAATATTGTACTCGCACCAAATGTTTTAATGCTCGAAACACCATTACTATGCTGTGTGCCATGGCATCCTCCCTTCTCGCACTTTGCATTGTTTTGGATTTCTGCATTATCCAGTTGCTAAGACATTACCAGATAACCTCACCGAGGTTGTCTTAGCAGTAACCTGCTTTCCGCTGCCAGGCACGTGACCGGTTTGTTCTCCGGTCCCTCGTCCATGCTATGTTGTTCATCCGTACTGGTTTGTTCTGCCGCAGGTCTACTCCTTGGAGTCCTTCCGCTCACTGAAGGACAAGATGCTTCTTTTGGACGGGGCCGTTAACACCAACGATGGAAATGTTATTACCGCGGTGCGTGGAGGCGTGCAGTCACGTTCACTGAAATGCAGACTGTTTGTCATCCTTGTCACATTTGGACACTTTGTCTTGGCAGGTTCTCATCTTTTTAAAGAAGTCCTTAAGTAAAGGTATGAGGTCTTTCTTTTATGATGACACATTGTTTCATTTCTTCCTTTCTCAAGGGGGGGTTGGGGGAAGCAGTGTTTGCTTTCTGCACGAGGGTCTTTGCAGTATTTGTTTGTTTGTACAGCCATGTTTACTCCCACTCCGGCAGAAATTCTCTCGAGGGAGCTGACGTCACGGGAAGTAGCCCTTCGTCACTACATTCACTACCTGAAAGAGATGGGAGAGCAGAAGTTACTGTTGGAGCTTCTAAAGTGAGTCAGCCAGCAAATCCGTGTTTACCTTCTAAACCAAGATGGCTTCTGTTTGTAGACCATCGAGTTTAGTCATCACCTAATTAACCTGAAATGCACACTACACGTTTACGATAGTGGTGAACGTGTGTGTATGTGAGTATGCATGTTTTATGTGAGATGTAACTCTGTGACTGCCTAGTTTCCTGTCCCATAATCCACCTCTGCACCATTTTTGATATGCTTCTTTCCAGGTCACTGGGCAGAATGGAGGATTTGGCGGTATGTACCTGCTGCTAAACTGAGCCCCCAGGGTCTTCTTTTTGGACAAATCCTGGTTGACTTGTATGCCAATTGCTCATGTTTCTGCGCAGCTTCTACAGTACAGAGAGCACATCAACATCAAAGATGAAGTCCGGAAGAAAGAATACTTAAAGAACTGCATTGGGTAAGGCTTGCGTATGTCTGCTTATATTCTTCAGTGAACAAACAAAAACTATTTACCTCATGCACCGTTGGTTGTAGGTTGCATGATCTGTAATTCTGTTAACTAGTGATGGGACAAATGAGTCTTCAAAACCCATGGTGAGTGGGAGTATCCTGAACGACCAATCAATGCTGGTGCTAAATGAGGCTTCAAATAGGGCCGGCATTGATTCGATAGTTTGGGATACTCCCACCCACCAGGGTTTTAAAGCCTCATTTGTCCCATCACTACTTTTAACCTCTTGCAGGCTCCCCTTTTCACCAGAAGACGCTGGCCATGTTCAAGATCACTACACGCTACTGGAGAGGCAAATCATTATCGAGGTGAGACAGTTTATGCTGAGGTGCCATTTTCCTTCCTGGAACTCCTATTGAAGGAGATTAAGAAATTATATGGCAAGTCGCTTAACACCTAGAACTGTTATTTCTGTCTCTGGGGGGTGGGGCTATAATGGAAGGAGGTGCCCCTAAGGGTCCTTAGGCACTGTGTCCAAGTTGCTTTTCCTCTGCTTTGGGTCAGGCTAATGACAAGCAGGCGGAGAACAAGGTGGAAGTGTTCAAGAAGCACCCCCGCAAAGCTTCCATCCTAAACATGCCCATCATCACCACACTGTACTACTCCTGCTTTTACCACTATGGGGAGCCAGAGGTATGTGCTTCAGTTGTGTAGATTCTCTCCTCTGTATATCTTTCCTACATTCGTGTGCCCTCACCCACCCCCCTCTGCTTGGTCACAGGGCACATTCAGTAGCCCCGCAAACATCAGGTCAACTTTTAAGGTAAGACTAGCTATTTGAAAATGTCTGTCTACATATATAGTGAAGTGTGCTGGCTGTAAGATCAGTTATCATGAATAATTGTATTTTTTTTCCAACAGGCAGATCTGTTGCCATTGCTATGCATGTTGTACGTGTACTGTAGTTTTTCAGTATGAGTAACTGCATTTATTGGAAATCACTCAACATTTTTCAGGCTTGTGTTCTGATTCTTTATTCATTATATATCTGAAATCCCCCTCCACTCCCACAGATTTCAGAAAAGCAATATTTTCTCACAGTTTTGGGTGCACGTGCAAAACTGAAAGAATGGTTTGATGTAGAGAGCCTTTTCACCACCAAGAACTGGTTGGGCTACACAAAGAAGAAGTCCCCCATTGGATTTCACCGAGTAGTGGATATTCTACAGAAGAACAATGCACCTGTTCAGGTAAAGTCCCCCTGATTTATGGCTATTGCAACATTTTTGTTTTTAACACTAGGGGGAGCCCTAATAATAAGCGTATTTGTTTTTCTGGAATTGCATGCGTACCAAAATCACACAGAACTGTGTCACCTCGCCTTTTAGAAAGTTAAAGCA
The DNA here is from genome assembly GCA_009936485.2 of Gymnarchus niloticus. Taxonomy (NCBI): domain Eukaryota; kingdom Metazoa; phylum Chordata; class Actinopteri; order Osteoglossiformes; family Gymnarchidae; genus Gymnarchus; species Gymnarchus niloticus. The sequence goes on along the minus strand of JAACJT020000021.1, from coordinate 12,080,006 downwards.
AGCATGTCACCGCGTCCAGCTGCTGTATCCCACAATGCCTTTCATGTGGGTGTGTGACCTCTGCTGCAGGTGCTGCAGGATTACGTCTGCTTGGTGGAGGATGCCGAGCTGAAGATCAGCCTGGCTCAGAAATACAAGTGTCACAACATTGTCATTGACGTGAGCATGACAGAAATAAATCCCCTTCATGTGTCTGTCTGTCTAACGCATAGAAACCAGAAGTAAGCCCGTTGGTAAATGTTTACCTTCTATTGGCTCTTGTACAGAGCCTCCTGGTTAATTTGCCCCTGTGTTTTTTTCCCACCTTACTTCAGACTTACAAAGACCTGAAAGACCGTCAGCAACTCATCATATACCACGAAAAGGTTGAGAAGGGCTCGCCTGAGGATAGGAAGATTCGGGATCTCCTGAACAACACGGTAAGAGAGCCACAATGAGATACCATGACGAGAAATACTGTCCATGGCCTCCTTCAGTGCCTAGCCTGGTCAGCGCAGGTGTTGATGTGAATGGATCTTCTGCAGCCGGCCTGTGGATTTACTCTCTTTGTCCTCTACGGTATGCAGTGTTCACATTTCCTTGGGTTTTTAATCTGGAGTTCTGGAGCTCCATAACCAGAACACTAAAACTCCTTTGTATTTTGTCAAAAATACAAGCCCTTTCCCAGGATGGAGCATTTGTAGAAATTATTAGTATTACTTGATGAGATTTAGTTATTTATTGTAGCTACAGAGTTTCTGAATATAGTCAAAAATCTGAAATGTGACCAAAAAGTGTGTCCTGTACCACACCAAGATTGTGGTGTTATAAAACGGAAAGATCTCAGACTGCCCCATGGATCTGTAGACATGTACGTGTTCCCAGTCAGCCCAGATAATATGCCCTGTTGAGCTGATTGTTAAATATTCATATTTCTCGTCCTTCCCGTCATGAAACAGAAAGTGCAATCTAAGGTTAAGAGAAGTACACGTGTGCGACTTTGTGAGATTTTCTGCACTGCACGTGTACAGTACTCCTGTTTACTCTTACAGTGCAGAATCAAGCAGTTATGTGAAGAACTAACTCTAAATTGCCTCGAGTATCTGATTGTGTGAGAGCAGGCCCTGCGTGGACTGGCTTTTCATCCCAGATATCCTTTGCCTCGCTCTCTCTGCATCCTGGGATAGACTCCACTCTGTTCAGGGATGAATGGAATTTGTTACCGGGCCTGGATTGCATTTGCCTGTCTCCTGAATGGTTTCATATGCTTTCAGCAAATCCGCTGGAAAAACTGATAGGCTCCATCAAGATCATCACGGGGCAATGCAAACAAGGCGAGTCCTGGCTTCCAGAAGACAGGTTGTCCCATCAGAAGCTTTCTTTATTACACTATTTTTTTTTTTTTTATTATTATTTTGAAGAAGGAGCTACTGTGAGGATGTGGTTAAAAGAGAGGCACTGAAACTGAATGATCCTGAAAATGCAGGTGATTATTCTGTGCTTTTATTGCCCACAGAAGACTGGCAAGCCATTTGTCCTCTACTGTGAGTAGGAATGTGCAGAAATTGATTGAGAACATTTGAGAAACTGTACAGAGGTGCTAAATAATTATCCACAAGTGTTTTCTGCGACGTTTTATTTCTGTGAGCATTCCAATACAAACTAGTGCTTTTTCTTGATTTATCAAGAATCCAAACGTGAATTATTTAAAAGAAGACTTTGTTCAGTCGCTTTAGAGTTTTGAAGTAAGTAAGTTTAGAGTCTGTCTTGTTTTCCCCCACAACCCAGAAGTAACACGGCCATTTCCTGGTTGAAAAGTACACTGCTATGCTTCTCTGCAACTCAGGCACAGTGTTTAACTGTTGGATGTACAACTTCACATTGCAGAACCTATTATATAATGTTTTCATGAGGTATTTATTTTTAGCTGATATTATCCACACAGTAAAAGCCAGGGTTGCCTGATAAGGGTCCCCCATAAGGTCAAATGCATTCACTACCCAGCCGAAGCACTGCAGCATCCAGGTTGAAAGAGCAGTCGCTGTAGAGAGCTGTCCGTTCTACATACCAAGGAGCATCTTGGTGTGAGCGCGAAGAACTGAAGGACTGCTGGGGTGTCTGTCAGGGCCCAGCAGCCAGGACGACGGGTGCGTGATGTCTCGTCGGCATGGAGACAGAACCGCTGGTGTGGAGAATGAGAAGCAAAGCCGGAGTGAACCATAAGGTTCAAGGCAACTATAGTGGGCTTGCAGGGGGTTTCCTTCAGTCTGGACAGGAACTGGGAGGCCGCTGCTTTTTCACTTTACTATTGTTCCTGAGCTTAGCTGCCATGTCACGGACTCCTAAGAGCAGTAAAGCCTGACCTTAGATTTCCTGCAGTAGGTCACTCCACATCTTAATTTAGCTGCTAGTCTTCCTCATTTTTAAACGCGTATGTATTGTGGAGCTGATGTCTCTGTGGTGATGGTACATGTCATGTCATCCTGAACAGTACATGTTTTTGACCAAACCCATGAAATTAAATTTATGCAAATACAGAAGCGGTGCTTCGTGTGTTTTCTTCCTTGCTAGAAGGCTGTACTAAAAAAAATAATCGGATCTACGTTCTAGCTTGTGTAGAAACGCACACCTTTCACTGCACTTTAAGCCCATGAATGCTATACCTGTAGATCACCTGTAGATTATAGACTGCATTTCATAATTATTATTTAAAGGGAGACATGCATAATTGAATAAACACGACCTTTCGCCTACAGCCAGTAGTTGCTAGTATTAAAGCATCATGCAAACTGTGCAACAGTTCGACAGAGATATAACGGAAATTCAAATTCAGGAGTCGGCCCTTCGGGAAACTACGTGCGTGTTGCTGAGATCACCTTAGAAGCTAATTATAACCTGCCCAATAAATCTTTGATCAAGGCTGAAGGGGTTTTCGTCTCCCACAACTAAAGAGGGGACTAGGGGTCCCATCTATATCACTATTCATGTAGCCCCTCATTAAGTGTTGAATGGTTGGAGATATTGATACAGCAGAAATACGATAAAGGCATGCTTTAACATGCTTTATGTTTCTCATTCGCGCAGGGTAACCACTGACATGACGAATGAAAGCTTAAAAAACGGTTTCGTAAATCTGAACAAGGCAATTGTGACAGCCAGTCAAACACCAGTATGAAAGCAGAACGCTCCTCCCTTCAAGTGCCGACAGACAAGCAGTCCCACGCTGCCGGCGACAATGTGCGAGGACGACGCGTGACCCTTCGGCGAGTTATGATCGGCTCCTCGATCTCAGCCCTAAGAACCCGTGTCGCGCCTGTCCTTCAGTGGTATGTGCTTAATTTTTCAACTGTTTAAAAACCATGAAAACATGAAAGATATTTTCACCATATTTCGTTACCGTTCATTATTACGAACTACCTGTTTGTAGATTTTTTTCCGATGAAATTAAGGAACTTACGTTATTACCGTTTGTCGTTTAAGGTTAATTCTCATTTCATGTGGGCATTTCAATTATCCTGTACTCCAGTTTTTGTCTGCATACTTTTCCTGCCTAAATTGCGACCAATTATGATACAGATGTTTTAGTTGTATGTAACTGTAACAGAAATAAACGATTCACACGTGGTTTCGGGGCTTTCGTTTTTGAAGCATCGTAATTGTCTGTTTTGGTCCGCGTCACTTACGGCAATAGTGAAACATCCAAACGCTACACAATTATCCGTTTTACTGTCGAAACACACACCTTCAGCTAACTTCTCGAAAGTTTTCGGTGTACAGAAACGAAAGAAAACATGATAGGCGACAGGTGATGCGGATTTTAAAGCAACGCATGGTCCATCTGGTCCGTTGTGGAAATTATAATACTGAAAAGGAACTACACAGATGTGGATATTCCGAACATTTAAATTAGGGCATACGGTTTAAGCAAATGAAACTGGAGTGATAACCGCATCTTAACATCAGAAACGAGAAAATAAGAGATCGATGTCCTTTCAGTTCCTTTACAGCCCGTCTTTCTCACGAAAGTGTGCTTTTAAATGTAAAGCCATTTGAAGATTTCATATGAACACTCGTTATTAATCAGCTTGTGCGTCTTTTAGTTCTTCGTCGTGAATTCTGTCTTTTAGCCGCAGCTGCAGTAATCCCGCACGGTACTCGTTCATCTCAGTAGCTGTTAGTCATTGTTTCTGTGAACCTGGCAGTATTCATACAGAAGTTAATTTAGTGAATTTAACAGAAACAGGTTAAATGGAGCCAGTGAACATACATAGAACGACTTAATTAAGTGTTAGCCACCTTTAAACGAACCGAATACTTCCTCTGAGTAGATATATTAGACCCTACTGTCACTGTTTTTTTACGTACTAACAAAACACCTTGGCGTCAGTAATGAAGGGTAATCGAAACTGCGAATGTAGAAAAATTAAATCTGGTTTTGAATAAAATTTCCGTCAACGAATTTAATGAAATGTCACAATCTTGAAACTTTTTTGGTTGCACATCTTTAATTACATTTCTGCTTTTTTTTGTCTACAAAAGACAGCCCCATTCTTATCATTGTCTAGTTTTCCGTATTTGTTCTTGTCCCGGTGGTCTCGATATGGGCACGTCAGATTTAGTGATTTTATGCCTCACACCTATCGTCACAGGATCAGCTCTGTCACACAGCCGCTTATACTTTAGGCAGGTTCGCACACCTCCCTGTCACCAAAAAAAAAAAAAACAAGCTACGATGTAGTCACATCCTGCCCTATGTGTAGTTTCACGAGATTCTTTACCTTGTTTTTTTATGGAGATGAAAAACCCGCGAAGTTTCAACTGTTAGTTTTGTTGGTAAGTTTGCACAAATCACCTTTTATCTAGCTACTCTAAACGTACGTGTTTCGGTGGGACATGGAAAATTTTTCAGGAGAAGCAGGAAAGAAGTATAAGTACTAAACACATGTCAATATGAGTGTCTGGTTGTCAAGCAGTTACAGTACATGCAGGTAGTAAGGTGCTGGATTGCAGGGGTGTGTTTTTGTGTGCGCACGTGGCATTGAGTGTGTTCTGGCAATTTTTTGTGTTTTGGAGTACAAACGAAAGGTTTACTGACACAATTGTAATGTGCTTTGTTTACATGTCAGGAACAAAGTCAAATTTAGACCACATTGATACTCTGAAGCTATTTAAATAGCAGTGAGAAAACAGTCAGACGAATGTTTTTAGACTTTGCCAATAAATATTAATATGTCTTTATCTCAACTCCACCACCACTAGCTGTACCACCAGGTCCTCTAAAGAACGTTCTCTCTGGGCTACACAGAGCATCTAGTAAGGATGGCAGAGGTAAACTTTACTATGGACTAGATAGAAAATGTAGGACAGAATTTTCATATGGTTGCTTCAGACTCACTCCAGAAACATTTTTTAGACAGCAGTGGCTGCAGCAGCCTGCTAGGCGTAGGTCACCTGACCCTGATGCACAGTCTGACACTGTTTGTCACTGGAAAAAATGTTAGCAAACCAAAAGTGCTGGGGTTTGGAAACGTTATGTCCAAAATCCAGTTGGGGCAAGGGGCACCATTCTGTACAACTGAAACCGATTGTCATGTTTCGTAAGGTCCTCAGCGAAAATATCACTAGCTTCTAGGAAGCTTTCAAAAGTCCTGTGAGAGAATTGGTATTTGTGATAATACCTGTGGATCTTGTGGCTGTTATCGCAGTGGATCAGTGCACGAGTTCATGAGCAGACACACAGAAGTACACTTGTCTTGTAGTAAAACTATGCTCTCAGTCACCTCTTGCTCATCTTTGTATGAATTCCCCTTCCTTTCCTGTCTGTCTTTACTAACAGCTCCTTGTAGGCTTCATGCCAGAGACGACCATGAATAAGACGGAGGTCACCAACTGCACAACGATTTTTGAGAATGACCAGATTCCTCTGGTGGTGCTATACAGTGTGGTGCTGATCATTGGGCTTCCTGCCAACATGGCCACCGTCTACATGACTTTCCTGCAGGTCCGGCGCAAGAACGTGCTAGGTGTCTACCTACTGAGCCTGTCACTGTGCGACCTCATGTACCTGTGCACACTGCCACTGTGGGCTGTCTATGTGAAAAACGGCCACATGTGGCCCTTGAGCTCAAATGCCTGCAAGCTGACTAGCTACATCTTCTTCAACAACATGTACATCAGCATCTTCCTGCTCTGCTGCGTGTCCGTGGACCGCTACGTGGCGGTGGCCTACTGCATGGAGTCTCGTGGCATGCGGCAGCAGAAGCTAGCGGCCACCGTCACCTTGGCCATCTGTCTGGTGGTGGCACTGGGCCACTTGCCAGTCTTCACCATGCAGAAAGGTGACACCAACCATCAGCAATACCGCTGCTTCGAGCCCAGTCAACCTAATGTCACCATTACTGGCTTCAATTATGCCCGTTTCATTATTGGCTTCTTCCTCCCACTGTGTATACTGGTGGCCACAAATTACGGCATTCTCAACAGTATCCAGGCCAGCGAAACACTGCAAGCCAGGCAGAAGGACAAGATCAAGTACCTGGCATTGGCGATCATTGCATTCTTCTTGGTCTGCTTCGCACCTTACCACATCATCCTCCTGTTGCGTGCCATCATGTTCCACTTCCCTGAATCACAGAAGGACTGTTACTTTGAAAGAAAGATCTACACTCCCTACACCATCTCCCTGGGCCTGTCCACCGTCAACAGTGCCATGAACCCCATCCTTTATGTTCTGGCCAGCGAAAACATCCGCAAGGAAATTCGGCACAGCTTGGCCGTCATATGCAGCCGGTCCGTACTGCACCGCCTCACGGACAGCAGCCAGCACAAGATGCACTCGTCAGATGTGACCCATGGACGGGACAACCCCAGCAGCTGAGCCAGGTGTGCAGGAGGTGTCAGAAAGAGAACCAGTCACCTTAATCGAATGACAATGAGAATCAGTCTGCACCACTGCAGACTGACGGACTCGTGGGAAAATTACAGGATATCTATATGCTTCTAAATTACATGAAGGACTAATAAATGCTTTTTATGCACTTACTGATATACTGTAAACTTAATATGTTAAGTTTTTTAAATGTAGGAATGGCATTCTTAAATTTTTGTCAAAAAGAAAACTGTAATGTTGCATCCATTGTATTTTTATTGCATTAAGGAGCATCTGGGATAGTTCTGGCTTAAGGTCAGTTTGGAACAAAATAAGGGACAGGGTCATTATTCTATCACCGTTCTACTGAAGGTAAAGCATTTCAGTTCCATACAAACTCTCTTCATGAATATGTCCCCCCAGTATGTATACAAAGTGTTTGCTTAGGACTGAGCATCCCTTAAGACAGAAAATATTACCAGCCAAACATTGCCATGGTCTCATCTATCTGACCCTTTTCTGCTCCTGCTTGCCACCAAAGAGGCATTGCCTTTTACCCTCACCTTTCACCTTGTGAGTGGTGTACCTGTACCATTTTGGGCTCTATTAAAGGGCACCAGTAAACCCGTTCCAGGCTGAGTCTGTTGGTTTTTCTTGGTACTATTTTTGAGGTTCTGTGGAAGATTGTAGCTTGTCTGTTACGTTGATATTAATTTTGTTCATAAGCTATTGTAAAAACATCCCAGTATCGCTATAACAAAACCTGACGATATTTTTAAATGAAAGACCTGTTATTTAGTATGAATGCAAATCATTTGGGAATTTTCAGAATTGTCTGCTGGATTTTTAGATAATTTGCTCATAGTAACTTCTGCTTGATGCAATCTGTCTGTTCGGGACTCAGTTGTTTTCAGTTCCTATAAAAGTACACAGAGGAGAGTCCTCCTGAAATGTCCATTTCTTTTTCCACTTGCTGGCCATTTACAGTAATGGTTAGGAAAATGCTTCCTAATTCGGTTCACAGAAAAGTCACAGCTGTTCTGTGATGCTCAGCTGAACCACAGCTTATCCCATAATGTTGTTTGTGAATGTTATACATTTTTTGAAACAAAACAATAACGTAATAATATCAAATAAAATATAATAATGAAATAATAAAAATATAATAATAAATAAATAATAAAACGATAATGTCTTGCACAAATTATCTGCTTAATAAATAACCTGTTGATCTTCCTTCAATGTTAAAAGCTTTTTAAGATCACAATAAATTTTTCATTTTTCTGTTGTGATTTCCACTACCTATTATCATCAAATCCTTATGCTAAAACTCAGAGTGATCTTTTTTTATTGTATATTCTGTCTGTTGTAACTGAGAGGAAATTCAGAGTGAGATTAAGTGAATGAGCTTCTGGTGTGAAGTTAGCAAACTGATTTTTGTAAATTTGCCTTTTCTAAAAGTATTTCTTTCACTGTCCGTATGAAGAGCTATCATTTCATGCCAGCCAAGTAAAATAACCTTTGCTGAAGACAGAGAGGCTTTGAAAACACCTGATATCTTAGGCCTTGACAGTACTTGTTAATGGCTCTGTGGTCAGCTCTTTAGGTTATTCCAGCTTAGCAAATGACAAATGACGTCTGATAGCTTTGCACACAGATCTCATCGTCGGCAAAACAAAAAAAAAACAATGCTCGTTTCGGGTAGGAAAATATGATGCGATGTGCAACAGCATTGTCTTTAAGTCAGTATCACTGTCCAAACCTGCTATCTACCTTGCACATAAAGCAGGGGAGAGAGTAGAACCTGCATAGGACCTGCAAACTTACAAAGTTACGTTTCTCTAATTAGTGCCTTGATGGTGGCACTCGTGAAGACCTGAACACATGGGCCAAGATTTGGTGTGCATCTGCAAATAGGCTTCCACACTGCCTTGTATGGATGAAAAACTGCTCTCGAAGCCCTGCATGAGACTTATTCCTGGCTCCTCCACACCACCAGATCTATACCAGGGCTCAACACGGAACAGTAAGTACATGAGAAAACTCAGGCTTTGCTGGGGGGTTTTGAAGGCATGCGAAACCTGCAAAGTGGTGAGCCGTTACTTAGCAGGCACAAAGGGTTACATGTCTACTGGTAAAAGACAAGAGTGAAATACCACAGGAAATTGGAATCAGTTGTAATTCTTAGAACACAAGTTCTTTCTTTCAATCACGTTATTTCTTCAAGTAAAAAAATCTGTTGGCACAGTATATAAATTAGTCAGCACCGTGCCCAACAGGAGACCCAGTTCAACGCTTACCTGTGAATGTAACACAACATGCGTCAAGTTTCGTTTTTTGTGTCCTATTTCTTTACATTAATGTACATCTACTGAGAGCCCCACTGACTTAAACTTGTAGTTTCCATCACGGTGTATGTGCTGAGAAAGTCTTCCTTTTGGCATAATTTTGACTTTTCAATAATGGGCACATTTGTAACACAACTACACATGTGAAAACTAGCAGACACAATGCAGATATGCAGATGAATAAGATAAAACCACCATTGTCGGAGACATTTTTTTTATACGTGGATCATTCTGCCACATGCCAAAACCTCATGGGAGATTGATGGCTTCTTCAACGCACCTAGCTGGGCTGCAGCACGTATACCAGATTTTATTGGTTGATGCCATACTGACTGTTGCAAACATTGCTTGAGGCTGCAGAGCTATTTATTACATAGAATGACTGTGACTCAAAGTTCACAAGTGTAAATTGACACCACTGTTACAGAGTGACTGCAAGTGGCTTACTGTTTAGCATAACATTCCCCAAGCTCAAAGCCATCTGTCCCCTGCCATCGTACTGATGTTTCAGATGGATCCCACTGTCAACTCTTTATGTTTTTCTGTATCTCTGAGCTCTGCCTGTGACTGTGGTGGCTGGTAGAGGGTGGTAGGAGGAGTCAAGATCTTGGTCTGATACTATACTCTGTCAGAAAGATTTGTGACACCGGAAGTCACGAAGAGATTAGCAAAGAGCTGTAGCTCAAAACAATATTTGGCTGCTCTCAGCTGACAGATTTGTGTATTACCAAAACAAACTAAGGATGTTGAGAAACAAGGCATTTTACACTGAGATGTTTCTGCTAAATGACTGCAGGGATGTGTTGTCTTTAAGTCAGAAAATGTCGGCTTGCATCCAGTCAGAGACTCTGACACATCAATGACACTGCCAAACATGCTGTTGACCTTTCAACAGAATTTAACATTTGTCTTATGAGAGAAGAATCACAAAAAGCAGTACTTTCTGAAGGTGGTTGAGAAGCACCGCAAGAGATGCCCTCAGTTATGAAATCTGTTTTCCTTTCAACTTTACCCTAACAGGTAAATGCCTTCAGTCTTGCCACTGCTGATTGTGGGGAATTTCAGTTCATCAAACTGATGTTTTTTTGTGTTTCTGTGTTGTTTAGATGCATAATAATGTAGTTTAAATGTTTCATGCTGTAGGATATCTGCAGACATATGGTCTAAGTTGGTTTACTTTAGCTGCATTGGGGCAGAGAAGCAGCAGTTTTGAGGGACCCCTAAATTTTGGCCTAGGCAGGTCAGATTTTACCCATGAACTCTCCGTAGTGAATAGTACAAGTGTGTGGCAGGTCTCAAATCGACATGAGTTTCCTAGGATTTTGCACCACCATACTATATATGTATGTTTTCTGTTCACATACAGTACATTGTCAGGGAATAGTACATGGCAGCAGCCGTTTCTGCCAGTCCCACAGAATGTGTTTTCCAAGGATGGTGTGTAAAAGGCATGGGAAAAAAATTGCAAACAAAAAGGATAAACAGTCTGCTCTATGAAGGGGTTTAGACAAAGACAGAGAGATATAAGTTAGCACTTAAAATTCACCTACCCTAGAGTCCAGAGAGTGGGAAATGGACAAGCCTGCAAGATAACGTCTGCAAGGTATTTTCTCTTTGTCTAAGTCTCTCTTTATTACTGCAGAGATTCATCGCTTCAGAGAGTAGAAGTCAGAGGATGCAGGACCTCCACGGCTCCCCCCAGAGGTAACTTGTCATTCATATCACTTACTGTGGTGGGGTGGTGTCCAGGTGGGTTGAGATCTGTACAAATGGCATTGGGCCAATGAGAGGAAAGATGAATATCTACGTATCCCGGTAGGAAGGGGAGGGGGGTGTCAGTACTGGTTCCAGTCATTTTTGCTGTCCTTGAGCTTCACCTTAGGCTATACCTGCCAAGCTACTGATGGAGGTGTCAGTTTCAGACATCATGCATTTGCGATCCTGGGTTTTCCAGCTTGCCACACCCATTCTGTTGTTTAATGATGGCATGCAGGGAGGAGAGGAGGAACCCATGTATCTCTCGCCTCCTCTTGTACCTGTCCCTATGTCTCACGTGAATAATTAATGCATGAATAATTAATACACAAACAAGGCCTGCCACCCGTGTCCTGAGAGTTGTCTCCGTCAGCCTACAGAGAAGCATTCTCCCTTTTCTCCAGAATTTTCCATGAATCTCTCTTCTCTGTAGTGTAATCAGTGTGGCAGACCTCAAAAGCAGACATTCTGTTGTGAGAATAAATGTCATTATTTTTCATGCAGAAATCTATAAATGACTCCAACGAGTTCACAAACAGTTTCTTAAAGCTGTCCTTATTACTTATCAGTGATGTATAGCTGGGTGGGTTGATAGCACTTTGGCATATTTGGAAAGGATAGGGCCATATAAAGTTAATCATAGGGTGACCAAGCTTTGGGGGGAGCACCATTCTCTTTTTATTTTTTGGTACTGTCAAAGGAAAATAGGATACCACAATTGAACATATGTCAAATGAGATAGAGATCAGGCTATGCTGCATTCAAATACCCCATAGTACCCAATGATCAGCCAACTAGTGGGCTATCGCATCACAGTCAAAATACTCTAGTTAAACCGTCCTCACCATAAGGTGAAGGCAGCAATAGACTCCAGCTCAAATAGTCAGTCCAGTAACATTATTCTTGGATCAACGCACCAGAGGTTATTTTTTCAGCCCAGCATTTGGAGTAATTGCTGTGCAGATGAGGAGCCAATTGCTATATATATGAAGATCATGGGATATTTCATAAGCCAACTTAATGAAGGTCTCTGCCTTGTGATTTGTAGACAGGTGCCATAGCATGTGAGCAGTGTGTTAATGGTGGCATGTGGGAAAAACTGCATGTGGCAACCCAATAAAACCATAGAAAGTTATACTGACCACTGCAAGAGTGTGGTATGGCGACGCACAGCACGTGAAAGTTGTTAGCTTGATTCCAGTTTGAGTACTTAGGCTAAATTAGTCCAAGAAAAAAAACCCAATTGGTAACAAAACGTTAAAGCGTAAGAAAGATACTGTCATGGGCAACACACTACGCAGTTTAATTACATTGGTTCGATTTGTATATTTATTATTCGTTGAGTTGAAGCAGAGAAATAATACAGATTTTTTGTTTATTTTGAAAGGCGTTCATCAGCGGATCGCGCACATGAAAACGCTTTTCCCAAGTCACAAACTGAAGCATCATAGGTCTTGCTTTCTATAGCCGTTTACGCTGACACTTTCGCAAAACTAGTGTTTCCACAAAACTTTACCCGCAGAAATCGTGCTAAATAAGGTACGCCCTTCCTGTTAGGCAAAGCACTTTCACTGTAAACGGCACAATGGCAACATTATGCAGACATGTGTATGTATGTTTCCTCCAAAGTCCTATTCATCCTCAAATAGGCTTCACTGTCTTTTATCGTAGAAAGTACTGTTTGTTATATATAAAGAAAATTTGCAAAATCTCCAGCCATACAGTCGGGTAACAAATCCTGGTGTAAGACCTTAAAAATTAAGGAGACAGCAATACAGCGAATTCAACAGTGAGTTTCGCAATGAAATCTTTCTGGGGGTGGTCATTGCCTTAAAATGTTATGCGATAACATTAATATGGTATAGTCGTCTATATACAGTTTAGAAGAAAGACTAAGTAACAGGGCTTTTATAACTTCTTTGTTCAACAGACAATGAAATTGGAGCCCCACTGCATAAATCTACGCTGCGTCTCCCTCTGCTGGTCAAAACTAAGAAACATCAGAACAAACGAAAAGGTAACTGCTGTACTGGCTGTACTGATCGTGATGGAATCTTCGTTAGAACAAGTGAAGAACAACTGCTTTAAATACGTCAATCAATTTTCAGATGAGTTCTGTCAATATTGGAAGTATACTGAATTATGGAATTCAGTATAACCAACCAGTAGTATACTAAAGGAAATTTATATGGAAAAATGTTGCTGGTATTGCGTGTTTTGATGTACTTCTGAAAAAATGTTTGTATTCTTTAGTATTTTATGTAAATAAGTACGTTAAGGCATATTCGACGTTGTGAGGGCACATATCTATTCATATCAATTCTTTCTTCTTTGAATACAAGTATATCAGTTCCTAACAAACTTGTAGGTCCATGATAAAATGCTGAATAGAATTGAAAAGTAAATTTAACAGTCACTTGGGGGGGGGGGTTGGACAGCTATGTTAAATCATGCATTATTATTTTAAATGTTCTCTGTGCAGTTACAGACTTTTTTCAAATCAAGTGGACCTAATTAGCAAATATAACAGGACAACAGAATCGTCTGTGTCACACAGTTTCAACTAGTGATATGTGATTTTGTACAAGTACCTTTGATTTCTAATCCGTCAGCGAACCTAAAGGATTTCTACACTATGTAGGTAGTTTTCGATAAAAGCATCTGATGAATATCATATCACTGCCTCAGACAATAATGTATTGACATAATTAGGTCTTCTAAAACATCACAAGAGAATAAAAACAAAATAAAAAAAATCTCTTGAGAGGAATCTGGAGATGAAAGAACCTCTGGATTATAAAATATACAGATTTATTCGTATTTTTTATGTGCAACTGCGATGATTGTCTGCACATACCAAGAGGTCTTAATTAGTTTCAACTCTACTAAGTTTACTAAGTAATTGAATTCCATGTCTACAGTATGCACAGAGCCCACCTATTGTGTGCCCACTTCTCTTAGGTATTAGCAGTGCTACTTAGTAAAATATACATAGTGATGCATAATTCAGTGGGTACAGTGTTTGCCCTGTAGAGGAGATTTTCATGGATTTAGCTCAAACAAATGTCCTTCTTTTCACAAGTATAAACTAAGGAATGTTTTTCAGTAGGATGATTCATCATGCTAAATTAGAATATAAATTTCAACATTTTCTCTTGGGTTTCTTTTGATATTTTTGTATTTTAAATACTTAGGCCAGCCATTTTGCTGTTAAGTTTACACAGAATTTTTTCGTGTTATTTCTTCAATTAATATCTGCAAACATTTCATAATGAACAAAATGTAGTGTCATAGTGAAGCCAAGTCTGACTCAGTGGCTGATTTAGGAATAAGAGAAAAGCAGCTAGGGGACATTTTTCAAAAATAGCTTGTTTTAATCCAGCAGTAGCTCAGTGGGTAGCTTTATCCCTTTACACCTCCAGGATTGTGGGTTTGATTCCTGCCATCTCTCTCACAGAGCATGTGTGGGTTTTCTCCAAGCACTGCAGAATCCTGCAAATTCCAAACGAATTTGGATTGGTGTGTTTTGTTTGTCCTGTGTGTCTATGTGTGTCCATCCTGTGGTTGACCAGCAGTCTGTCTCAGTTGTACTCTACATTTAATGCCCTTTGGGTTCTTCAGGCTTGTTGCTTTGCCAGAACACCAGCCCTCTGCAGCTAGTCCTGCACTGCACTCCATGTGTTCATGTGTTCATACATTCTCACACTTCTGTTCACTCAGACCATCCTGTCTGCTTTTGAACAGAAAATATTAGTGATGGGACAAATGAGACTTCAAAACCCATGGTGGACAGGAATATCCTGAACTAACCAATCAGTCCTGGTGATACTCCCACCAATCATGAGATTTGAAGCCTCATTGGTTCCATCACAACAAACTATACCTCCCTTCATTGCTTAAACCTTTTAAATGCCTAGATAACAAATTCTGAAATCTGCAACACACACTCTATGCAAACTTTCAATTGAGCTTATGCCAGTGTAACTAATGTGTAAGACAGTAATAATGTAAAATGGTCGAAATAATCTGATTATAATGCCTTCAGAATTATGTTTACAACAAAAATTTTGATTACATGAAGTAAAAAATGTCCTGTATGAACTGACATCCTTGGAGAGCTTTTTTTTGCATGTTTTTGACTAGGCATTGGAATTTATTGTTATTTCAACAGAATACATAGGTCATTTGTGTTTCTGACTAAGAGTCTGTCATTCAGTATGTCTGCTTTTGTCAGCCAGTGTCTGAATATTGGACACATAATTTTTTTTGTCAACGTCATTGCCATTACTACCTCTCGATATCATGCACAGTACTATTTCTCATTCCATGGGTATCACTACCTCAGTTCATTTGCAATAATCACTACATGCTTTAGTACATTTTATTACTCTTACTTTTGAAATTATTACTAATGTAACTTTAAGTGTAATTTTTCTTTTTTCCCCTGTTATTCTATGTCATTATGTTGTTGTAAATTAAGCATCCTCTGGCACAAGAATGTCCTTTGGCATTAATAAAGTTCTATCATCTTATCTTGGACACATGGTGCTTTTCAAAAAATTTTTATTTTTTTTTTTTAAGTGAAGTTTAACTAGCCAAGCATATATAAAAAAAACTTTTCAAGAGATTGTCACTACAACATCTATAAACACCTAATGAAATACTGCTTCTTTTTTAAAAGATTTCTTTGTAAAGTGCATTTGTGCATTGGAGTATTCTTTCCTGTGAATCAGCATTGACAAACAAACAATGTCATGTTACCAAGGCATTGAGACATATTGGGGTTAAAATGCTGGACTCTTACATGTGGAGAAGTAACCATATTCATCACAGCAGCAAAGAATTATACTGTTTACTGTTCACTAGTTATATTATGCTTATTTTGCCAGTTCCCCAGGCCTAAACCAACATCTTGAAAGTCTTAGGAGCAAGCAATTTTTTTTCTCATTCTGATGTACGCTGACAATCCTTCCCATGCTGGATTGTAATTGTATGTTTGCCGCATGTCTCTTGATGACACTTCTCCACAGTTTGAAGATTCTAACAAACGTGCCCAGCAGGAGCTGTCCCAGGAGGCCACGTGACTTGGAAACGCCGAAGTGTTTTAGGAGATACGAAATACAGTGACAGAACAGAGGAAGCCCGCCTTGAGCAAAGAAGCTGCCACAATCATGAGCGCCTTCATGTCTGCATTTTACAGGGCTGCTTTACTCAAGTGTGAATACTAGGACTGCATAATTCATGCTCTTACTCAAAGCTTGAGAATAGTAATGACATATGCATGGGGAACAGGAAAAAGAAGAGTAATTTCACATGACGTCTGAAGGCTTCCCCTATACATACCAAAACAACTTAGTGATGGAGGGAGGGGTGGTTGTCTCTCATGCCCCTTCAAAGACACATTAATAATGTAGCTGAATTGCAAACTATTTTTTCCACTCTAGTAGCAAACTCCAAAGAAAGCACAGTGTGAAATTAGCTGATATTTTACACAGAGATATGTACATTAATGTCTCTTGGTGTCAAAATCTACAGTCTTTCACTCAATTTCTTTTATAAGCTAATACCACATGCAGCCACTGGACACAATTCAGGGTAATTGTATTTAACTCAGTGCTGAAAAGCATGTTTACAATGCGATATCTATATTAGAATGTACCATTGTACACACCACAAATTGGCAGGAATGGCTATCTCCTACACATGTCAAAACTGGGGGTAGTGGGTGTTGACCATACACTCCTGTCTCAGAGATGTGACTGCATTGTTTGGGGTGACAGCAGAAAACTGGGCATATGTTTGGGGGAGGGAAAAGGCCTACACAATAAGCACGCCTCATCACCATCTTTCTGGAGCAAAGGGTCCCAATCCAGGAACTATTCTTTACGTGGCTTTCATTAGAGGTATATTTCTTTGTTCCTGGGCCCTGGTGGGGCCAGTCACTTCAATATGCCTTAATCAGTGAACTTTAGCTTCTTTCGCGATGAGTATCTAGCCTTTGGTTACACTTGCATTCTTTAGATGGAGGAAAAATCACACAACTGTAACAGATTAAGCATACACATTTTAATATTATTTATGAGTATTTCTGTAAACATTTCAGCACCAATTCTTCATATGAAAGTTGCATTATCCAACTACAAACTAGATTACTCTGACTCGTCACGAAGCCCACTCGTATATTTCTTTCAGGGCAATAGTAGAAACAGGTAACTAGTGTTTTTAATATTTGGCTTAAAGCAGAACGCATTAGTCACACAAAATGCTGCAGACACAGAGCTCATTGTGCGCCACCGTCTGAAACCCTTGCCAGAATCTCTCGTTTCTTGTGTGTGCGCCTTTTGTTCGTGTGCTCCCAGTTCTGGAGACCGTCTGTCGATCAAAACGCTTCGTGTCCGCCCACTTCACCCTTCCTTCTGCCGCAGCTGGGCGCTCAGCAGCCGAACTCGCTGTGAATCAGTGTTGGAGGAGCCGAGAGTGAGGGAGCACTGTGCCTTTAATTACCGCTACTCAGCCAGCTATTCGCTTACGAGCCAAGAGCGTATGAGAACCGCCGTTGAAGATTAAGGTACTAAAAGGTAGGTAAGAAAATCAAATAGAGGTGTCTGTCTTTTCCTAAAAATAATGAAAGGGCGTTTTTCTAAGCCAAACACACTGATGAATTCTTGGGTACGGATGAGTCAGTGGATGCTATGCTAGGCTAGTTCTTGTATTTCATGCGGAAGTACTCGAGCGGATTGCAAGTCTAGTAAAACACGTCAGCAGAAATTTTAGGTATCGTTTGAAATAAAGGCTTACACATATTTATTGGGCAACCGGGAACCACGGGTTTATTCAGTCACCGTTTGGTGGCGTGTAACGTTTAAAAGTAACTGGACGAGAAGGAGTTAGCAAACTCAAAATGGCTCCCCTCTCCTTGTTGTCGATTCCGCTCTGTTTTTTTTTTTTCCTACGTTAGCGAAGACAAAGCGCGCGACATACCCTGTGTCCACGCGAACGAGCTTTAGTCGCTTATTAATGTTGGACCATTGGTTAAAATACATAGCTTTAGGGTATTCACTGTTAAACCTCGTCTTTTGTATATGGCTTGTATTTTTCTTTACTCAAAGGTTCATAACCGGTCGGGGAATGCCAGCGGCGTCAGCTCGAAGGGGGAGGGTGAGCGGGAGCCTGGGTGGAGCTCGCCTCGGCGCTTGGGAGGGACGCAGAAGCACCGAATCGGCACGATTTGGACGAGGCGCGTGGCACAGATTTTAGAATCACGTCGCTCTAATCTGCTCGCGGGGGGCTGGCACCGCGCGAGGTGGGAAATTCAAAATGCCAGCACGAGCACCAACTGACGGACGTCGTGCTCACCTGCGCCCGCGTGACGCGGCTCGCTTCAGGTGTAACGAGCTTCCTGTCCTGTAGATGGCGGGCGTGGGGCCGCTTTCAGGGCCCACCAGCCTCCCGCAGCACGTAATACTGCTTATTTTTTTTATAATAAACTGCAGATTCATATCAGCAGCACTTCCACAGCCTAAAACCGGTTTGTAGGAAACGCAGACGTGGTTTGAGCTACTTACAATCCGACTTACATTTTTTACAGCTTATATGGAGACGTAGACGTCTATAAAAATGAGCCCAAACCTGGATGGAGTTCAGAATTCCATTGACAATACAGATGCATGGTGTACATGTATATATGGTTTTGGGTAATATTCATCCAGCATATATAAACGTGCCTGGGTGAAATTTGTAATGAATTGGTCATACTGTAAAATTTGTCTTGTAAATACAGTGCATTAATTACTGTATTGTAACAATTTCATTGTTTTTACTTGAAATGACTGTGATGCTGTATTATTAATCTTTTTGCTGCCAGGTTTTATCCTGTATGACCTACTTTATTCTTATGTTTTTGAGTTATGAGTTTTATCATGAGAATGGTCCCTTTCTAGGTTTGCTGTCGGCATACCCCACTATGGAGGCCATCTATATGCTTCGATGAGAGCAAATTTTCTTTTTATTTTTTAAATAAATAGAATTCGATTTTCTTGTTTTCAGAAGTTACATAATGTAGAACTGTCAGTGTGTAGTCTTAGTTTTTTCTTAGATGAGGAAGATCAAATGGCACCTTACCTGGTGAAATTCTGTTTGCAAATTGTGGAAATTATTTTTGTTCATTAACTTAAATTTTCTTTTTAGATGCGCACTCACCACAAATGCACGATTTTGACAGGTTTCTTTATATATAGCACACAAGGGGCCCCATGTTCTGTTATTTCTTCCCATATTTTATTTCTGCAATACTCACTGATAGGATTTAATGCCCTTCTGGTCTAGCTAATCAGTCTCTCTGTCTCTAGTGCACGTTACTTGGTAAAGGACCTGCCTACATATTTTGCACATAAAATTCATTTGACTGCTTTTTCTGTTACAGAGGTATGGCAGTGGGATAGTTCTTGTATGTTTTCTATATTGGTGCTGGGCTGTCTTGGAAAGTGTAGCAGAAAGGTTTTTATTTTTTTATTTATTGTCAGGCTGCTTGTAACTAATGTGTTTTTGATTTCAGTAAGGAACCCAGAAATTCCTTTTTCGCAAATCATTGCAAACAGTCCACACTGTGCAGAATGCACATTTACGCACCACCTAATGTAGGATATGTTTACTGTGCCTGTAGAGTCTAGGCCTAACCACACCAGCTCATGTCGTTCTGTTGCTACTGAGATGTTGGGCTCAGGTAGGACAAACTCCCATGCTATCAGTGATTTGTGCCGTGCTGTGTTGCCTCCGCCATATTCTTGCATATTGGCCACAGTTTCTGGTTATGTCATTCTCAGGTCATTAATGAGACGCATGTATGCCATTCTTTTACAAACAAACTCTGTAAAACTAGATATCTGCATCGTCTGTGCTTGTTCCTGCCTGCAACTAAAAGTGTGATTGGTTTTGCAGAACATCACCACGCATAAGTCTTATGAAAGACTGTGATATCTGTGAAATGACATACTCACTTGCATCCAAATTGGTCTTTTTAGGTTCTCAACTGCATTCTGAGATTGTTGTAGCTCTTCTTCGATTTGTCCAATGATTGCTGAGTAGTCATGCCCACCAGATGCCACCCACTGCCCTGCCCCCTCCTTAGGCACCTCGATGTCATTTCCGCAGGCTCTGAGTTCTGATTGGTCACATTGTGCGTCATTTCCACAGGCACAAAGTACCAGTTGGTTGTAATGTGCGTTGACGTACTGGTTTTTGTCATGTGTTCTCTCTGCCCCCCGCTGCATGTTTGCTACTTTTAGGCTCCTGCAGCCCTGGTTGGCTGGTCCCATGACCGGAGGCAAGTGGCCAACACTCGGTTCAATACTAGATGTATGTACAGTACTGTTCAGTGTCGCTGCAGTGTGTTTTGATTTTAATGAACGTTAGTGAAGCATGGGCTTTTTCATTGCTTGTATCTAACTTAACCTCTGTTAGTTTGTACATTTTGGGATGAAGGATGGGGGCAATCAATTCAATCATCAAAAATCTGTTACGTTTTGCTATTGTGACTTTGTGTACCATGGATTCAGGTCAAGGCCAAACATAGTCTTTCTGACTTTCTTCCACTTGTACTATAATAGACCATTATGGTCTACAATTAATGAGATCAAATCATTAAAGAACAAATATTGTAAGAGTTCATGAAAATGTGGTTTTGGCAGATTATGAAGGATCATTAGAATTCCTCTTGCAGGTTGATACTTTTTACTGAAGGACAAAGTATTTCTGTCCAAAGTTCATGCTTATTTTATACAGTATATTTTGGATACTTTTTCGTTTGACGCCTTACCATAACAGTATCTCTTTAAATAAACCGTCTCTTGTGAAGGCATATATCAGTCATTTTAGTAGACTATCAAGACCTGTTTATTTTTATAACTTTTGGTCCTTCTTGTCTGTGACCATTGTTGGTCTGCAGCTCTCCAGCATTAATTGTCACTTGACAGTCGTGCATGAGTGTAACGTGCTTTAACACAGCCTGGGTGGGTGGGGGGTTCGGGGTTAAGAAGAGTGATATAAGTGTGTGAAAAAGACTTGACGGACACATTGTGGCTAGTAACATGCTGTACTTTCCAGCAGACCGGGGGGCTCTTTAGAGCTTGCTTATTCCGCCCACCAGGAACCTAACTCCTGACTGGCCTAAAATGGGCAGAAAACAAAAGCAGTTTGTCGCTAGTACAAATGCACTGAAGCACTGCGCTCAGGAGGGAGCGGCTATGTTATTGCCTGTACTTCTCAACAGGAAAGGTATAGCACTGCTACTTTGAGACAGTAAATACATGTTTGGTTATCTCCTACTTCCAGTACTTTTTTTTTCTTTTGTAATTTTGCATTGAAACATTGGCATGTAGTGTTTAGGTTTTTTCCCAGTAGCTTTCTTTTTTTTTTTTTTTTTTTAAAGTCCTGTTATATGAGTAGTTTATATTTTGTAGTAAAGCACATATTTTTACAATAAGTAGGTACATGAGAAGTGAATATAGGTAGTGATTGTTTACTGTTTTTGCTGTATAAATTGTTGAATATTGGTCGTTCGGGAATACGCACATGCTGATGCACTCTTTTCACTTCCTCTCGCAGAGCAGGCATGTTTCCCAAAGGCACAAAGCGCAAGTTTTGCGATGTGGCGGACGAGGCTGCCGACGGGCAGGGGCCAGGTGTCCGGGCGGCATCGTCCTACACGCTGCAGCGGCAGTCGCTATTGGACATGTCTCTGATCAAGTTGCAGTTGTGCCACATGCTGGTGGAACCCAACCTGTGCCGCTCAGTCCTCATTGCCAACACTGTGCGTCAGATTCAGGAAGAGATGACGCAGGACGGAACCTGGCAGGCCATGGCTGAGGCCTTCCACACAAGCCAGACCCCATCTGACCGCCTGGAGGCCACGGAGGTCCTGTGCCGGCCACCTGCACGAAGTCCAGATGAGGAGTCCAAAAGCTTCTCTGTTATTGGCTATGAGGGCTGCCACTCAGAGGAAGTGGTGGTGGATGATGATGCTACCTGTACCTACATGCCGGGTAGCCTGGTTGCAGGGCCCTGCTGGGATCAGGATGACCTGAAGGAGGCAACGGGTCATGATGAGGAAGAGGAGGAAGAAAAGGGTGATGGTGAGCCAGGTTTGGGAGGAGAGGAGGTTGAGCATTTGGGAGAGGACTCCAAGACCACCGAACAGGTGTTTGGCACGTTTGAGATTAAGAATCCGGTCTCCATTCCGGACCCCGCACTAGAGGAGCTGTTCTCTGACGTTGACGCCTCGTATTATGACTTGGACACCATGCTAACAGGCATGCAAAGCACACCCAAGGTGGGTCCCTATGACCTTCTAGAGAGCTTGTCTCATGGGTCTGCTTCCATCAGCTCCAACTCCAGCTGTCGCCCTGATCTCAATGAGCTGGACCACATCATGGAGATCATTGTGGGATCATAAGTGAGACACTCAAAAGGACTAAAACCAATTTCCCACATTGCTCTGTTTGTGTATGTGTGCGCTCGCGTGCATGTGTGTGTGAGTGTGAGCTTGTGTGTGCTTGCACTTGCTTATATGGAAGGTGTTAAATCGGGCACTCTTTCAACACATAGTGTGATTGTTACTCAGAGTGAGATTTAACATGCTGACCATTGTAATTTGATTTGCATACTTTCTGTATGTTTCCTTTTATATGTGTGCTTTAATTTATTTTGACATTTTAATTTTTAAATGATGTCATTACACTACATAAATTGTAAACAGAACAAGTTATAACAGAACTTCTAAAGCAACACATATTTTCCTAAAAAAGGAAGAAAAATGTTTGAATATATATACATATGTATATAAATATATATTTTTTACAGAACATACAGCTTGGGAAATATAGCAGTACTTTTTATTATTATTATTATTATTATTTTAAATTTTGACCAGAGAGATGATTCAAGCAAATTAAGTATTCTATAGCGTGGGCAGATTGAACTCATTGTCTTCCTGTGGTTTGATCATGGTGGTGCTGAAAGAGGAGGTGACATTTACTCCACAACTCCGGAATGAAACCTAATGGGCACGTCACTTTTTATGTGCTTTGACAGAAATCACATACTTGTTTCAGTCTGGTGGCAGGCTCCTGCTTGTTTTTACTATTAGAAGCCATAGTTTCTTATATTTGTATTGTTACAAATGAAGAATTATGGGTCCGACCCAGTTAAGTTATTACCTTTTTAATTTATTTTATTTTATTTATTGAATACAAGCATGTATTGGGGATGTGAGTTCAGTATAAGTCCAGGTGGAATTGGCTCTTCATATAATTGTGCTGTCGGTTTTTTGATTTCTTACTACAGACAAATGCGTACCATTCCTTGAGTCCCCAGGGGAGGGTGGGTTTTCCATTTGCTATGCAGTTAGCGTAACAAAATATTGAGCAGTATTCATTTATATAAATCTAAATGGTTATTTTTATTTGTGTATTCGATTTACCGGTATTTTCCTTTCAAAGTGACTGATTTAAAAGTGGTATTTCTTATTTTTAAAGTGGTCTAGGAAAATATTGTCACGATTTATTCCTCATCGCGGCTAACATTACTCAGGCAAAAGTATTGTGTAAAAGCAGACAGTATTATTAAAGTTACCACCGTATTCTCCTTTCTGATTGATGTCAAAGCAGTATAGTTAAACTGCAAATGAAACCAGAATTTTAATCTATTTTGACATTTATTACCTGGACTAGGGTAGATTATATGCATTTTATATAAATACATTGTAGCATTTTTTGTAAATATTTTTAATAAAAGGTACAAAATTTCCAATACCTGTTCTTGTAAGGTGTTTTTTCTCAGTCGTGTTAAAGGAGTTGTTTGCTATTTAAGTAATCATTTTCGTTTTTTTTTTTTTCCTCCAGCTGTTTTTCAAGATTAACCAAGTGTGTGAGAGACGCTTTTGGCTACTATGGCTACGGATCAGTCACCAGGGTCTAAGGAGTGGAAGGATAGAATTCTATTACTGTACATAAATCATGTCAACTTTGCAATCTTAAGCATTTGGACAATTCCATTGCAAAGCAGCACCGTTCGAATGAGACTCGGAACTCCAGCTTTGGTAAAAGGCTTGTATATAAAGCAAGTGTAATGTTGCCCCTACAGAATTCACATGACTCGTACACACAAAGATTAATATTTATCGTAACTGTTATACAACCATCTATGAATAGACTGAAAGTTTTGGCGAATGTTAGAAACACGTAATTACATTTAACGAATAAAACTCGTAAGGATATTGAATTCTTGACTGTTTCTTGCATGTAGCTATATAAGCCGTGACATTTTTCTAGAACCCAATTAAACAAGGGGTAGTTTAAAAATTGTACCCCGGACATGCAGGTCGCCGCAGACTAACAACTACCTCGCGTAACTAACAAACGGCAGCGCGCCATCGCGCACGTCTCTTGACTGCGGTTTCAAGAGTTGCGTGCGTACGCGCTTGAGCTAGCGTGTCTGGGGGCGGAACGATCAGGCAATTGAACATGCGCAGAACATTCAGTCATTACCGATTACACACGGACGCCAGTCCGCTTCCATAGCAACGCTAGAGTACCTGTTACAGTACGCCTATCAGTAAGTATTTAATAAAATATATATACATTTTGTGCAAATCGAAAGTTACGGGGTTTATGTATAACTGTGCAGAAGCATTTATCCCAGTGCTAATGATTTTTGGGACATTGTTTCCAAATTACACACTAAAGTAGATATACAGTAAGTGTCAGATAGCGTTGACCCATCTCTCAGCCAATCACAGATTTTATATTGCAATTTAAATTGTCACGTTTTCAACT
Organism: Gymnarchus niloticus; assembly: GCA_009936485.2. NCBI lineage: Eukaryota > Metazoa > Chordata > Actinopteri > Osteoglossiformes > Gymnarchidae > Gymnarchus > Gymnarchus niloticus. The sequence goes on along the minus strand of JAACJT020000021.1, from coordinate 12,055,227 downwards.
GGGCTGTTTAGACCAATGATAAAAATAGAGAGGGAGAGGAAATAAAACGTGAACACCAATGAAACCTGGTTGCTGGGCGGGACGTAAAGCGCTCTTGTCCAATGACGGGGTTCCCATCTGACGGCCGTCAATCAGCCGAATGTCTTAGATTCTGCGGTGTCGCCGTCGGAGTTGTCGCCGAGTCCTCTCACTGGAAATGTTTCACAGCAACTATGAGCTAATCTGTGCTGAATCGATCTGAGTATTTAATCAGCAGTGCAAACCAGGATAATGTAGAATTACCTCGTTGCTTTTAATACCACAGATTAATTTTGTAATGTATCGTTCCTATTTAATCCATGGAGTAATGCTGTGGGATAAAGAGTTTTGTCCTAAAAGGCATCGATGAGAAGAAGACACGGAATTCGAAGCAGTATGTGCCGTCTGAATACCGACCCAAGCGGGAAGGAATTCGATCAACCAGGAGATGTCCTTTCTTCGCCGAGGTACTGTTTCTTAAATTGGGTTGTCTTGTTTGTCTTTCCGATGCTTGTGGAGACTTTACGGAGACTAGGCGATGTGCCGCCGTGGCTTTCCCCGATTCTGAGTGAATAGTGTCCAAAGTGCCTCGCTGGCCGGACAGCGTCGGCGTTTGAGGGGAAACGGTTGTGCTCGGCGAGCAGTCCTTGAACACGGCATGTCTTATTGTTGTTCTTGCTGATTCTGTTTTAGTAAAGCTGAGGGATAAAGTTAAGATTTTACGTGGCGTTTGTAATTGGGAAATGTGGGTTTCACGTCGCTGTTTTTTCACGTGCATTGTTTTGTTGATTAAATCGTGGTCGATACAAAAGGAAACGGCGTTTTCAAAGTAACACCGCTCCAGGTGCCGTGATCGGTTCCCCTCCTCATCACAATGCCTGCTCGACGGTCAGCACAGGCGTATACGCTAAGGCGTAAACACCGGGCAGGGGGGGCCGTGGTGTCCCTCCGTCCGTCCGTCGCGGTGTGGCCGGAGACCTCGTACTCTGTCGACGCCTGCTTTCACAACAGTCCAAAGTCCCGCTCATGTTCAGCTCGACCCCATCTGAAGACGATCTGTGACAATGGCACCGTGCTTCGGCTCACTTTTTAAGCCGAGGGAGAACTGCTTCGAATGTGAATCGCAGCCGTGTCACCTTCCAGAATTAGAAAATGCGGGAGAAATAAATGGCCCTCAAAAGTTGAATACTGTGACTTGCTAAGTTTAAAATCTAAGGCGAATGAAACTTTTTATTATTTTTTTGCGTGATATGGCTGCACAAACAATACGTGAAACATTCAAAAGTTAGATATTGCCTGACAGTGTCAGTCTGTACATTTCTACGTAATAAAAACTGTATATTACCGGGTAGGATAGGCTCCGGGGCTGATGGCATGTTCTCCTCAAGTGCCCTGGAACTAGCTCTGTGACTGATCTTGAGGAAGAGGTAATGCGTGTCTCATTCACGGCTTTTCTGGGCCGGTTTTGATGAAAGGCGGCTTTACTTCTGCTTGATTTGTAAGTGCCTTTATTTGTGTCATTAGAAAGAGGGGCTTTTTCTTCTCTACCTTAGCACTAGGTTGAAGGAGATGCTAACCAGTAGCTAGACTGTCAGAGGGTATAGAGGTGGTCTGGCTTGAAAACTGGCTGTAATTTATGTTTTAATCCTTATTCAGTAACCATTCTCACTGTGTATTGGCATAACATGAACAGGTGTGAGCTGGCGGACAGGGCTGGTGTAGACTTTGACGGGAAAGGACAGGAGTTTGTCTGCTTGTCCACTTCTGGAGGAATGTTAATATTTTTCAGTCACATCTGCTCAGGTCCTTGTGTGTATCCAGAGTGCTGTTAGATAACAGGAGTCTGTCAAGTGAGAGAAACGAAACTAAACTTAATCTGCCTTTTGTCGAGCTCTCATTTTACTAAAGGTGACTAAGTGCTATAAAATTATGTACATCACATGTAGTGGGATTTTAATCAAACATCAAAAACGTTTTTGCTGACATAATGTTAAAAAAATCTTGCGAGGCCACAGTGTGCCATTGGAAACTGCTTAAAAGATCTGATTTTCAAAATGAGCATGAATTGGAAGACTCTTTTTGATTACTTTTTCCCCAAAAGCAGGATGAGCTGTTAATATGTGGTAAGTGGGCTTCCATAATATACTGGCGAATGGACGCTACTCCTTTATGTTTCCCTGGAATTTGAAATTGTTCATTGGGAAAACATGGATCGCGGAGGAGCCCTGGCTAGTGACGTCACTAGGGAGCCTGGCAGCCT
>JAACJT020000021.1:12036752-12051696 GCA_009936485.2 Gymnarchus niloticus | reverse complement strand
GGAGGGAGGGAGGGGGCGGATGGCTGGAATGGGAGAGAGAAAAGTAGGTAACTAATGGGAGGAGGGGGCTGAGGAAGAAAGGAAGGAAGGAAGGAATGTGAAACCTAGGCAAATAAGAACTGTGAAAACAGCAGGAGGCAGAGGCTGCGGATTGAGGAATTGTGTTCCTCTCTAGAAGTGGGGGAGAAGGGCACCCCTCTCTGGGTGATGCGTCAGGCGTCAAACATGGGCCCCCAACTGGCTATGTGGGACAGGATCATTTTGTTTGCTGCTTAGAAACCAAGTGAGGGAGCCTCTCTAGCCTTGGTGCGCGGTGTTGGAAATGCCACAGCCTTTCCCGAAGATGCTGGTTGCAGACTTTGGTAAATGCCTTTCAGTTGTTTTGATTCTGCTGTCATGGGAATTTTCTATGGTTACACACTTTCAGCCAAAACTTTAAAAATGTGAATATGGGAATTTGTGTCAGGAATGCTGGAATCGGTGGACGTTTATCTTCAGGTGAGACTGAAACCTGTCATGCCCGTGAACCAGATTTGAAGAGATGTTTGCTTAAACAGCATAGGTGAGGTACAGGAGGGTGACACGTGAAGCACCAAGTGTGCGGGCACTCGAGCTGGATGTGGACAGGTGCAGTATGCTAATATCTGAAAACACCCTTCTTCAAAGGTAGAACTGTAACTTTGGGGGCTCGTTTTAAAATGTGTAATGGCTCACGATCAATGCATTGTGGTCTAGAGATAGGTGTGTAACCAGTACTCGGTGGACTACATTGGCTGAGTCCTTGATCATGTGACACTACTTGATTGTGCACAAGTGCCAGGCTGGGCTTGTGGTTCCTGCTTCTTCATTTCGCTCTTCCTGGCCCAGGCCACCTAGGGCAGTCTTTGGATCTGATGGCACGGCCAACTTGTTGCACAGTGGTGACTCAGTAGTTTCGGGCCCTGAGCTCGCACGTGTGTGTGTGTGTGTGTGTGTGGCTCTTGTAAGCTCCAGACCACCGGATGATGACAGAGCAAGCCTTATAAAGGCATCCGGGCAGCTTGGCTGCTCGCTCAGCGAGTCTGCTTGACTGGGACTCCTCCCACTTATCACTGGAGACTCCACCCCACCCCCCATTGCTGAGAGACTCTGCCCCTCAGGGGCCATTTCCGTCCTGCTCTGCCATTGCTGGGCCTCAAGGGACGAGGAAGGTGGGGGGCAGGGAGAGAGGAGGGATGGGACAACTGGTTCTTAAGCAGGGCATGTGATCCTGTTGTCGGTTCCTGTTGCTTCACCGCAGAAGCGAAATAGGATGCGAGAAGCAAGCTGGACGTTTGTAAAACTGCAGTTTATTTTCGCCAAAAGAAATCAATATGAAGTGTAAAAAAAGAACTATTAGTAAATGGAAATAAAGGAGCCTGGTAGTGGAGATGATGACTGTCATTTTTAAATAAAAATGCACCCTGTTTGTGAGCACTCTTTATAATGGTTACACCTGACTGTGTTCATGTTTTTGGTGCCTTATGTGTGCTTTCTGGATTTGAATTCAAAAATATGCACTGTAGAATTACTTTGAAAGCTCCTGCTTCCACTGTATATTACAAAGGAGCTAATGGTAAAACCAAACATGGTGAGAAAGGGCGTGTGCCACGTGACTTCCTGCAGCAGAGGACAAAGTCCCCAGACCAGAGGGCATGATGGGTCCTGGAGAGGACTGACATGGGGGTGGGAAGCATGAGCAGGACCGCGATAAGCCTGGAATGCAAAGGAGCTCATGCTGACGTGACACCTATCGCGCCTGTGCTCTTTAAACTGCCTGAGCACCGTGTCTTCGCGGTTAATCTCTCACGCCTGAGTGAAAAGTTCACCATAAGGCTTTACGTGGGTGCCTGACAATGACAGAGATGTTCTTATTGGTCTGTTGCAATTTCCAGAAATGGACCGTAATGCCCCAAGCATATGTTTAATTTAGATACTGATGTTATTTACTGTTTGTTTTAATGGTGCCTAGATTGGTGTCATATATATTCAGACTTTCAGAAGTGGTTGTCAAGTCATTCTTCAGGACAACTGTAATGTGCCCTGAGGAGCAAAACACTTAAATTGTGAGTTACTAGTAGTGACTCTCAACTACTGTGCCACCTGCAGCCCTGTGAGTCACCTGTAGGTGAAGATGTCTGTGCACCTGTACCAGCTGTCCTGATGCATCTCTCGCGCCACCACTCTCTGTTGCCATGGTAAACTGGATTATGGAAAAGGTGGTGGGAGTGTGGAGGGCCAGGCCGAGTTGGGGGCACTGTCAATGAAGCAGGGCTGACGATCTCTGGGGAAGCTGTACTGTGTGTGTTCTGGGCATTAACATAGGTTGCCTCCCTTCGTGTGAGGCTGCGACCTGGGGCCACCGTGAGATGAGCATGCTTATCTTACACATACCATGTGAGCTAGCATGAGCACACCAGGTTAAGGCTTATCTGTGTAAGGGCTGTTTTCCCCTCAAATCTCATAAATTTTGATTTGGTTTTGAAGAAATCGTCGCTGTAGAAATGCGAAAGTGAGCTCAAAAGGAGAGGAAAATCCCACCTCTCTCCCTGAACTAAGTGATGTATTCTCATGGTTGTTTTAGCATTGGATTAAAAATTAGCAAGAGACTAATTTTGTAGCGTTTGACTGAGTTTCAGCACTCCTGTTCCATTTATAGAGCGCTGTTGCTATCGGAGACAGGCTGCCGACTACACGGCTCTGCTTCCCCACGATTCAAGCAGATAGAGAATATGGCAGCCACTGCCGTGTGTGTGTGTGTGTGTGTGTGTTACAGGGGTCTGCACCAACTGTACCTCTATTATTAGGTGCTGCTTTATTAATTGCTTACAGGCGTTCAATCACAACGCTTTACTTTCAGGAATTGTCCACATATTTTAGTATTTGGGTTTTACTAATGGCTCCATTTAACTAGACCCAATATAGTTTGTAATGGTGTATTTATTAGGATATTTGATGACGGTTTACACGACAGCCAAATTCTGCTTAAACTATTTGTAGTGTTAGCCCGAGCTGAAAGCGTCGGACTGTCTCACATGCACGCACACACACACAATAGAGTTTTCTGTCCTTTGGATGTCAGTCATGCATTTTCCAAAGGAAAACTGAGGTCAGTCCAGTTCTCGTATAAATAAAAGCGAACCACTAATGAATAGAGGAAGCGGCAGATTAAACAGCTAGGCTGCCGGACACACAGGAAGGGCTGTTGGTAAAAAGCAGCGGCACATTGGTTGCCCCGTGAGCCCCGTAGGCCGGGAACGGAAGGCGAGGAGTGGGGGAGCAATGTGTGGCTCAGGCTGGCCTCTGGGCTCCGCCTTGCTGCCCCCCCCCCCCGCCTGGCTAAAAGCTGCTCAGCTTACAAGGAAACGTCAGCTGTCAGGGGAGGAGGAGTGGGATAGACGAGGAAGGCAGCTGCTGTATTTAATGCAAATTTCTTTCTTTCAAACCTGTGTGATTTAAGGAAGAGGTCGCTGCCTGGATACTAGCCTTGCCAGTATAAACCATGGCATGCAGCTTTATGTGGAGAAGTCCCAATGAAGTGGCCTTATTATTTGCTGAAGGTGAGATGTGTCTCTGCTGCTGCTTATCCTCTCCATACAGAGAGCATGGTTGGTCTGGTGAACTGGTAAAGTGAGGCACGGCTTACCACAGCTACAGAAGGGCTGAAAGTCATCAGAGCTGCTTCTGTGTGACCTGGAAAATCAGTTTGTCATTGACAAGTGTGTGATGAGAGCTGCTCTGGTGGGTTATCCTGTTTTGAAGTGGGAACTTTGCTATGGAATTACTTAGAGCCATTTTAGATGAGGCAGTTAAATTGATCACATTGAATTATTGACAAACAAGTATAATTTTGGTACAGCCTGTTTCTTAATGGGGCTTTACATTCTGCTGTCACTGTATATGTGCCTCCCTATGCTGCTTAAGTAAAATTAGTGGTTTAATATTTGGATTTGGGATGTGATGAGTGCACTGTGAATTATGGTTAAAAGTGAACGTTTCAGCTGGAGTAACTGCTCTTTGCGGGCTGCCGGCAGCTCACTGACTAACCAGGAAGTCCCTATTGTCATTGCCACCCAGCTTATCCATGCCTCTCTGACACAATTGCAGCTTTCCGATCTCAAAAACATGCAAGGCTTTTGCAAATGAGCAAAAATGACCAGTTGCTTAGGCACTGTCGTATCCTGTCTCTTAGTGTTGTATTGATTGAGTTTCTATAGATATAAGGGACTGTGTGTGCCAGTGTCATAGTAATTAGAGAAGACCTGACGTATGGAAAGGGAACAGTGCCTTTAAATGTACTCATGGTGCATGTGATTCTTATAAGCAAAGGCGTAGGAGTGACTTCAAGGTGGGGGGCACAAATGTGTATCTGTTCAGTTTCAATTATTGGGGGGGAGAAAAGTAGTTTACTGAGATATTGGGGAGGAGATATTCCTACACCCCTGCTTACAAACCACATCTTTGGCTTGAGCCCATTTCTCTCAACTCTCCTGTATGGCATGAGTCACGTTGTCACATTGTATTCCACTGCACAGACATTGTCTTCATAGTGCTTGTCAAACTGCTTCTTGGACTAGACTAAGTGGTCATAAGTGTGGATTTTAACGCATGTAAACGTATGTCACCTATCTCGTTCAGAATTTTGTGCATGGACCGCTAGCCCCCCCCACGCGCGCACACACACACACACACACACACACACAGACACACAGTCTAGGCAAAACTAACATTGTGGGGACCTTCCATTCATTTCTATGGGCTTAACACTAAAACTAATTAAGACAACCCTTACCTAGCCCTAACCTTAACCATAAGTAACCTAACAAAATACAAGACTTTTAGCTCTTTGGGTTTTTTGATTGTGTTTACAGATTTTTAGAAAAATTGAGTTTTAATTTATGGCAACTCAAAAAATGTCCCAACAAAGCAAAAATGTCGGGTTTTTATTACGTTGTGGGGACATTTTGTCCCCACAATGCAAGATAAACGTGGCCACACACACAGTCCCAGCCTGTGTCCACATCCAAGGTCCCTCTTTGTTCAGCCAGTCGCTGCTCTGTGTAGGGGGTCTCCCAGCTACTGCACTTGTGGTCCTGGCTGGGCTTGTGAAGGGTTGTCTCGACACAGGCCGGATGATGAATGTAACATGGATGGCAAAGAGCTTCAGCAGCAGGAAAGGAGGGGCTGGGGGCGGGGCCTCGTGTGGTCAGCTGCACATGCTGTACAAGGTTCCTGTAAGACCTGCAGTGTGGAGTGGAGGACTGTGTTACGGCAGCAATGTTGTGACTGTTGTGGATGGTGGTGGTTGTAGTGTCATTGACCAAAGCCTTTACAAAATACCTTTCTGGGTTTTAGATTTTGGTGTGTATCTTCTCTCCAGCAGATGTTACTCACGCAACGATCTCTTTAAAAGAGTAAGGTGTTTTTGCCTTCTGTCAATAATGGTGTGGTTTCAGAGAAGCATGCTAATGTGGTGTTTGTCAGGTGCCATCTAAAAGCCCCATTCTTCAGAAAGGCTGTTAAGCTTGACAGGGTCAGTAGTGAGGGAGTGTTGGGGGGGGCACGGTAATCACCGAATGATGAGGGGGGGTAGCCTGATAGTTTGGTATGGTATAGGCCTAGGTGTTTATAACATGGATGAACCATGCCTTTTTATAGAGATGTGCTATTCCTTCCTGTGAGCCGGTGTCTGCGGTCGGTAGCTGCATGGTCTCCACAGACGGACACCCTGTACTTTACATAACGCTGAACTCCTCTCTGAACACTCTGTCTGCCACTCGCTGTCCCCCCACATTCTGTTTCTCTGATGTTGGGCTCTTTCCTTCCCTCTCCTCCTGTTCCCCTTCCTCCCGCCTTTGTGCGCCTCGGAACAGAGAGATGGAAAAAGAACGGCAGCGAGTAGCTGTTTTAGACTGGAGTATTGCGAGGCTGGAGGGGGGTTCAGATTTCTCACCCAAACAAACAGCAAACGAAATGACCAAGTTGGGCTGAGGATCATCATAAGAGTCAGTGAATACAAGAGAATTCACAAAAGGTGAGAGAAACCATGGATGTGCCATGAATCTATCCTGCCTTAAAATCTAAAGGAAGTTTTCCCTGAAATCTCTTTAGTCAAATGGGAGGGGAATCTAGCTTTCATATTCTGGAGTGTTTTCTGTTGCTTGGGTTAGAAGTGTGTGTGTGTGTGTGTGTGTGTGTGTGTGGGGTTTTTTTTTTTTTTTTTAAATTTATGATGTGAAATGCTTTGGTCCTTTAAACCAACATATGTTTTTGTGGTCATACTTATGTACTAAAGTTATTGTAGATTTTCTTGGCGATTAATCTTTGTTTTATTAAACTTCAATGGCCTCAAAGCAAGCAGAAAATCAGACATGGATTAAAGTGCAACCTTGATATGCCTGGCTGCAGCAGCACCTCAGCGGGGCCAGACATGCGTGTGTAGTACGTCTGTACCATGACATCCAAGCTGCTTTGGAGCGATGTTCCAGCCAGTGTTTTGTGTGGTTTCTTTTCTCCCCCCATCAGTAAGCCGTTGTCCGAGTGACATATCCACGGTAAACAAGAATATGCGGATTGATGCCTTTAACAAGAGCATTACACTTTTAAGTACAACATGTGTTTACGACCTCCGTCGATATGGAGATTCATGATCGCGAATGTAAAAGGCATTTTGCTGAAATATTTTCGAATGATTTCCAAGTAATACAGCAGTGATTCTCCCACTGGAGAGAAATGAGTTGCTTCCTGGGAGTTGCTAGAAATGAGAGAAATGAGTTGCTACATGGTTTTAACCCACACAACTTGACACAGTAGGGGAGAGGTACTTTAGTGAACTGTGTCCTAGAAGTTTGTGCCATTTCAGCCTCTTGACAAGTCTTCCCCCTCTCTTCCTCTTGGGGAAGGACTGATGTGCAATTGCAGTATCATGACCTCCTCTGATGAGCTCCCACAGGGCTAAGTAAAGTAACAATTACGAATGCCAAAACACCACCATGACAGGAAGTCTAATCTGATTTAAAATTGTAGTAGTGATTCAATCCATCATTTATCCACTGGGCACTGTGGGAAGTCATTTTACGGACAAGCCAATGGTAAAATATTGTACACGTAATGTGCAGGATGAATCAACATTAAAATGCTGTTCCTAGATTAACATGGTTACCTGTGTGAAGGTTGGTGGGTCTTACTGCTTCCTTTAACTTAAACTGTGGTCCTCTCTCTGTCTCCATCCCCCCCCTCAGGTACATGTTGGGCCGTGGAGTGAAGCGCAAGTTAAGTGATTGTGAGGTGGCTGGGGGAGCAGGGCCTGGGGTGGAGCTTCCATACCCGCAGCAACGGCAGCTGGTGCTGGACCTGTGCCTGGACAAGCTGCAGAGGTGCCATGCGCGGGTGGAGCCCAGCCTGTACCGCTCTGTGCTGCTGGCCAACACGCTGCGCCAGATACAGGAAGAGTTGCGGCTGGAGGGTGGGAACCCACCAGTTGGCCCTGCCCCTGCTCCTGCTCCCGTCCTCACTGCCACACCCCTGCACACTCCTGACCTGCCTCCCGTCCCTGCAGACTATGCCCTGTCACCAAGTGAGCAGGGGCTTGCTGGGGATTGTCCCACTGGTGAGCTGGTGGCGTTTCCGGCAAGTGAAGGACAGCATGTCTCCTCCCCTTCCTCTGAGGAAGGTTGCAGTGAGGACTTGACTGTGGGTACCAGGTCTGCAGATTCTCTCTTTGGGTCCTTTGAGATCACAAACTCCACCAGCTATCTGACAGACCTGGCCTTTGATGACATCTTTGAGGACATTGACACCTCCATGTATGACTCGACTGATTTCTCTGTCCTAGCTCTGACCCCGGTGCGCAGCAGTGGCGCCCCCTCTGGTGTGGAGGACAGCCTGAAGCCATTCCCCAGCTGCACCACGACCAGTGCTCTGCAGCTGTGTCTAACTGACCTTAATGACCTGGACCACATCATGGAGATCCTGGTGGGCTCCTAACTGCCCTTCTTACTCTCAGTTTTTCATTACCCCCCTGATTGTTTGGATGGGAATCACAAAATATTTTAGCATATTTTATATTTTTATACAGAATACTCTATTTATATAAAATGCCACAGACATGCCTGACATACACCTACTGTAGATGAAAAGCATGTTTTATTAGGAGAACTCCATAGTCGTCCAAATGTGTACAAAGAGCTTAAATGTGCAAGGATCACACTGACAAAATCCAGTATTACCACCAGATGCTGTTGGTCTAAAGTCTCAAGTCCTCCATACCATCAAAGTCACAAATGCAACAGTTTTTAAAAAATGAACTCTGGCATATATTATAATCCTGTAATAATAAGGCAAGATCTTTATCCTTTTGAAGTGAAGTGTCTATTTTTGTAAAAAGATTTTTTTTTTTTTGCTATGTTTATATGGTGTTAAAATGTATTTTCATGGGTTTGAGCTGAATTTGATAAGCATGCATGACAGACGAGTCTCTACCTCTTCCAGATTTGGGCCAGGCCTCAGGCGCCGCCCTCTGCACCTCCGAGTTCCCGTGCATCCAGCACTGGTCTGCTGTCATTGCCTCTCCTTTAGTTTTCCCTCAGAACAGGCTGTTTTCAGTGTCGTGTGTGTGCCCGTGCACATACTTGTGGCTAGTGGTCATCATGGCCTCTCTACAGAGGAAGCCGTGGCCCTGCACTGAGACAACTTCTCAGTTTCTATAGCAACCCCCTTCTCCCTCGAAACAACAAGAAACTGCCTTTATGGAAGATAGAAGACTGCTCTCTGAGTTTACCCTGAGGGGTCACACGCGGACCGACTCGCACAGAGAGATGAATCATTTTGGCTGTGATTCTCTGGTTGTTTTTGTTGCCCCCCCCCGCTGCCCTCATTTCTATGGCGACGCAATTTTTAAGACGTTTTTACAAACTTTTCCCCTATGGTGCCACCTCCTGCTCCTGGAGGAACACTTGATGTTTGGGCCCATCTTGTAGCCATGCTTCAGCTTCTGTCAGAAAGAGGAGGGCTCTGCTGTCAAAGGCTTCCAGGCTGCTCATGTTTAGCCCTGCGTTCTGTGGGAATGTGTAAACTGTGCATAATTTCTCTGTTACCTGTTTCCCTGTGAAGTGCATTCTGTCCTCCTTTACTCATATTTGCCAACCTGCTTGTAAAACTCCCACAGCATGCAGTGGTAAGACCTCGATAACGAATCCCTCTGGCTGTGGCCTCTGTCACGTGGAACCAGTTGCTTTGGGGCGGGCTCAAGCTGACCCTTCCCATCCTGCCAAAGGCCTGTTCCAACGTTTCTACCAGCCAGTCAGGTGAAGGGAGGGGGACGGAGGCCCAGATAGCCCCCCCCTCCACCCCACGCAGTGTCTTTGTTAGTCTGAACAACAAACATAGACTGGTGGAGTTTTAGTCAACAGACCCATTCAGGCAGAATGGGTTGAATTTTCTTAATTCCTCCTCACAAGCATTTCTTCACTACCAACTGTTTTTTAAGCATTTGTTTATCAGAAGACATCTTTTAAAATGAACAAGTACGCTGACAATGCAGACCAATATGAGTGAATCTCCTCCCCCCCCCCCAATCCCCTGTTTAGGGAGACTAAGTCCTGGAGAAGGGCTTGCACTTGAGGACCCCCAGCTGGAAATGGAGCTCACAGGTGCGGTGGACTGGTCTCTTCCGTTATGAGGAAGAGTTTCTGAAAGTTGCACCCAAAAACAAGATGGCCCACCTTCTAAAATTTTAAGCACCTTCATTTTTTCAGATAACCTGTGTTGAACGAATCCCCACCGCTGAAGTCTGCTAACAGTGGGTTTACTATAGTGAACTGCCACAGGATGAATATGTAAGCTTTATAAGCTTATTATGTACATAATTTTATTTATACGTTTTGATTGATCGGAGTGGTATTGTCATTATGAAAAGTAATATATTGTTTATTTAAAGAAAGCTGTATGGGATTTGTGTGTTGGGACAGCCTGTGACAGAGAGCTCTTCATCCATCCATCCATCCATCCATCCATCCATCCATCCATGTTATTGTTGAATTAGGGTTTTTCTGTGATTATGGTATGCGGAACAGACACTTCTGGAGATGTGACCCCTTCTCTGTGCCACATCCAATTCTGGCTCTGTTACATCTGTAGGAAGAGAGAACATGATCAGAGAACACCAACTTAGAGGTGTTGGACAAAGTCTGTATTCTTGTTAATGTGTAAATATGTTAAATGTAGTACATTTAAATGATGTAGTCGTTGTATTTCAACGGGCCACTTTAAGTAATGCCTGAAAAACTGGCAACTGAATCTGTTTTTGGATTTTCTTTGTGTTAAGGAGTTCTTGTTTCAAAAGTTACGTCGCCCTTCGTTTTCATGTTTTTTTTGAATTTCTAACGAAAACGAACAATGTTTTAAAAGCTGACGGTCCGCCTAAATAATGCTGCTTTGGTTTTGCGAAGAGCAGTATTAACGCGAATACACAATAAGCGTAGTGTTCCTGGCCTGGATCACCCCTGTAGCGCTGCTAACAGACTGTACGTTTTGATACCGCTATCCATCATGGAAGACACGGAAGGTGTTTGAGCCCCGAGAGGTCGCAGAGGCTTAGTCGACAGACCTCTTTATGTGCAATTATGCAGTGCGTCCTTAGTGGGCTTTGGGGGTAATCAACAGCTGTAATATTTTAAGTGCAATATTCACATCTTAAACCGCTGGATGTGCTCAGCCTTAACTTGGAGTAGATCTTTTTCTTCTCTTAGTTAAGACAGCATCTTGCTTGGTAAATTATGCGCGACTTTTAAAGCACACAATTATTGACAGCGGACCGTTTAACTGCATTGCATGAATAATTCTGACTATTTATTCATCTTGTTTTTACGAGGTTTCAAATTTAGTTTATTGGTTTGGCGATTTGTGCTTTGACCCTGGACTTATCGTGTTGTGTACATAATGTAATGTACATAATATTTACTTTCGTCACACACACATTCTATGCAATACTATTGTAGCAGGTCAGAAGTCTAATAAAAAGGGGTGAAATAAACTTGTTAATTTGTGTTCACTTCAGCGTGAAATCCTTCTGCTTTCCCGTCCTCCAGTGTTAAAGCCTGGGGTCTTCTTCGTTTTCGCAGGCTTTCCAGGTCTAGCTTCCTTCTCAACATGCACTGTTAAGTCGTCGGGGGCCTGGATCCATTAATGTGGCCAAAGAGAACGTGATAAAAGCAACATGGTAGGTAACAAAGACAATAAAAGCACAAAATACAACCTTTCGGCGGAGAGGAGGACACGCGCTGCCTTACGCCCCCTAGTGGTAGACAGCAGCTAAAGCAAGCCTGTGTGTCCGAGGTTTTACGATGAGTTGCATCATCTGGGTAAGGTTTTCCCTATTTAAAAAAAAAAAAAAAAACACGGTGAGGAATTTTACGAATTTTAATCCGACAACGGTTATTTTGTTTGCAGGATGTTTTATGAACTCTCCAAATAATTATGTCCGTGATTTATTTATTTAATAGCTCAGTCGCCACAATGTAAATTTTACAGTACACTTAATCTGAATATTAACACGTAAAGGGGTCGTGCAGTTCATTTGGCAGCAGCGATCGCAACCCTCTTCCGATGCTTATTTTGGGGAATATGTCGGTTCTGATTGAAAATGCGGATATGTGATGCCCACCTCGCCTCATTAAAAATCCCCGAAGTATCAATTGTATCGAAGGTGTTAGAAGCATAAAAGTAAGATTTCTACAGTTGTATAGTCAGCAAAAAAAAGAACAGTTCCTGAGCTCTTAGTGTGGTGAGGCGCATATATATATATATATAGACTACCAGAAAAAAGTCGTAATTTAAATTAACAAATTAAATTCAAACATCAACGTGAGGGACACCGAGGAAGGGGTTAAGTTCTACTTCAACGGTTTCACAAAGAAATACTTAATCTTATGGTTATCGTTAGTATTATAACGTTGAAAAGAAACTGCGTTTATTTAGAAGGAAGAACCGCACAAACTTGGAGGACATCGCCTCTTTTGTTGAACGCTAAATGGCAGGTGTAGGAGTATAACCCGAGCAGGGTCATTTTCATATTACTGAGTGACTACAACGCAATCCAGGCTACTAGGCTGCCACTAGCTATGCTACCACGACAGAATCTATATGTGACGTTTACTATAGGTCAACACGCAAAAGTTAGGATAAGGTTGTTAAATTGATGAGCCTTCTGTGCGGATTGATGCCACATGCCAGCATGGAGGCAATTTTGTGAACGCAGCTCTCCCGACAGCCCGCCTAGTAAAATTTCGGAATCATTTCGACTACCATGGGGCAGAAAATGCACGACGTCGACGTGCTGCTAATGACTGCGTTTTTCTGCCACGCAAGTAACAGCAGTGCATGGGAAAGTTTGATAGAACACATTCAGTCATTTTGTGTGACTGCAAAGTTACCATAGAACACGGGAGGTCAATTCAGGTCTCCAAGAGCCTCAGGTATGCCATTTCTTAACTTTAAACAAACCTTCACTTGAATGTGTGCCTCACCTTGTGTGAAATTAAGTAAGGTCAAGTCAGGTAATCTGAGACAATTTTTCCAGTTTTGATTTAAGCAAATTATTTTGTATATCAAGCCAATAAAAAGGAAAAAATGTGGCCAAAATCTCAATGCAAACAGCCATAAAATATGTATTTTATTGTATTTTTTTGGTATATTTTATCATCTATATGTTATCCACCTATGTTATGTATATTTAGAAGTTGGCTTTTGATGACATAAGCTAATTCTGACATGTATAGCTTTCCACCAGTAGCATAGTGGTGTTTCATTGTTTCCTTAACATGCTGATGTAGGGTCAGTTCAGGCATGTTCCAGACCCTTTCAAAAACCTCACTTGTGGGACCATACTTCCTCAAACTGTTCTTTCTAGTCAGCTAATTCTCTCATCATCCTTTTCTCATCTGATTGATTAAGTTCTCCTCTCAGTTTTTCTCTTTCTCACTCTCTGTTGATTTGGTGCCATCGTATTCAGTCCTAAATTTTAATTAATTTAAATTATCATTGAAGAATGAATATTTTCATTAAATTTTGTTTAATAATTTCTGATAATCATATATGTAAATAATTGAACTCTCGAAAACGTCTTTCCAGCACTTAAAGGGCATGAAACACTGTCCTGCTTTACATGAAACATGCTGATCCAGTTCATCTATTGAATTGAATTGAATTGAACCGCCACTGGTCTGCAGCCAGAGTTTAAACTTTAAAAGTACAATTCCATGCAATACAAAAGGTGTATTTTTATATTACTGACGTATTTGATTTTACATTGTCTTGTTTGTCTGTGAACGTGTGGTTAGTTTTGGGAAGCTTTGGGGTGTGTGTGAAATTAACGTCTACTGTAAATCAGTGGTCTCAAAATACAGGCCCGGCAGATGGTTTAATATAGTTTAATACATGATTTTACTTCAGTGTTATCTCCAGCCCGCAACTAGTCAGTGTACAAATTGTATTGTTCTGTAGTTTTTCTGGCAATGTATGCATAGATGAATAAATAACTATGTAGTCAAAGTTACAATGGATGGGTTTTATGTTCTGTATTTGCTCAAGTGGCCAGCTAAGACAGTAATTTGAGTTTGAGACCCCTATCTAAATGGTATGTCTCTAGGCTCATATACACACATGTATGTTGTTTATTAAACTCTATATTGTATACGCAGTTGTGCGTAGTTTTTGATGTAGCTCTACGTCATCAAAAAAGGTTCCTGTGACGTAGGTTCACAGGAATCTTTGTTCTTCAATGAAATGTACCATGTTAAGTAAATAAGTACAGAGTTTCCTCCCCATTTTCCTTTTGGCTTAATTTGTGATTTGCAGCAACCACATAGACTGTATATAGGCTATAAACAAAAATGAAAACTGACTTTTATCTTAATAGGGAAGTGATGCGATAATTTTTATGGGCAGTGTTTGCGTTTAAGATTATACTCCAATGGAAGTACACAGTTTGGTGTGAAATTCTTGAAAAGTGTCGGGATTGTGTTCATTTGTTTTTGTGGACGTGTGAGTGTAGACTTCTATGGATTTGATAAAATGGAAGGTGATTGTCTAAGATTGTGTTTGGCTGGGTGGTTAAGGCACTGGACTGAATGAGGAGGTAAAGGATTCAAAATCTGTCTTGGAAAGTATATGGTCTGTGTGTGTACATCTGTTTCTGTGGCTGTCGTGTTAAGGTGTGTGTCTATGTGTCCAAAGCACAAGACTCCTTTTCAAGTTTTATTTCATGTTGCTTTGCTCAAAGCATCTTTCAACTTATGCAGGTGAGTTTTTATCAGCTGCTTTCGTCCCCAATCTTGGTATTCAGTTCAAGTGTACCGGAGTCACCTTGTGAGGCTCAAGCCTTGAGAATAATTGTTTAACCACCTCAACAACTGCACCACAATGCTGGCTTTGGATGCTGTTTAAACCAGGCATGTCCAAAGTCTGACCCGCCGACAGGTTTGAGTGGCCCACAGCCTCTCTAGTATATTGAATTGGAAGCGGCCTGTAGGCCTGCAATCTGTTGTATTTTTTTTTTCCCCCAAATGGTGGCAGCACTTCCAAAATAACTATTAATATGTGGCAGTACACTCTTGATTAGGATAGCCCATGAGTGCACAGAATGAAAAAAATCTTACGACAAAGACATTTGCCCAAAATGGAAGCGCTCCAGGCCACAGGGGGCAGTACACACTGAGTAATTTAAGTATTTGTTTGGTAATAAAATATCATGATGGGTGTGTTTTTACATCAACTAGAGCTCTGATGCATTCAATCTGGCTTTCTTTAAAAGAACTTGTACACTCCTGATTAAACTGTGTGTTGAGTATTTCACTGTTGTTGTTGTTTAGTCACGCAGTCGTGTCCGACTCTTCGCGACTCCATGGACCACAGCACGCCAGGCCGCCCT
>JAACJT020000021.1:12006834-12036652 GCA_009936485.2 Gymnarchus niloticus | reverse complement strand
AGCCTTTTGATACTGTCCATGGAGTTTTCTTGGCAAAGATACTGGAGTGGGTTGCCATTTCCTTCTCCAGGGATCACCAAAGTTCTCTGCTACGACCTGTCTGTCTTGGGTGGCCCTACACGGTTTAGCTCATAGTTTCACTGAACTACATAAGCCCCTTTGCCATGACAAGGCAGTGATCCATTGAAGGGGATTTCACTGTAGGACTTTTTTTTGGAATATCTTATCCCCATGCCTTGTACCTTTCTCTGCTTTCTGAGAACTTAACCTGTGAAGTTATTCACAATGTTTAGCCAATTCATTCATTTTCTAAACCACTTATACTGGCACAGCTTAGGGATTACCCTGTGCAAGCCATGGCAGGGCAGAGTCACTCACACATACTATAGGGAGCAAAGAAATGCTGATCTGCTTATACCATATGTCTTTGGACAGTACAAGGAAACCTGTGAAGCATATGCAAACTCTATACACACGAGGTGGAGATGGGATTTGAACCCTCACCCATGGCCATGTATGGCGATAGTGCTAACCACTGAGCCACCATGCACCTCTGATTTAGGGTGATTATTTTCCATTACCAGCTTCAAACCTTGAGGGCTCCACATTGAGGTGATGCAGCTTACTCACTCTGCTACTGTGAACAGTGGTATCAGAGTTTGGCAACATTTGATACACACTTTCTAGGGGAGTAAAGTTGGACATTATTTCTTACACATATTTTTATATAGGCTTTTTTTTTGTTTATGAGCTTTTCTTACCCACACTGAGTCTTTATCTCTACTTTTCGTACCAGGCATCTTAAAACTTTAACATTCATACTCTTAGATCTATTTATACATTGCATGAAATGCAGACACAAACACTGCCACTTCCTGTGTAACCAACATTGAATCAAAGGACAGTTGTCTTCAATAAAATTTATTTATTATGCTAATAGCATGTACTTAAAGCAAATGCATCTCAAGTCCCAAGTTGTCATAGCCAGATTCAATGCAGGCTGGCTTTGTTATACCTGGACGGCTACATAGAGCCCATGATTCCTTGATCCAGCATGTTTTGTCAGAGTTTACAGACTATTGTTTTGTTAGACTGGCCATGTTACAGTCAGATTAACCCATTTTCCTGCACCAAAGGGGAGATAAAAAGAAATGTTAATTTCTAAAATTGTTTGCCCTGAGGTCTTTAAGGCAGGATCTTTACTTTCCCCAAACACACAGTGTAGAAGGATTGGGATGGTTTGTGGGAAATTTGGCCCAACAAGAATTGGACCTGAACTTAGGAAGAACACCTTTAGGACCTGCATCAATGTTCCCAGCCTCTAATACATGGATAAAGATGTAACCCTTCTGAGCTGGGGCAGGTGACACAGAGCTCTGTTAGCAGAAGGACTGATACCACTTGGAGGGCTGGATATTTTTTCTACAAGAAAGGCACTTTTGTTTGTGCTGCCCCCACAGGATGCTGGAGTCTAGCTTTGGAAATGCATGTCATCAAACTATTTGTACACGATGGTGTTGGACTAGGAGTAAAGATGTTAATGGCGGACACACAGTCGCTGGCTGCTATGGAGAGTAGCTCAAAGGAAGAAGCCTTTGCGGGACGCTTGGCCCTGGAGATCGAGGCTATGCTGGGAGAGCCAGTGGTAGGAGATCTGGTAGAGGAATCCTGGGCTGTCCTGATGCTGGAAAAAGAACATATGCTTAAACACAGCACAGGACCATTCAGTACCAGAGCTCCTGGCTTCTTCAGGCAAGCAGATTCACATGCCCTCAGTCACAATCAGTTGTATTAATAATGTACAGGATCTTACTAGACATGTCAGAAGGCAAGCCAGTGCTTCTCACGTGAGTACACATGCACAGTTTTGAATCCCACCTTGGTTTGGATCAGTGTAGTGCTGTTATGGGGGCCGAGGGGCTCCATGTCATCCTCCTCTGGGTTGAATGCAGCAGGGAGCACATCCTGTGGAAGAGATTTGGTGGGGGGGGGGACTTTGGTGTGTCCCAAAGCCATATCCCAGTAGAACAAAACTACAAGACTGATCCAACTTGTTTGCATTGGTGAACTGGTTTTATGATTTACACATTATGAGAAAAACCATGCAATCAGGTCAAAGGTTAAAAGTGACAATATGGGGATGTGTTGTCATCTTGCCCAAAGTGAATCTCTCTCCAAGGAGATTTATTCAAGATGGAGGAGGATTAGAATGCAGTGTAAATGGTGTAGAGAAAAATTGTCAAATTCATGACCAAGTCTGACATCCACACCCAGGGGACCAGGAAATGTTTTTATGACTTTTTTGATGTCCAGCAGGGTCTTGCAATGCACACCTTCTCTGTGTACAGTGCCAATGGAGCAGCTGCATTATCTTGGCTTACTACGTACACCAGGCCAATAGACCACCAGCTGCAGCTGTCCAAGACGGCACCACAAGTCATGCAAGGAAATGGAAACTGTGTAAGCGAGGCTGTATCTGTAACAGGCTGCTGAACAACCTGACCAGCCCTTCTGTTGATCCTATTTTCTGACCTTTGCTCCGTGGTTAATAAACCCTCCAAAACCCTTAGCACATGTGCTAAACAATAACTGTGGACGTCAACAGAGGTGGAGGAGCTGCTGAAAGTCAGTGATGTCTCCCAATATTGAAGTATCAAGTTAGATCTTAGAATATCCAGAATAAACCTGTCCCACGGTATCAGGGCAGCAAATCTTGCATATAGGCATATAATTCTTGACCTCTTTGAGGACGATAAGAGAATTGAGGCACTTGTGATAGGCATCCAGGTCATAGTGGCTATAAAGAGTACACTGTAGGCTTGTGATAATGATGCACTGTATGAGTTTTACACATGGTCTGATGCATTGAATGACAAACCTGTCCTGAAAAGAAGACCATCCTCCGCACTGAGAAAAAGTTACTACGTCCATCCACAGTGGAAGTGAGGAGAATGGTCAAGAGCTGCTGGACCTGACAACATACTGGAGTGGGTGCTCAAGTCATTGGTCTCCTGCCTCAGTGACTATCGCTCTGTTAGAATCACACTTGTCATCCTCAAAGTATTCAAGGTCTGCGCAGAACAACTGGATGGAGTGCTGCATCACATCTACAACCTGAGTCTGAAGCTACAAAGGGTTCCAGTACTTTGGATAGCATACAGGGGGTGGACGTGGAGGTTGTCGAGACCTACAAGTACCTAGGGGTAGATCTAGACAGGAAACTTGGGTGGGGTACGAACACCAATGCCCTGTATAAGAAGGGACAGTGCCGGCTGTGCTTTCTTAGAAGGTTGAGATCCTTTGGTGTCACTGGAAGGCTGCTCCAGACCTTCTATGAATCTGTGGTAGCAGCGGCCATCCTCCTTGCTGCAGTATGTTGGGGCAGCAGTATTAAAGCAGGGGATGCCAAGAAACTGAACAAGTTGCTCAGGAAGTACGGTGCAGTATGTGGGATTAGTCGACTCCCTGGAGGAGATGGTGGACAGGAAAATGAGGACCAAGCTCTTGTCTATTATGGAAAATGCTTCCCCCCTCCTGCATGTGACAGTCATGTCCCAGAGGAGTGCCTTCAGTGACAGGCTACATTCCCTATGGTGCACCAAGGAACGTTTTCACAGATCCTTCATTCCTATGGCCATCAGAGCATACAACACTGCCTTGGGATAATCTTGGTACAGTAAGATAGACAGCCAGCCACCAAATGGATAAGTGCAATATTCATAGTTTCTGAATAACTACTTATTACTTTTTTGTATAGTTTGTACATTCAACCATTGTATAACAAAGTACTTTATTCTTATTTTTAAACTTGTATCACTGTAGTGTGTTGTTGTACTTATGCTTCACTTTGCTCAGTCAGTCGCTGTGTACTTGCACTGCTTATGGCACAAATGACTGTTCCATACTTTCATTCTTGCACTAGTATGGTCCTCTTGCACTGATACAGACTCACTTGTGATCTACAGTTCTTTGTGCTTATCTTCTGTTAAGTGTTTTGTTGTTATTGCCGGTGTGAGAGTAATATTGTGTTCTTTTGTTGCTGTAGCGCCTGAATTTCCCTTCAGGGATTAATAAAGCATCCATCCATCCATCATTTGAGAGACTAGTCATAGGGTACATGAAAACTGGACTCCCCACCTCACAGGAACTCCTCCAGTTTGCCTATTGTCCCAGCCAGTCCCCCAAGGAACCCAAATCCTCAACTCTTCACCAGGCTCAGTCCCACTTGGACAAGAAGGTCTCATGTCAGAATGCTGTTTATTTACTTCAGATCAGTTTTCAACATCATCATCCCTCAGAAGCTGATCAGCAAGCTGAGCCTGTGTAACCTGATCCTGGCTTCCTGACTGAGACCTCAGACAGTCTGCATCAATAACATCTCCAGCACCGCCATGCTCAGCACTGATGCCCCCAGAATGTCCAGTTCTGTTCACCCTGCTGACCCATGACTGTACTGCAAGGTGCACTTCAAACAGCATCTTCAAACAGCAGTGGCTTTGGCTGGTGTTAGAGCAACAATGTACCTCTTAACATGGGTAAAATAAAAGAGATGACAGTTGACTAGAGGAATTCCCGTGTTACCCACTCCCCACTGCTCATTGAAGGATCTGCGGTTGAGAATGAGGAGCACTAGATTTCTTGGGGAGCACCCAGCAGAAGACCTCAGTTAGACTCAACACCTCCCCCCTACCCAGGAAGGCTCAGAAGTGACTACACTTCCTGTGGTGACTGAGAAGGGCAAGACTTCCACCCCCGATCCACATCACATTCAAAAGGGGCACGATAGAGAGTGTCCTCACCAGCTCTATTACTGTCAGGTTTGGGAATCACAACACCCTGCAGTATTACATTGTGACTGGGGGAGTATCCAACCCATATGCCAGGTCCAGCAACAGCTTTTTCCCCAAAAGCAGTTAAGTTACTTAATACATCATTGCCCCCCCCATCAGCAACACTGTTTATTCGCCGTTCGTTACTGATTTACTGACTTCTTGCTTCTGCACTGTGTGGCATTTATTGATCCAAACGCACTATGTACATACAGTCAAAGGCTCAAAGACAAGACAGCCCCTCCCCCAATCCTGCACTGTCCATTCTTTTGTCTGGTGTCATTTTCTGGCTGTATGTTGCACCGTGGTCCAGGAGGAACATTATCTCGTCACTGTATACGGACAAGCCCACTTGAGTGACTTGATTTTGTTAAGTATAACATTTTTGATTTGGTTTCTCAGCTACTTTAAGTGCAAGTACTGCCAAAAAAATAGCTTGTATCATAGGAAAAAATTAAGACTGGAATTGTGAGCAGGTTTCCTTTATAACATGCAAGACCAGGGAATACACGCAGAAATTGAGCATGGTCACTTTGTGTCATCTCAACCAGGTGGCGTAGCTCTTCTGTGACAGACAATACACCTTTGACAGCCTCCCCAGCAATGAACAATGGTGTGCCCAGGATGCTCTCTCTCTCAGGCACCAGGGTTTATGCTGTGGGTACGAGACTACTGGTCCATCAGCCCCACTGCCCTCCAAGACACTAGAAGGCTAAACGCCAGTGTGGATCCCTACCTGTCAACCCTCTCTGAATATTTCATGAGCTGCTCTCAACTCTGTCAGCAGCCGGAAGACAGTCAAAGTAGGGAGAGGTGTGTATGTCTGTGTGTGTGTACGCACACACACAGCTGATCAAGCACAAAAAGAGTATGCACTGCCAGCCCAGCTCCCAAGTCCAGTGACTCAGATCAAATGCTAGCTGGCGCCGGCCTGGGGAAGCCATTAGGGTTGGCATGGGCTCACAGGAAACCAGAAGAGCACATAAGAGCAGCTGACGGCTTGCCGGCCAGAGGGAGGTAGAACAGGCAGCCATGCTGCAGAGACTTGTGTCCACAGCAGGTACCAAACACAACCAGAACCAAAAAGGGAAGCACTGAAGGAATGACCACCATTTACCTGCCCATATACTATACAACATGTTACTTGTCATTACTGTTTACCACATTTTTGCATAGGATGCTCTTACACAGTCATTTTGTAACATTTTACACAAAAGAATATTTTACCAGACCCTGCATTAAGGTAGCAAGTCTCTGTCCTGAACCACCATACTACACTATGAGAGCTGGACATGTAATAACAGTTTAAGTGTGCTTACTGTCAGTCAACACAGGTTTAGAAACCTGACTTTTGGCCAAAGTATGTAAGCGTGACTCCTTGGAGAGGGTTGTTCATATTCCAGTTACCTCCTATTAAGGCACTGTGTTTGCCTGATTCCATTATCCCATAATTTCTTCTTGCCAACTAAACTGAAGCCTACTGCCAGCAGATTTGTGGCACTCTGCTGGGCAACAAATTCAGATTCAGTGCTGTGAAGTGTGATGTCCAAATTCATTTGGTATTCCTTCCAAATGAAAAGGGCTGTTGATTTCAGGTTAGCAGCCTATGGCGCCACCTTGTGGATTGAGAATTCTCAACATTAGTATTTAAGATGAGCAATCTCGTAAATTAGTGTAGATGTAGAAAAATCTAAACCCCTGTTCTTAAAGCCAGATCCCCCCCAATTCATACTTTTTACTGAAATCACCTATTTTTCAGTCTTGTGATGTGACAGGTGTCCTATAGAAGCTAACACCCCGCCTCACCTGCTGTTTACGTAGGGCTGGCTGTGTAATGTTGAGAACAGAGAGCAGGCCTTCTTGAGAGCGTGGGTGGGGGTTGGGCACTGACAGCTTTGGACTGTGGGACCCCACTAACAAGCACTTCCACAAGGTGGCGGCACTGAGCACAAAGTCAGAGAACAGGGGAAAGCTGAAGCTCCACTGTCACAAATATTTCAGGTGACCTTTGACAGTGCCAGTCAATTAAAGCACTTATCCACTTCTCATCCCACCATCTGGGCATACAGGGTTAAAACATGAACCAAACACCAGCACACAGAGTGGCTAACCAATAACATTATCATGCCTTTACAAAAAAGGGGATGCATTTGGGTAATGTTTGAGTTAGAAGGTCTGGTCAGAACTAAATTACTTGTCAGGGTACCACAACACCGACGAAGCAGAGGTGGGAATCTCTGGTGCTCTTTCCAGCAGGTGTGACAGCGGTCTTATGGGTGCTTCCTCTGAATTGTCCCCCGCAGATGGGAAGCAGCAGTGGAATGTTAGCTGGAGCTCCGAATACTCGAAAGCCTGCAGCCATTTGAAAAAGACCATTTCAGCCTGCTAAGGGCTAACAGCAGCACCAAGTGACATTTACACCCAAGTCCAAATGTCTGAGGCTTTGGCTGGGCAGCATTATAGATCTTACCTGATATTTTTACCAAATAAAACAATAGCACATGAAGAGGATTGAATACCGCTTTCCCAATATTCCCTTTTAGTGTAACAGGAATTGACAGTTTGTTAAAAAAGGATCAGGCCAATACATATTTAAAGGCTTGTTAAATTAAATGTATTATATTATAGCCTCAAACCTTTCTTTTGGCCCAGGATGACTGTTGGCTTTTTCCATTACAATGCTCCTCTTGCAAACGTTCTGGGGGAGTTGATGCAGAAAACAGAGACCAGTGGTCACTAAAGTCCAGCTGGACGCTTTCCTCAAATGAATTCCACTCCCCAAAAAATAAGTCTGATTTGCGTTCGCCTTGCAGATGAGAACCTTCGAAGGACAGATCCTCAGTTTCCAAAGACCTGCTTCTGGTGTGGTTGCTGTTTGGTCCTGTGAGACAATCTGATACTCCTGAGTCATCCATTGCGGTAACATGGAGAGAGTTTCTCAGCCTTTGGCAGAGCAAATGTTGATGCTAGTCAACATCCTTCAGAATGTGTGCCTGTCAATCAGTTCGTGAATGCTGCTTTTTGTGAACACAAACCCCACAGCATCTTCTCTTCATTCTGTTTTATTTAAGTTCTCACATCGGTCTTGGAGCCCAAGTCTTCCCGTTGCTTTGTATAGAAATACTCCTTTCTTGTAGAACTTCGGAGAAAATGTCATTGTTCAGGGTCTTGTTTGTTCCTGTAGCTAATACTTCCGTCTTTTGCATTGTTGTGACATTCTCCTGGGGATTTAAGACTTACGACTTTCGGATAAAGAGGATAAACGACCTTTCAGCCAATGTCGTCATGACTGTTCAACCAGCTTAGTAATAAAATACTACACTCCACGCACACGTCCGAAATATTTCCGTTAATAGTCCGTTCCAGCAACAGGACCATAATCGACGGTAACCAGAGAAATTATGCAGGAAAAGGCGTTTTTTTCAGAATTAAGCTAGAATATCATAGACAGAGATTTTGGCCTACATCATCACTCAAATTCATAACCGAAAAGGAAACGACAGTCATTATTATTATTATTATTATTATTAGAAGTGAAAACTTAATGAACGCGACACTCCCGTTCCCGTTCTGTAGGGTAGCTACTGGAAACGGACGACTATGAAAACAAACAAATACAATATATGCAGTATATATGAGAGCTGGACACTCGGGAAACGGGAATTCACCTGTTGGCTGACCAGCTACCGGGAATGGTGCTTCACTGCAATAACTTTAAAGTGAAAGGTCGCCCGACGCCGGTGAGTATCCATGCCCTACCTTTACCATGACGCATCTTCGCATCTGAAAGAGGAAAAACGAGTCAATTCGCCTCCCTGCTTAGCCGGCAGCCGCCTGACTAGCGCCGGTGGAGAAAAGGTCTTGTGGGCGGGCCGGCGAGCTGCTCAGGTGTGCTTCTGGGCAACTGAAACGTTACACCTAACCAGTAGCGATGAGTCAAATGAGACTGGCTGGGAGTATCCCGAACGACCAATGCTGGCTATTGTGTTAACTTTAGCTATGTTATTGCCACTATTGATTAGTAGTTCGGGGTAATCCCACGCACCACGGCTTTTGAAGCTTCTTTTGTTCCATCACTACTAGCCAGTCTGCGTTACCCATTGCAAGTGCTCCGATTCTGTTTTTGTTGTATAATTTACTTTCACGCCACGCTTTAAACAAAGCTCAGCCTGTTAACCACGTTGGCTTAATAGCTGCACCCGTTCTTAGTAGAGATAATTACTTAATTTAGCACAAAATATCAAACGAAATATTTTCCTAAACTCACAAGCCGGGGATCGGTAAGCTGCTTTGCCAGTACGCCTGGACTGGAAATGTTTTCTCTGAAACTGCGAATTCAGCATGTATCGTCCAGCATTTAGTGTACCTGTATAAGTTTAGCTTGGAACGTTTCCCTCTGTTTGACTGAAACTTTAACCTGCTGACCCCGACTGGGTTTCCATCGGAAACGTTCTTCATTTCGCTTCGCAATATGGAAAATGGTCTATGTTTATGTGTTTTCATTTTTGAAATCCGCCTATTAATCTTAAAATATATGCATCCAACATGTAAAATACGAGATACGTCATCTTGCAGATGCACCTCCCCATTACGACCAACAGAGGGCACCATATGGATACTGCTTGATCATTGGCGCTGTGACACGGATTCCTTTTAAATCTCAGAATGCAAACTTTTCTGCAACAATAAAGATTTCTTGTACACACGCTGTCCTGAACTGTACGACAACTTACTTGTGTCGAAGTAAACACTGAACACTTGAAGGAAAACGCCATTATCCGAAGCATGAAAATGGTGACTCATTTTCTCTTATTTTTAGCTACATCCTGTATAGAAGAAGGTGTTAGGTGTTAGGTGTTAAATTGAGATTTAAACACTGACACGAAAAAGCTAATTTCCATGGAGTTGAGCGGGGCGGCAAGCACCCAATTTTCACTTAAGTACTGCTTAAACAATTGATATTCGTATATTTGTCAATATTTTTTGAAATATTGATTGTAGAATAAAGAGAAGAATTAAGACCTATCTGATATATTCTGCGACCAACTGCACTGATTACTTTAGGAATACACTGCAGAGACTGTACCCTTCAAAGATCACTGGTAGTCTTTAGCCACGACATGGCCAACTAAAACTACAATTTAGAAAAAAATAAAGACCAAAGGATCAGGCACAAGTGGGATTCATTTGCGCCGTTGTAAAATCTGACTTGCAATGAAAATCGGCTGCGTTTTTGTGTGGAACGAGCCTTCTGTGGCTTAATAACAAGGTAAATATCACGTAGGGCACGTCATTCATTCATTGTGCCAGTTTTTCATACAACATTCAGCATATCGGTTGTTTTCAGTGCTGTGGGGGGAGAAAAAAGGAAAGTAGTAACGAAACCAAAAAGAAAGGACAACAGGACTGCTAGATTCCCTCATGGCCAGCAGAGCGGTGAAATCAGCATAACAGTAAAGCTTTCTCATCAAAAATACATACACATCGAACATAGCCGGCTGCCATGGTCAAGCGATTTCCTTTTTGTCTTAAAGACACAGACACGCCTGTCCTCGTATTTACGTAATGAACGTGATACAACACGCTTAAGATGTTAAGAAATTGTTCGGAATCAGTCTAAATATACATCACTGTCGACAACAATTATTTAAAATAATGTTGCTGCTCCATCACCGAACATATAACTTGAGTTTTCAGAGTTGTATACAAACATCAATTTCCTCTATAAAAAATACGTTATTGCTGCACCTGCAAATATCCACAGCGTATGGGGTTCACCTCTTAAAATAAAACACCGCCTCTGAACATTTCATATTACGTTTACAGTCCGAGCCCCGCAAGTTGTCTTGTATTTTAGTGCATTAGAACGCTTCCCAGCACAGAGCCGTGGGGACTTCATGCGGACTGTTGAGGCCGACAGGCACTTACGGATGAACGTCCATTATTGTCGATACGAGTTCTTCCACATGTACGCTCCCTGTCTCAGTGACCTCGTTCCTTCTTCTGAGTCGGATGAGGAAACATATGGTTTTCACCCTCGACTATTTAAACAATACACGCAGCTTGGGCATTTATTTTCAAGCTGTCAGTGGGGTCTATGGTAACACCGCCTATGCTACTTAAAAGCAAACTGTTTTTAAGAACATATTGCGTGTAAATGATTAAAAATGCACAAAGAGATGAAAAGCTGGTGATTTTATTAAAAATGTAGTTTGTGTTATATTTATTTTTAAATGAAAATAATGTTATTTTCTTTGTAATGATATACATGGTAAACTGGGCCTTATACATGAGTATGACTTTGTGTGTATAGTTTGATTTTTCCTCATTCAGTGACACTATTTTTACTCCGTTGACATTATGCAAAAGTAAGTATTCATTTCAACCCTATCTGTAACCACAAACAAAAGTGCATGGGAAATATTTGAAATAATTGCCCAGGGCTTCTTTGGCAACACTAGCATTAAACAGGAACAATCATGCAAACCTCCAGGTTCTGGAAAGCTGTGTGCTGCACTGTTTTCAGATCAGCTATTCAAAAGCCTGTTTAATCCTCTTACTTGAGCCTGTGTCTCCCCAATGAACTACATTCATTTGGGGTCTGTTATTGAATTGATTGGACAATACTCATAAGCAAAGCAACATGCAATTTTCCCCTTTTGTATGGCTGGATGTTATCCTGCAGCAAGTGATCTTTAGTACCCTTCTGAAGGGACTAAGCTAAATTAATGTGCATTACTGAAGTGTGACCCTGCAATTCCAAAGTTTATTCTCTTTGTGTGACATCCTGTTGCATCTGTTGTGGGTGGTTCTGGTGGTGGTGGGGGGTGGTCCCCCAGAAATTGCCCTGGCCCCCCATGGAAGAGACATACATGTCAAGTGTCATGGTTTACCCATGAGACTCACAGGTTTCGGCTTTTCCGCCTTAGACAGCAGCTCATAGTCTACCCCCCCACACTCACACAAAACATTTTATGACCCCCCCCCCCCCCCATTAAACACTCTTCACCCCACCCCACACCCAAAGGATAATTCTGTCTCACCATGTCTTAGTACGAGGCTGTTTCTTTTGGAATGAAGGCTTCTCTCTCAGGTGAAGTTGTAATGCGTGGATCAGAAATTCTCACTTTATACATTTTAACAACTGTTTCTTTTTAATGCAGCAAGATATAACCACAGCTAGGTTAAAACAAATGCTAAAATGTGTTATAAGTCCTTGTGGATCTTTGGCTGTGTGTCACTGCTCTCACATGGTCAGGAAGATATATTGATAAGACTGAGATTTTAAAATGAAAGGCAATAAAAGCAACTGCCACTGAATGAGATATAAGAACACAGCAGCATGCATTATCAATAACACACTGATGGTACTGCATGTCAAATGATACACTCAAAATCCTTGCACTTTTATTTGTTAGCTAAAGTGTTGATCAATATATTTGGATCCAGAGGCCCAAAGTGTCCTTCCTGAGGGTAGATAAACTGCCTGTGTGTTTGAAGGATGAAACCAGGTGGATAAGAGGCCCTCGTCCAGTGCCCTTGTCCTTGTGATGTGTGTGAAATGTGGGGAGTTCAAAATGAATCCATTTATAGAAATGTTGGACCTGGGAACTCAGACGAAGCCATCCACCCTATAGAGTTAGGCAACTGTCATTTACAACTTTCAGACATGTCTGTGTTTGTAAATCTTGTACTCCTGACACCTCAGAACAAGTCATACAGTGAATGCATTGTTTGTTGTTTTTTTTTTTTCCTCATGACAGCCTCCTCAAAATCTCTAGGCAGGACCCTTATAATCCCAGAGAGCATTGGGAAATAAGCGTGGGAACCTGGATAACTGTAGTCTCTGTCCTCCCTGGCATGAGTATGGCAGTACCTTTGAGGCTGCACAGAGACTCTGGCACCTGGTTGTTTATTTTGTCTATCAGTCTTAAATCCCAAACCACCCACTACTATCCAAACGTGACATAAAAAGCCAGTGGACAGCCTTATCAGTCAGGCCTACTGCAGTAGCAGTTATCTGCTGAATGTGAAAGAGCAGAGTAATAACCAGAGAGTCAGAAAGTCTGGGGACATTTAGTTTTCGTCACTGCTGTGTTATTCTGGTATCTCCCAGATCTCCTGCAGATCAGGTCACAGTGGGCAGGATGCTGCTGTGTTTCACATCTTAAATAACTAGGAAACAGCATAAGTGAAGACACTGGAAGAGCTCGGGACACAGGCATCTAGTCTGAGAATGAAAATTCAGACAAAACATCAAACTGATGTATGACCTTGAGTCCTCATAAATGATGTTACACTAATGGATGGCATGTGCACGTTTATGTGTGTTCCATCAGGTGTTTTATGTCAACAGGGAGCTCAAAATGGCTAACTTCCTCTTGAGCTTTGAGTTCTCACAAAATCTTCACCAGATAATGGATTGTTCCGGATCGTCCTGCTGCAGCAACAGACACATCTTAATCATTAATGCAGTGAAACATGCCACGACTACACAGACCTGTGAATACAGACTGCCCCGGGGGAGGCACTGGGCAGAGGCAAGCAGGCACACACCCAGGACTGCAGCTAAACTTCATTTCTCTGCTTAAAAGATTGATTATTAGATTGAGTCATTTCCATCAGCTAATGCAGTATCGTCTCAGTCTGAAATGGAGCTAAGGAAAAAGTGAAGGAAACACAGCAGCAAGGGGATGATTTCAATGCAGCAACACCAAGGACTTCCAGACGACAGTGCATGATATTTCCGAAATAAACAACTGCATGATCACGTGATGCACGGCACTGCAGAGAACAGTGCCCTTTGACTTTGTGGTCAGAATTATGCATCTACCAGTGGGGGAGAACAAGAAAGGGGCCATGCCCACAGACCCCTGTGATTTAATGGACCACACCTGTGAAAAATGGTGCGCATGACAGAAAAAAAGCTATATGTTGGACCAGCCCCAGCAGGACGAGTGCTTCAGCTAGCTGGATTACTTTGTTTTCCTCTGTTGTTTTAGCTTGCTGTTTTCACATGATTCAACCTGTCATGGGGCCCTGTTGATTAAATTTATTTCCAATTTGCTGCAACTCTCCGTGTTCCTTCAAATCAAAACTGCCGTTTGAAGATGTGAAGAAGTGTTTATCTGGCTGCCAAACAGGGAGTGTCAGGAAGGCAGCAAGATTCAGTGCCCTCTGTCAGGACAGCCACTCCATTCTGCTACTGATCGCGCTGTAATCCGCATTTTAACAGACGCTGTCAGTGCAGCTGCAGGTGCAACTGGCAGCACAACTATATGGCTGAGATGCTGACGAAAGCACAGCAGGCTGAACTGCTGGGTCCTCCTGGAGACATCGCGCACCAGTGATCGACCACAACCTGCTTCCCCTGTGAACAAGGGACCAGAGTTCTGGGTGGGTTAATCTGAGCCTACCTGTCGGTGTGGCGATGCAAGGATCACATGATGCTAAGGTTTCAGCAGAGACACAGGAAGCCTTCTAATGAGCCTCTGCCCATGACATTGTCTAATGACTAGATATCCTTATGTCCGAGAAGACATCGATCTAGTCATGAAATGCCGAGACTGCGCGTGGTTGAAACGTAGTCTGGATAAATGCAGCGAATAGATTCTTTGTGAGTCATTCACACAAATATGCTGGCTGTCAAAGAGAACATCTGCCATTCGTTTCAGAATGTTGACCTTGAAGGCAGTAAGCTAACAGAGCGTCAGTGCACAGTCATTCCTCCTCCCAACCTCAGTGCATGAAACGGATCTTTTATTGACGTGAGAATCTACACTGCAGTCCTGTGACCTGTGCTGCAGATGCTGCGAGCTGGGAGCTCATCGCATATTTTTAGGGCCGGCACCTGAATGATTTAGCAGCATGGATCTCACCATTCCGGTGGAGGAGAATGTGTCCCAGGCGTGTCGCTTACCAGCTCTGAAGAGCAAAAACAAAGCAGCACCCTTTACAACTGCCCTGGTATTGATGTGGCAACACCTCTGCATCACAGCTTCATTTTGGGAAAAAGGACAACGGCAGGCCCAGCTAGCCCTGGGTCTTGCTTTGTTTTGCCCTGTTTGGGTTATACCAGTCCCAGATTGCAGTTCTGTGTTGTATCTCATGGCCTGCCAATCAGGTCATACCTCACACAGGCCCTGCCCCTTTCTCTTTCAATGGATGTAAACATCATGATGTATTGCACTTCAGATTCAGTCATGTGCTTCTTAAATGTTGTTTTCTTTGCCCCCCCCCAAGGATGAGCCCCCTGGGTGATTGGTGCTGCTTATCCTGAGCGTCTTGCCCATTGGCCTGATCAATTGGTGCTCAGGGGGACTAGGAGGCCCCCACCCCACCCCACCCCACCCCAAACCTCTTCTAATTGGATTATTCCGCAGGAGCCAAGGTTTACTGGAGAGGAGAGTCCTGGCTCACTTCAGAGTGGGCAGCTCCGAGCGTGGATGCAGTTCTCTGTCTCTCTCTCTCTCGCTCCTCTCTCACTCTCATTCTCTCTTTACTCTGTCCTCTCACGGTCTGAGACTCTGCTTCCGGAAGAGACTGACGAAGCACAGCTGAGTCTGCAGCTGCTGCCCCGCGAAAAGCACCGGAGGCCACCAGGGCACCCCCCCACCCTCCAGGAACCTCTCGGCGTCTGGACAGGACTCACGAACGACCCTCAGAATGTGTGACTGCTTCCACCTGGCCTTCCCCAACTGGCACGGCTCGCCGGGCACGGGTGCGCATCCCTCTCGTCCTCCCACCTCCCACTCCTTGCGATTCCCATCTCCCCTTCTTGTCTGTCTCCTCTTTCCTGATTGCAGGTCCTTGCACAGTTAGTGCAGTGCTACTAATGTTTAAACACAGGCACTGCAGCAAAGCGTCAGCCCCTCGCAGTAGTCTGGGCGTGTCCACCGCTGGCAAGGCTGCGGGCTAGCGGACAAGGGTGTGGTCACATCGCGGAAAGTTGTGTCACACCCCATGGGCTCCCTCCGCAGCGTGATTATCCGCGGAATTGTTTTACGATTAAGAATGTTTTTTTTCACGTACTACTTCTCCAAAGGCAGCCTTGCGTTTTCTTGATAATTTAGTTGGAAACTGAGGTTGGACAACTAGTTACTGTGGGTTCCCGGTAACTCAGTAAGATAATGCAGTTGGCCAGACAGACAGTGTGGTTTCCTGGCAACTCAAGAGAGAAATGTGATATGAAGGGTTAATTTGCAGTTGCTGTCCTACAGGATTTTCACCTGTCAGAACTGTGAACAGGTGGAGCTTGTGCTTTTGTTACACCATTAACAATGGAGATCAGATCAATTAGACAGGCATTAGTAGGCACAGTAAACACATTTTTTTGATGTACCCAACGTGTTCAGTCAGCTCCATAAAACACTCTTCACATTTCATGTTCTGTGCTGAACTTACAGCTAGTCTTATTACCACCGTGGAGCTGGTCATCATGCATTCTAAATGATAAAGACTTGAATGTAGGGATCTCTCACAGTGAAGGTCCATTACAATAATTACAGTATTTCCTGGGATAAACCTCAGGTCATTTTATTGTGACTGCATGCCTCTAGCCTGACAGTATAAATTAGTTTGTTTTACTGTATAAGCTGTGTTCCGACTGGTGTGGTACTGTTGCACAGTCGCTCCGAATTTGACAGGATGACTTATTTGGAAGTGTGATCTGTTGATTTGTTCCAGTGAGGTGTGTTCTTTTACCATGTTCTCTGATGATGGCCTTTTCCAGGTATCATTTGCCTAGCCTGCTTGCAGGTTTTGCTCTTGTGTTCAACTATTGTGCTGCTGATATTCACAGGGACAGTCCTACTCTTTGGGATTTTTTGTGAGATGCCAGTCAGCTGTACAGTCGCAGTGATCTGCATTGCCGCTCTGCGCCTGTTTTTATGGGCCCACAAAACCGCTGTCGCATTTTGAGCACGAAATACTTTAAATGGAGCTGTGACTCGTCAAGAAAACAGTGCTTACAAATAGACTCTCAGACTCCCCTGTGTGGGTGCACTGTCTGTCTATGTAAAATGTCTTGAGTCTGTTTGGCTAACAATACAAGTGATTATCCATCTCACAGACCTCATTTAGCTATTGGTCCATCAGTTTTTAAGAAATTAGTTTCCCTCCTAAACTTTACTGTGCTGTTACAGGGGGAAAGGGGACTCAGGTGGCTCTAAAAACATGCAGTTTGTTGAGGCTGTAACGCTCTGTATTTACGAATGCTATACAGCTGACAAATAGCTGGTAAATATGCCTCCCTATAGAATTAAAGTAAAATGGAGTCAAATCCACATTCCCCATTTTACACAGTTGATAGCCTATGGCATGACTTTGGCTTGTGATGAAAGGTGTAGTAAAGATTCTAATGGCGGAAATGACCATATGGTATTCATTTTTCATGTATCCCGAGGTGTGGATTTGTCACTGTGCAGGCAGCACGAATCCCAAAATCCAAGCAGGAGACTCCAACTGCAGTCATGCTTAGGGTTAAAGTACCTACACAGTTTTTTTTCAGTAAGGTTGAAAACAATTCTGCTCCCTGGAAAGGTGCCAGGTAAAATGTGTTAGCAGGATGTTGGACCTTTAGTTGTCTGTGCACTTGTCCTTAGGACTGATGGAGTGGAGCTGCTGCAGCAAAACATGAACATGATTTATAATCAGATCGATGAAGAGGGCCTGCTCATGCCACACAGAGAACGGATATGCACGCACATGCACTGACTCTGTTAACCTGGGGTGGGGCAACCAAAAGGCAGGTCTGACAAAGCTGTGCGCACAATCTTGAGGCTGGCTGTGGTGCAACGCTGCGTGCAACGTTGCCACTGCATTCTGAGCGAACGTCTCACAGGAATTTGGTCCAGGCATGGGTTCTACACCACAGATAAGAGTATTATTAATGTTACTGCATTATTGTGGGATTGAGATCCCATGTTTATAAACCCAATCAGGGAAAATATGATTGTTTCATGAGTAAAATCCAATTATATTTTGGATACAATCATCATCCCAATAGGAAGACACTTCTGTCTGCAGTCCAGCACTTGAAATCGGTCTGCTTGGTGTTTTAATGCAATGCAGTCTTACCACAGAAATTCAGAATCACTTCAGGTTCAAAAACCCCGATAAACATGGGCTGCACTGGGGGATCAAAAGCTGCAGATGGCTGAGTCACAGTGACCAATCACAGGGGAGTGGAAATCCAGAGTGGGGGAATAAATGTAAAGACATATGTAAACCGATACAAACATAGGTAAGGATGGAATGGTGTTTATATGCTAGTCTGTACTTGAGATTTGACGTTGTTACTGTTGGCATTAGCATTTTTTATTTGGGTGTGGAGAGGTGGAGCCTGTTCCTCGGCCAGCTTATTGAGAGGGTGCAGTGCTTGATGATCACACCCAAATGCAAGGTGCTGAACCCAGAGTTGAAGCATCCCGTTTTATTTTCATATTCAGATTGTTTCTAGCTTCTCATCAAACCCTAAATGGTTTGTGTGCAGTGGAAGTGGCTATAGCTGGCAGAACCTTGTGTGTGTTATCAGCAGGGGATGTTTGTAATTTTCATTCATGAGGCACAGTGATTGGCCTCTGTTCAGTTACTATAAACTGAGGACTAGGATTGGTTATAGAAATTAAAGAATGTGCTTGACAGCCTATGTAAACAATTGCTCATGTTACACATTTGGACTTAAAGTAATGATTTTGTTTAAAACTTCTTAACTTGTTCATTTTTTCCATTGTAATTTTACTAACACAAACACTGCAGTACCAAGTGCCCTTATCACATTTAAGTAGCACCTCCACAGTAAATATTTGAGAAGGGTGTATCTCAAAGGAGAGGGACTATTTCCTCCCCAAATCAGTCTCATGTTAAAAAAACGAGTTTTGTTGAAAAGGTAGCACTGTTGTGGAACAGTTGGCTGATAGTTGTCAAACAACCTTGACTGACCCAGAGAAGTTCTGGGGGTGACATAGGCCTGATGGCCACTCCAATGAGCCAACAGCTGAGGCTGATTCAGGGTGCTGATCCTGTCACTTGAAACTGTAATGACTGTTCAACTCATGAGTGTTACCACCCTGCCCAGATGTAATGGTTATAACTCATTCCAGCATGATGTACTGTGGTAACCCCAGGCTTTAGCTTACTTCACTTCTAGTAGCTCCAGCTGCTCTCCACTGGACATTAAATATGCAGACTCTTGGAACGTGAGAAGAAAACTGATCTATGGAGAAGAACCTGAAAAAAAATGATGGATACCTTTACTTTAAAAATAGTATGTTGCATGGTCCGTCTCTGAAGGCCGGAAGACATGGTGGTCCATACTGACACATTACCATTCCCACCATGGGAACATTCCCACCAGGGTTCTTAGTGCATAAGCTCCATACTAACATATCTGAAACAGCAGCAGTCTTCACCAATGCAATATCATTGGCAAAAAAGTAGATTCAAATTTACATACTATAGTATTAATCAAAATTAATAGTTAATACAAGTACTATTGATACATTTTTTGCAAAAAATGAAAAATGACATCTGATTTTTCTTGATAAATTCACAATCAATACCTCATATGAAGGTGCAACAACTGAGCCACCCTATCACCCTGTAACCAGGTTGAAGCTTGTCCAAGACCTCCATCCATCCATCCACCCACCCACCCACTTATCCAGTAGAGGGTCACAGGGAGGTCTGAAGCCTATACCAGATGGCATAGGACACAGTACAAGACGACACTGACTGGGATGCCACTATCTTCATGTATCACTGAATGGGACTTGGATAAGCGAAAGCAGCCATTTTTTTGCAGCCAGTTGGCAAGCATTAGCCTGCATGTGCTGGGGGTGGTAAATGCTTAGTGTCAGGTCCCTCCCTCAGTTGTCCACGGAGTCTGTAGTCTGTTCTTTTCCCAGTGACGTTGCACAACACATATCCCTTGCCCAAACAAACATCAATCCACTCTGCAACCTATAAGCCTTTCACTAATGCCTAGTGAAGCACCACTAGGAATCTCAGGCGGATGTGTCATATGTTCTGGTCTCCCACGACAGTTTGGTCCAAGTGGCTCTTTTGACTGTGGTTTGGCAAATCTTCTTTGAGGAGACACCAACATTCTCCAAGGCTCAGACTGTGTGAGGGCTTAGAAAGAGTGAAACGTTTATAGCCTGTTCAGTGGGAGCGATATGTTATCGGCCCTCACAGAAACTTTTTCTTGCTCGTTTTCTTGCTCCAAGCCTCCACCCAGTAGGACTGTAAGATTTAAACATCGACAGAAAAAACACAAACAGAAGAGACATACAGTGGCCTGAGTGAGGCAAAATTCCTTCTTAAAGTCTCGCAAGCTAACTTTCAGCTCTGAGTCACACTGGAGGGCTGGGTGAGTTACAGCAAGAGAGAGAAAGAGGGAGGGAAGAAGAATGTGGGCAGGAAAATGCTTCAGCTCTTAACTACTCTTGCACATCTCCTTCCATCTCAGGTTCAGGGAGACTTTTTCCAAATTGCACCCACATGGTTCTGATACTAACAGGGAAGGCACTGTAAAGTCAGGCCACTGATTTCAGCTGCAGGCTGCATCCAGCCCTAACGTGGCCAGGGTAGAATGAGCCTCCAACTCTCTGGATCGAACTGCTCTGTCTCTTTTGGGGGTCTGCTGGTGGCTTTTCAGTAAGCAGATTGTGGCGGTAAAAGACTGAAGAGAGGAGGAAGGGATGGCAGTAGTGTTCTGACTCCAGGGTCAAAGGATCCATATTGCTGGGATTTTACAGAGAAGCAAACTCAGTGTCTCCACCAGGTGAGTGCTCTGTATGCACCATGGGAAGGGGGAGCTCCTAGTGTTGGTTGTGCTACTCATCTTAATTGTGGCACCTTCAGAGTCCTAATGGAGACCAGCTCAGATGTCGATACTCATTGCATGCATCAGTATTAATCAGTAGTCTGATCCAGTTGTTGTACTTTGCACAAAAATAGACTATGACCAGATGTTCCCTTGTGCACAGTCTCTGTAATGCTTATATGCATGATGCTGGAAGACTTCAGATGGATTTTTGATGTTGCCCAAAATCCAGTCTTTCTGAGACACTCATGCTAGGAATCAGGTTATATCTTTTAATTCTCATACTGCTTCCTTTGAATCTAAACCCAAAAAGAACATTCCCTTCCTTTCTTCCTTCATAGTTGCAGACCATGAAGATTTCACAGTAATGCTCAGTGTAAACTGCAGTAGGAACATGTCAATGAGAAGGTTTTATATTCCACAAATAATCTCTGAGTATAATTTTCTATCTGATAATCTAGCACCTGTATACCTGCTTTAGTGGATATCTGTTTGTCTCTATCCAAAAAAACAAAAACAATATTGCCACAATGTTTGGACAAGTGTGAAAAAAAGAAGTACTTTTGTAAGAGGTTAACAAAAAGATGTTGTACGCCTTTGCATACTGCATCTGCCTCAACAGGGAAGGTATCTGAAGTACAAGTCTTACATTTTGTGAATTGCTCTACTAAATCTGACACACCACCCTCTGCTGGCTGAGGCTGGTACTTCAACTCTGCTGAAGTCACAAAAAAATCATGTAAAAATAATAGCAAATCGTGGTTAGGCTGCTACAGTTGACATTTTTGTGATCTCTATCTGCAGGCTGCCAGTTTTTGCACAATGTCAGATGAGACAAGCACTATTTTACCGCCCAGGTCAATTAATAAAAGACACACTGTTTAGTTTGAGCAAGCTAAACAAAGGAGTAATCCAAGCAATTTATATTCAGAAGCCCAGTCTCTATCTGCTGACTAAAACTGATTTTAAAATGATGGGTTACACATTTGACAAGAACTCTGGTTCTGTTACAGCTCAATGCAGCTGTCAAATAAAATGGTTTATCACTCAGAGGAATTATGCTTTGCAGTGGAAAATTCATTTTCCTGTGGTTATTGTGTTTTTTGGTTTAATGATCCCACATAGTGGGAACATGTTTATCCAAGTATTTAACCACAAATGTGCAGACATACAAGTAATTTAAGCTGACAGTTCAAAAGATCCATAAGAACCTTTGGGACACATGAAATAAAGGGAGGCTGTTTGTTTTGAGGAACTGAATATGTCATTAGGAATAGAATTTATGAAAGCCTTTTGGAAAACAATAACTTTCCTTCAGAGTAAAGGGGACTAAACCAAACATCCACATGCCTCCTTTAACCTTTTTGCTGAAAAGGGGGCTTATTATAAGTAAACGTTTATCTAGGTGCAAATTACCAGGCTTGACTGACAGGCAGCCAAAATGACTCTCCAGATTTTCACAAGCTTTATAGCATTTCATAACCACCTGCAATATACTTCTGAGCCGCCAAATCTGAAACCCTAAATGCTTGCAACATTGTTATCAGAAATAAAAGCTGCATGAGTATGGGTGTGAAAAACAGGACACACATAGCCTTAGGTTAGATTCAAGGAGGGGCCTTCATACCACACCTTGGGGCGAGACGAACATTCCATACTCACGTTTGATTTTTTCCTTCCCACTTGGTAGAAATGGTCATGTGACCTCATCTTTGCACAATTTCCTTTTAATGCTTTCTGCACTTTAATGCATCGGCACACCCAACGTCCGTCAACAACGACTGATTTGACCAGGATGTGTTGCACTTTCCCTCCTGGTGTTTCATGTATGAGCCTTGCCTCCTTCTTCCCATTTAGTCCAGCACCTGAAACCTGCTAGTAGAGAGAGAAAGACAAAGCTTTACAATCTGACAAGGACAGCCAGTTTGACTGCTGTACACAGACTTTATTTGGCATCTCTTCATATTGTCTTTTCACATACCTTGCTCAGATGCATATTACACTTGGGATATTAACCTGTTGCATAGTGGCTAAGAGTTGACTGTATGCCGACCTGTTCTTGACCAGGTGTCCTTGAGTGTTAGCTGTAGTTAAAATCCAGACCAAAGTAGTATATATTTTTGGCAGGAATAAGCAGAGCTCTGGTGGAAACCTAACTTCTTTTAAGGTTTATTTGCCTGTTGAGCATGTCATTATGAAAACTGCTGAGCTGATTGTTTCCCAGGGTGTAGTTTATAATGTGGGTGCGACCGCAGGTCAGTGCAAAGGCCTTCACACCCGAGGCAGTAGGCTGAGGGAATCCTGTCCGTGGGTGTGGCCTTCCACACTGCTCACTCACGCCCTGTGTCCAGTTTGCCTGCACTGAGCTCTGGGACACGGGTTTTTGATAGTTCTTGGTGGAACCGTAATGGTCTAGTGCAATTTTCAAGAGTTATGACAGTTGGCATCTCTTTATTCTAGAATGACATCATCCTTGGATACTATCATTTTAAAATCAAGACTCTCATACCATAGGAAGGGTAATAAATGAAGAGGCCATGTCATTGTATGTGTGACTTTGTTGGAGAGATGACTGGCCGAGGGGAGGAGAGTGTTCAGGAACGGCTTGTGTCTTTGAAACATTATCACTGACTCCAGACTTTTGTTTGAACAACCTTTAAACAGAACTCTCCAACAACATATGCCTAGCTTCTTGATAACCAAAACTAAACTCTCCAGCATTTATCCCCAGAAACTCAAACCAAAATGATGTATGCACTACTCCTGATGCAGAGAAAGACAGAGAAATGTTTTTGATTACACAGATGACAGAGGCCTTTAACAGTGAAGGCTGTAATCTTACCATGATGCTTTGCTACCTTCCAGCAAAGAGAGGTCCCCCCCCCCAGTCTTACTCTGTTACTGTGTATCGCAGCTCGCCCACATTTACATATCTCACATATCTGGGTGCGGGATGCCTGGCCTAACGT
This sequence comes from Gymnarchus niloticus, assembly GCA_009936485.2. Lineage (NCBI taxonomy): Eukaryota > Metazoa > Chordata > Actinopteri > Osteoglossiformes > Gymnarchidae > Gymnarchus > Gymnarchus niloticus. Next base: position 12,013,028 of record JAACJT020000021.1, on the reverse strand, counting down.
CTACCCTGTTGACAATCGAGTCCTTTCAGAGAGGCGTTTCTCAGAGCTTCTAGGTCCATTCAGCTAATACAGAGATGCCAGATGAATCATAATTCAGCTTGGTCACGTAAACCAGGATAAGTGAAATGGGTCTGGGATCCTGCTGTTACTGCCATCAATTTGGAAAGCGGGGTGGGAGGGTAAGACCTCAGAACATACAACAACAAGGCAATGCATCATACTGTGTATGATGCTGTATGCTGACCTGGTCAAGGCAGTCAAGGCACAGTTTACTGTTGCAGTTAAGAAAAATAATACGGAGCAAATTCATCATAAAATTACATGGTTTATCATCTCCATCTCTAAAAGCAGCTCTATACCAGACATTGTTAAAAGTGCGCTGCTTTCACTAAAGAGCTGAGAGCACTTCAGGCATTAATCATGGATGACATTTTCCTTTTTCAAACCTCTATAACTACAATACTTCATGAGCTGTAATTGTCAGTCCCAGCATTCCTTGCAGGCAGTCACACAAGTGTTTTCTATTTTGTTTTGCTTTTATTTCCCCCTCCAGCCTGTATGAAGACATTTTCCACTGCCTCTCTGGTAGATAATTTATAGACATAATGAATTTTTTTCTACATGTGTGGAGTTTGTTAACAGAATCCATCATTCTGTGAATCACATATTCATATGTACCACCTCGTCGTGGGCTAGGGATTAAGGAACTGCCTGTCTAAAAAATTATGTCCCTGTAAAAACTTTTCTTACCACTTATCAGAAAAATGCATAAAAGAGAAGACCCATAATTTACTACGTGGATTACCTCATTGTGCGTTACCTAGATGTTTGCACTTCTTCAGCAATCGGCTGGACTGCATCTCGAACTGAACAGCTGGGAGATGGCATTTTTCTTCCAGTCACCGATAAGAATTGGTTAAGTTGCTGACTAACAATAAGCTGCAGTAGGGTAGGCTGTCTGTCCCTTTTAATCTCTACAGATTGGTCATCAGCAAGTGACAATCATTACCTTGTCACCAGACGAACGCTGTGTGCATGTAATTTTTTTTTGGTGCTCCAATCACATCTGATGTAACAGTAATTTGTCTGAGTAATTTTATTGTAGTTTTTATGGAAGCATATGAGCAGTTGGACCTTTGTGTTGTTAACAAAATCACAAGTTTATTTCTTTAGCTTATGAATGTATGAAAACACTGGGGCATGAATCTGCAACTGGCTCATTTTTATATAGAATTTTTGTTATCTAAGACCTAAAAGTTCTGTTGACATCTGCTGTGATTGACATTAACAAAACTTTGATCAGCACTGTAAAATAATTGTCATTTTTCAGCAGAGTTGCACAGTAATATTATATTTTCTTCAGCCAGCTCATATGGTTGACCTCCAATACACAGGATCAATAGCAAGGATCACTTAACGTCAGTTATGGAAACTGCCAGGCAGACTGGTCCCATAAGGATTCTCTTTCTGGAATTGTGGCCATTATCCTCACTGCAGCAAACTGCTGTAAAGTGCAGCAGCACAGAGTACTTGGCTCGCATCATCATAGGACTAAACTTGGAATTCTGGAGCGATCGAAAGAATGATGACATATTTGTCTTTGGATCACAGGATTGCTAGCCACTGTGCTACAGCTAAGAGCCCAAACAAAAGGACTAGGTAGACTGTTAGGCCCTGGCGGTGGGTCAAAGAGTCTCTGTAATGGGAACTCCAGATAGGTTCTTCGCAGTGTGAGGCGCAGGGCAGAAGGCCAAACCTTGCTTTGCCAGGCGAAGCTGAACGAAGCACAGAGGCTTCATTGAGTCTCCCACGGCTGTTCTCAGCTCATTCCCACTCATTTTAAAGTCATCAGGAAACAGCCAATGTGGCATATGAATAATAATATTTTCCTTAACCTGCTTTATTCTGTTCCACTGTCCCATCATGACTGGATACCGATTTCCCAACACTTCACATTGATATATGTTTTGCATTTTCTATAAAGTGGCACTCCTTCTGTGGCTAAATCTTCAGTGTCATCACAGCATCAGAACTTTCCGGACATTTACAGAGGTGGCTATTGTCCCACGGGTGTCATGAACTCATACCAGCTCCCCTAATGTCTTAAAGCAGCCGGGCGTGTTCTACAGATCTGCTTGGATTATTTACAATTTATGTTCCTTTTTTTTTAACAGGGGCAGGCAGAAGCCTGAAAGGACCAGAGCCGGGTGTGGACGATGACTCTGTGAGTGTCACAAAACACCCATGACATCAGGAATGCAGTTATTTCAGATCCTGTTTCCCATCAAACTCATTCGCAGAGGAATGCTTGCATGTCAGTAAACCAAGGTTGCTTTAAAATTTAAATTGCAAATACCAAACTTTCTGAGCTGTTAACTTCTTCACATACATGTAAATGAATATCACCAAAAAAAAAAATCAATTTTGGTGTTACACATCCAAGCAAATGGTTTTAAACTGTCATCAGAAACAGTTATGTCCATATTCCATAATGCTTTCAGGCTTGTGAGGAAGCCCCAGAATATTTAGAACAAGAGAGACCCCGCCCCCAAGGATCCTCGCCAGTTAACGAATACCCAGTCACTGAAAAGTACCCAGGCACTGACAAACAGGTATGCTCCCTATAGACCCCTCTGAAAATCAAAGCAGTCTGGTACTGGACAGCAAAAAACAGCATGGTAGCCTGATGTGAATTCTCTCCTCCCTATCACCTTGCATGTTCAGGCTGCAGAGGAAATATATGATCCTTACCTTAAGAGCAGTGGCATCAAGAAAGGAAAGAGGATCGGATTTGGTTCCTTCTTTGATAAACGCTCTTCGGCCAAAATGAGTCAAATGGAGGTGAGCAAAATTTTTGCCCACTGTCATACACATATAAGACACCAGGAGGGTTAAAAAAATTTCAGCCCACTTCATCCTGCATACAGGACCCAGAGAGTTCCGAGTCAGGTGTGATTGTACGAACCGTGAGAGAAGCCTGTTCTGAGGGCCTGGTGGTAAGCGGTGGAGGAAAAGAAGGAATATTTATTAAAGAAATAAAACCAGATTCACCAGCCTCAAAACATCTCAGCGTAAAAGAAGGTACCAAGAACTGCATTTCACTAAGCTTACATTTACTATCATTGCACTTAATCTTTGTATATATTATTGGACTTACCTTTGAATCTCTGCATTTTACCTGCATTTGTTTGTATGTATCCACCCTCAGGTGACCAAATACTCAGTGCGACAGTTTATTTTGACAATATCTCATACGAAGATGCTCTGCAGATCCTGGAGCATGCTCAGGCATACAAAATGGAAATATGTTTGAAGCGGAAGCCCATCTCCACAGCATCTACACTTGAAAGCTCCACAGATATATGGCCAGAAGTCTGGCATGTAAGTTCTAGAATATTATCTGATTTTGTTCTGTCTTAAATGTCTAAATTCCTACCTTGTGTGTCAATACTTTTTCCTGTTTATATGTGTGTATATATATATATATATAGTATGTACTATTGCTTAGGGGGAGGAGGGAGCCAGTCTGGCGGAAAGAGGACGACCAAAGACACAGAGACGACACGATGCAAGGATTTCATGGCCAAAATTCCCCTCACTCAGCAGGGGACGCAAGACACACTTCAAAAGGTCTCACAGTACATCAGAGGCAGAGGATGAGCAAAAGCTGGAGTTGAGCCCTTCGACTAGTGACACAGAATCTCCAGCAAAGATTCACGAGGATGCAGAGAAAAAAACAAAGAAGCAGATGATGAAGCTGTCAAAGCTGAAGACAACAGGTCAGAGGAGCAAATCTGTCGACCCAGATGAAAGGCTTGCTATAGAAACAAAACCAGGATTTTTGGAGTTTGTGGAAAAGCACCAGCCTTTAGAGGAGGCAGCTGTTCAGCACTCTCCAGAAAAACGAGAGAATCTACCAGCACAGACGGCTCACATATTTGTGGTGGGTAACAGAGAGGGAAAGGAAACAGTGAAAATACAGAAGGATTGTACACTTCCACAGGTGCCAGACACTGAGACTGAACTTGGCCAACACAAAGCAGAGCTTATTAGCCTGGACAAGACCTTGAAAACCACTGATATTACAGACACTCTTGCAGATCAAAGACTCCACTCCACTAAGCGGTCCCCAGATGGAAAAAAGAGGAAAAAAAAGGAAAGATCAGAACTTAAAGTAAATATTCAGGGTAAAGAGAAAGAAGACAGGAGTCCTGACAGCCTCTTAAAATCCCCTCAAGCCTTGGGAATAAAAGTATCTTCCAAAAGTTTAATCGGACCAGCCACTGAAGCCAAAACTCCAGAGGTGTCAGAATCGCTGGATATCAAGGTCGTTCCCAAGGTAATATCACATACTCAGCTTATGGAACACCAAATGGCCATCGATATTAACACTCAGAGTATAAGTGGCCAAAAGCCAACTGTTAAGGAAGACTATAAAGGTACAAGAGAAATACTCAGTTCACCTCTTGCTGGGACTGGAGTAGATGAAGATATCGACAAACTGAAAGCAGACGTGTCGACATCAAATGTAGGCACTTGCAAGAAAACTCCAACAATGGAGTCTGGGAAACAGCGGAAGGAAAGAAGTATACTTATTTCCGATTTGGAGAGATATGGGATCCGAACCAAAGGTCCAGGAGCTGATGTTGGCATAGCAAAGGCACACTTTGTGAGGTCAGTAAATGACAATCAAATGGGTATGACAGGAAAAGGTGGTGCCAGTACAAGAAAATTTGCAGAGGGTGGCTTACGAGAAAACACAGCTGACATAAACAGGCCCAGAAGTCCCAGAGCTACATCACCTTCTGGAGAAAAAACCCAGGAGACAAAAGCCAGGCAGAAAGATAACGGTATCTCAATGCCACCTGAAAGAGCCGTCAAAGGTATATTTAACATAGAAGCATCATCACTTCCAAAAGAAACAAGCAATGACCTTGCAGAGCAACATGACAAACGAACACCTGCAAAGTTTAAACTACCAAAAATGGATAAAGTTGACTTTGGGGTACATGAGCCCATTTTAATGGCAGAAGGACGAAGAACAACAACTGACGTGGAAGTCAAACAAATCCAGACAGAATTTAGGACTCCAGAGACACTGCACATAATTGAGTCAAGTGACATGAATATTTTACCTAAACGGGAAGACATTGAGATACCGGGTATGGAGGCTGAGATATCACTGATCACAGTGGTTAGAAAGACAGCGGATACTGAAATGCAGAAGGTAATCGACATTAAGGGGCCCTTTTCCAAAAGGGATTCTGCATCATTCAAGCTACCAAAAACTGACCAACCACATCTTGATGTGCATCAACACATCACAAAAACAGACAGTGTTAAAGGAAAATTTATTAAAACTGTTGATGTCATCAAGCCCGGAAGTGCTGAGACAACAGAAAAGCCTCTGGGGATTAGTGATACTACACCGGTCAAAGTTCCTACTGTGGACAGAAATATTCCTGAGTTTGAAATAAAAGCATCCGATGCTCCAGCAAAGAGAGACTCATGTAATGCAATGTCAGCTCCAACATTTAAAGTGCCAAAGACTGGACTTGTTGAGGCTGATCCCCACACCCCTATTGTCATGACAAAAGCTGAATCTTCAAAAATCACACCTGAAAAGTCAGGCCCAAGGGAAGAAAGCAATGTACAAAAGGCTAAAGCTGGTGATGGGCAAATAAGTTCTGAGATGACTAAAATTAAAGAACAAAGCATAACTGTAAAACTACCAAAGCGAGACAACATTGAGATACCAGGTATGGAAGCCACTGTAATTGCATCAATTATCCAGACACCAGCTACAGAGAGCACTGAAAGCGGAGAAAAGGATCCTTATGTAACAAAGGATTACATACGGGGTAATATTGAAATTGGAGAGACCAGATCTTCCAAAAGTGGTTCTGCCATAAAGCTACCAAAAGTAGAACTCCCAGACCCAAATACTCAAAAAATGATGACAAAAACAGATAGTACTACTGGAAGAATGTCTGTAGAACTCAAAGGTTGTACAACATATGCAAAAGATGACACTACAAATGTAAATGAAAAGGATGACATTAAAAGTCCATCTTTGGAAGGTACCGCTGAAATTCCTGCAGTTGAATCGGAAGGAATGGCAAAATTTCAAATGCCTCATATCAAAATGCCCTCTTTCGGGATTTCCAAGCCAGAGCTGAAAGGTCCAAAATTAT
>JAACJT020000021.1:11971179-11993517 GCA_009936485.2 Gymnarchus niloticus | reverse complement strand
GGCCTGGCGTGCTGTGGTCCATGGAGTCGCGAAGAGTCGGACACGACTGTGTGACTAAACAACAACAACAACAACAACAACAACAGATAAATTGCTGTGGGGGAAAAAAGGGTAAAGAAATCTAAAGAAAATCCAATGATTACAAATTTGTGACATTTAGAAGTTTTATGAGGGATAAAATTTCTAAAATAATTCATTAAAATGGTATGGTGAATTGTGCCAGTGACAAAAAAAAAAAAAAAAAAAAAAAAAACCCAATGGTTTCAGACTTGAAGACCTTCTAAAATTCAGATATGTAGAAACTGACTATATGCAGCCTGCTTACCCAGCCAGTCTATCATCTCTGCCCTTTGAACACGGCTCTGTTTGTTATGTTTGGTTTTACCTTATCGCGGAAAAGCAAACCGCCACACGCACACATCAGGAAGCCACCTCCCGCTGGCATGTTGGAGAGGGGTGGGGTCAGCGAGAGCGAGACAAACGTTTATACAGTATGGCATTATGGGGGCTCCCTGGGTTACAGCCATGGAGCACCCGCAACTCGAAGAAACGAACCACACACGACAGACAATGGCTCCAGGATTGCTCATATAAAGATCAGGATGAACAGTTAAGGACAGACTGAGTTCCTGAGAGTAAACACAGAGCCAGAATAACCTGTTTTTGGAAAAACCCTGCCTTCCTAAACACAAAGGGGCGTGCTACCTGTGCTCTGCACTGCTTTACAGCCAGACCCAAGGCATGCTGGGAACAGACGGACTGCACCTGCCACAATCCCAGGAACCCCAGCAGAAAACCATTACTTGTCACTTGACAGGCTCACGTTCAGATAAAGCAAAGGCACCGGCAGTACATTTCAAGGTCTGTGGGACTCCATCCGCAATGGGTAATTAGATGAGTACCAAAGGTCATCTCCGCCGTGGTGATGGTGCTCACCCTGACGAAGCCCTTGTAGGCCGTTCCTATGCCCCGCTGTACATCAATGCCCAGGGGCCGTTTTGCTTGCTCTGGGGGGATGGGGCACACCAGGGGGGCATGGTCCTTACACGAGACATGACAGATGAAGGAGCACACTGCAGGGTAAAAGAAAAGGCCAGTCAGAAGGTTATCAGGAGGAGATTTATTCTCACAGAAAGTGAGGCGATGCACTCACCCTCGCAGGCGTAGCCCTGACGGATGAGGCCCACCATTAACGAGCTGCAGTGAGTGCACTGGGTGGGGCTGGAGAATGTCTTGATGCTCAGTTGGTGAGCTTTGGGCTGGGGCACAGGGGACATGGCCATCGGGAGCACCAGCACAGGGACACCACAGAGGAAACAGTTAGTCGGTACTTGTAACTGCAAGTTCAGGCCGATGCTAGGTCTACCGCTACTGCAGCCCAAGCACTGATTACATGGCCAGAAGAAACCTTCACAGGTGACTGTCCATCTACAGATGAACAGAGACCTACCAACAGTCCCCCTGTCAGGCAACAGTCTAGTGCAACTGACCAGGAGCAAACAGATTTACACAGCATTCAGAAGGCCATCAGTCACACATGAGCTGTACCTTTGGTGCAGTCAGGGTTGAGGACTGGTACACAGGGGGGGTGACCACTGGGGTGACAGGGGGGAGCTTGTCTGACTCCTGAAGGAGGATCAAACACTTGTCATGATAGAAAAAATTCAGAATAGTATTAACTGCTTAAGGTGGTCTGTCAAAGGCTTTAACTGAACAACAATACTTAAAGTTTTAATTCAGTGGCATTTACACAAAGTTTTATCGCTCATAAATTTAAAGTTCAACGTGAAAGCTTAAGCGTTTTCTTCCCTTTAAAACCCTTCAGGGTAGACATCATCGGGCAGTGGGACTTCCACGAATGGAGGCATGTGACTGGGTGGCACTGAACTGGAGCTCACTCACATTCTGCTCCGTTGCTCCCGTGGGGGAGGGAGACACATCAACCTTGTGGGGTGCGGAATCGAGCTCGGTGATGGAGCTGGTCTGGGGGAAGAAAGATCAACACTATGCGGTCAGAGCTAAGAATGAAATCACATGGGTGATTGTCTACTGTGGAGAGTGGCTGGAACACAATAGTCATTTAGGAATAGGTCCTCTGTGTCCTAGCACTACACTTTGCCAGCAGAGGGCACCAAACAGCTTTAGAGGCAATAGTGCTGATGCTTAAAGTGTGCTCCTGCTCTTCCTCACAGAGCCAATATGTACCAGAATTCCAGGCTACAGTAAAATGGGGTGTGTCTAATATGCAACAATGATATGTTTGCATGTAAAAGAAAATGAAGCCCCAGCAAAACCTGCACTTTCCAGTAACTGTGACAGCAGTAATCCAAGGACTGCTATGTTTAAGTCCAGACACAGAGACAGTTTGCAGACTCATAAGTGCGTCCCTTAAGTCTGCTTTCATACCATTTTCATCCACCCCAGCTGCATTGCATTCACTGGGGACACTCACATTACAGAGTCCACTGGCCCCGTGCCTAACAAACCCAGATTGACAATGAATATACTGTGCATTCTCCAGTATTTGAGCCGTGATCTGTAACCAAACCTTAACTCAATTACACAATTAGTCATTAAACGAGTGAATGACAATGCTGGGGCACTAACAAGCAATGCAGCATGTCCTGGGAGGCTATTCGCTGCAATGACTAGACTATATCTGACACAGAACCATTTGGGCATGAGTCGGAGGGCAGCCCGGTTCCATGGCTGACAAGCTGGGTTTGGGTGGGGTACATTAGAACCTACACTGTGAATGTGAGGTGGGCTTATGTAGCCCTACCTACCCCAAAATGGTAAAGGTTAGGGTGGTGGGGAAGGTTATTTGGTGAGGTTGACTAAGACTACAAAATGAAGCATCATGGGAAGGTGGGGGGCTGGATTCAACCAGACTTACTTCATCCCAAAAGGCTAGCAGGGAGGATGCCGATGATGACGAGACAGAGTCCTTTTTTTGGGTGACATATGTGCGAGACAAAAGTAAAATCACATTCCTTTGGTTTGCTTTTGTTTTTGTCTGTTTCAGTAATAGACTGAACATGGAAGCAGGGCCCAGAGCCACAGGGTCAACCCAAGTGAGAAAACCGAACGGAACTACTACAAACTGAAACTGCCTCTGTTCCTCTGGGCAGTCACGACATTTCATATCAGCACTTGACCCATATAAGCAGGACATACAAGTGGGTACTAGCACCATAGTAGACCCCAATTTATCCCTCCCAAATCCCATGATGCACTTGGCTGAAGTCCAACAACAACCTAATGCACATACACACTGTGCTGAAACAGGGAAACTTGTTAATGATTCAGGCATATGAGACAAGCACTATACCTAAGCTCTTTTTTGGGGATTTCTTACCTTTTCACTGTTCCAAGAATTCACACAAAAGCAATTTTGCCTTTATGACCTTAGACTGTGTGAGACAATACTTTCACAATGATCCATTTCCCTGGCTGTGCCAACCATGGTAACCATGGCTAATCATAAAACAACCCCTGCGGCTTAAGAGGAGGGGGTGGTAGGTGAGATGGTGGCTGAGTATCAAGGCTTTGTACAGTACAGCTGCCCCATCTGACCCCCACAGAAAGCCGTTTGAAGTTTGTCTGGTGAGTATGACCATGAGGCAGATCACAAGGACCGAGCAGTAGGCTGAGTGACTTGACCTTTGGGGCCTGCTCTCTTTGATCTATGCCCCAGCGTGTGCACATGGGGGAGTGAGAGGATGGTGGTAATGTGAGAACACCCCCCCACCCCTCCCTGGTTCTCACAAAACAAAGGTTGGTGTATTTTTCTCATTGTGAAAGCACTAATTTTGTTTTGGAGGACTTACTCTGAATGTCAAGTCTCGGCCTAGCGAGGAGGTGCTGAAGTACTCAAAGATGGAGTCCTGGAATTGTGGAAGCTTTAAACCTAGATGAAAAAGATCAAGAGTGGAAAGCACATTTACCAGCGTATCAAACAGACAGGCCTTCTATTCATCACTAGAAGAATCTCGGCTCTTCATATGTATGGCAGAGGCCATCAACTGCCTTGCCAAAAGTTGCACATGAAGTTGTACTTTTCAAAGATGCAACAAATACTCAAACACTTTGCTAACACTATTAACACTCCCTCTTATCTGGCAGCTTAATTACGGCTAACTCTATCCTGGCAATGCCGCCTGGTCATATCTGTGCAGGAAACGTGCTACCTTTGTCGGACCGGGACCGGCTCTCCTCCAGGTCCTTTTTCATAGCCTCCATCTGCTCCACCATCTCCCGGTTCTTAGCTTCTGCATCCTTCAGTTTGCTGGGGAGGGGGAAGATTGTGGATGGAGATAAGTCAGCTGAACTCACCCTGCGACTGTGCTGACAGAGCATATTAGGAAGTAATATGGTACCCTTAAAAAGCTACACTAAGTATTTAAAAGTATCCCTTTGGCAGCCTGATTCTCAAAACTAGGAGTCCTCCATGTTTGTATTTACCTTTATTTTCACTGCATCAAAACAGCCTCAGCAACACTATAATTACCAAAACAAAATTCACACGCATGTACCAGTGAAAACAATCTGGCCGATTCAGATTTACATAAAGGGCTCCCCGCATCGTCATATGCTTAATGGAGTGGGTGCTTCCTTATTCGCTAAGAGCTAGACGATCGCTTGCTAAGTGCAATCACAGGCGCATACCAGGTTGTCCCAGTTCAGACACACTGGTTCATGCTGCGCGTAGATACAAAAAGTTATTTGCCTGACGAGTGGCCGACCGCGCAGTAATTTGTTCTGGAAGTGTGGAGCCATCAAGTAACTCAGACGTTACCTTGACATTCAGTGATGCGCCAATTTAATCCTAATTACGATCACCATGCTGTGTTATAATCAGGCGCCTGGTGCAGAAATCATTCATTTAAACTGTCGCCATGGACCTCACAGGGTGCCAACGTCACTGCAGCACTGCGCTGAATGGTTATGTCATTGCAGACAACTGGCTCTCTGTCCGTACAGAGGGACCAAGCTGGTGGGGACTGACATCACAGACTGAGTGAGCCTGAGAGGGAAATGCAGCTTAACCCAGGATAAATCAACCACAGTGGGTGGGGTGCAGACCCACCTTTCTAAGGAGATGTTGGTAGCCTTGACCTTTCGCAGCTCCTCGTGGACCAGCTGCTTGGCCCGGATTTCTGCGTCCAGAGCCGACTGCAGCTCCAGTCGGGCCGACATATCCAGCTTCTGACTGCGCCGTACCTTCCAAAGAGGGTCCTGAAAAGGAAAGGGGCGGGGGTCACCAAGCTGCCTGGAGCACCAGCATCCTGAAGCGAGATCTCACCCTTAGAAAAGCACTGGGAGTCATACAACACTGAAAATGTTCCCAAGACAGCAAGCTCACACTGGGAAGATATCAGAAGTTGCTGAGTGGACAACTATGGGCCAAGAACAGCAAACATCTCGATGTCCACAGGGTCAGGTGCGGTTGAAGAGAAACTATTGATCAGAATTGTTTTGGAAACGGCACTGGGCTGCTGGGTGCTTGGGATCTGGGTTTTCATTGATTTTCTGTGTGTCCAGGAAGCAGGCCAGTGTCCTTACAGGACGGGTTTACCTTCCCCCTCCTGAAAAGCCTCATGCTCAAACTCTTATTTCATCTTAAACATGGGCACAAGTGTCCTCAATAGGGACAGTCATGCCACAAACTCGAGAGGTAAAAATTCAAAGGAGAAAAGGAAAAAAATTGGGAAAAACTGAAAATCAGTCAAACGGGGCAACAGAATTTTGTGCCATTTGAACTAATTCCTCTCAATCAACAAACAGTATGGAAAGATCAAAGGGATGAGGGGAAATCACACCAAGCAAAAGTCTGATTCCATATCACAAGCAGAACAATACAGCTAATCATGACCAACTCAGAGGCAGAATCACCCATCCTCAGCAAGGAGTGTTAGAGACCCAGACATGTGACTCAGGCTGACCTCTCACATGCACAACAATTGGCATTAACAGTTCGGCTTGTCAAGATTGCAGCTGGATTCCTTTTTTGGATTTGTGCCTTGCACCTCTCAGGAACAGTCAATAATAATCCCCAGGTTTAAAATGGACAGACCAACATCTACCAAACAGACAGCCGGCAGTGCCACATAACAAATCAGTTACACTCAGAGTCTACTGCTCTGTGTACAGTGAGTTACTAAAACCACTGACATTTGAAGGACTATTTACAACATCTCCAGAACCAAAGAATGATAAGGATGCAACATTGCAAAACTCAGACCCCATCCATCCTCTGACTTTGGACGCAGGAGAAAACCTTGAGAAGAGCAGTTGTAAGTTTTAATAATGATTATCTATAGTCTTTAATTTGTGTTTTATACAGGGGGGCTCAAACAGAAGATTTTCCCCTGGTTCACAACAAGAACAATAAACAGACTCCAGATCATCATCGGCAGATTATGAGACATTTCTGGATCGTCGGATCATCACGCCAGGAAGCCTCATTTGGAGATAGACCTTTAGGCCCTGTGCATGGCAGTAGAACATGCTCAGCCTCCACACACAGCAGGTCACAGCGGTGATTGTTTGCTTCTGTCTGAGAAGGCATTACCTCCTGCTCCCTCCAGGCAGAAGCAGATGAAGGAATGTGTTAATGATTCTTATGGTGACATGCAGATCCAATCCGGGCCCCTCACAATCTGGCTTGCAAGAGAGATTTGAGGGGGATTCTTTTTTTTTTTTCCCCCCAGGGTGGGGCACTCACCAGCTTGTCCCACCCGTAAGGGAACACAGATCTCTGAAAGGGACTGTGTGTTCCTGAAGGTGGCTGAAGTGACTGGATAAGAGGTTTACAGAGATGCACAGTCTCACATAATAAACCGAAAGCAATTATACTGAACACTATGCCACAAACAATTGGGCATCACTTGGTAAGGGGTAAAGGTCAAGAGAGACACCTTACCATGGGTCGGGAGCCTAGGCTGGAGCTACGCAGTGATTCCAGCTCCTCAGTCATCTTGGAGGCCAGGGCTTGTAGGTAGCCCCGGGCATCCTTCTCGTCACTGACCCTGAGTGTGGAGGGGGTCACAGTCAAATCACACAGATGACAAGTCATGGAAACACACACACACACACACACACACACACACACACACACACACACACACACACACCACTGGATGATCTCCGCGATCTGTGCCTCCCAGTGGGCCACGCTCTCTTTCTTGGCAGCCAGGTCCTGAAGCTCATCCTCCAGCTGCCGGTTCTGGGCTGTCAGCTTGTCCACAAACGAGCACAGCTGCAGGGGTGGGCGGGTAGGAGACTAGTTAGTGCCAGGAACCACGCCTGTTCCCCAGGTGACGACCTTTGGGCCAAGTTCTGGCCTCTCTCACCCGGTCAGTGTCTGCGGTCAGCTTGCGGTTTTCCTCTCCCAGCATTGCTCTCTCACGCTCATACTTCTCCTTCAGAGAGCCCAGTGCATCATCCATCTCGTTCTGTCTGAACACACAGATACAAAGGCCCACATCACTCCAGCCTGCCTCCAAGCATACCACCTTCAAGAACTCCATCAAAGTCTAAGCTTAAACATCTGACGCTTTCCACGGACACGTTAAAGGCTCGAGATGGTAAGCAGGCACAGCGTGTTTTCCGGTCTGTTAGTGATGTGGTGGGTGGGATGGGAATAGCTTACCGCTCACGCTGGTCTTTCTCCAGTTTGTCCTTAAGCTGCTGTGCCTCCTTCTGCAGTGCCACCTGCTGGCCCTCGGAATCACGCAGTTCCTTGCGCAGGCCCTTCAGCTCAGCCGCATGCGCGGCCTCGCGCCGGCCCAACTCCTCCTCATACAGCACAGTCTTCCGGTCCAGCTCCGCTCGCACCTTGGACAGCTCCTGTTGGCTTTCTAGACCAAGGCCACCGGCCCTGCCGCTGCCCTGCTTCACCTGCCGGGTGTATCGCCAAGGTTTCAACCACGAGGTCACAGCGGCCAAGGAAGTCCAAAATAATCGAGCAGTGCTGCTGCTGCAACACCACAAACAACCATTCCAGTCTTTTTTTTAACTCTATCAATTCTGCCATTTCAGGTACCATCTGATAGCCTTTCAGGGCCACAGCATGACTGGGAACAAAGAGTCACTTCCTCGTCACATCTCATCTCGTGAAAGAGATCAGCTACATACCTTAAAATCAAGTGGAGGTATGCAGGATGGACAGATGCCCTCCCGTCTTTAATTTAAGAAGGAATGCAGCTCATTTGGAGATTGTGCTTGTTTACTCGGTCAGCTCCTGACCTTACACGAGGGGCTGTCCATCATGGCATTACTAACGACAAGTTGTCACTTAGATGCACAGATATCAGCTCAGGTTTGATCAGGAGCTAGACAGGGATGACCTAAGTCTCCCAGGCATAGGGCTAACTAAATTATCAACATCCAATGCTCACTGATTTTCACTGTCTTGTTCAAATTGCTCCCCCTGTATGGGGAAGTAAACAGTGACTCAATGACCAGACCCGCTCTTGAGGGGGGCTCTGACCGGCACACTGCCAGGCACACCTAGATAAAGGTGTCGAGTACGTGTAAATATTGAGTGACTCACTACGCTTCTCCCGACTCAGTCCTGACCCCCACCCCCCCTTCCTGGGCAGAGTATCCTGTGTGTCTGTGGAGAGTCCTGGAACATGGGCCTTGAGCTGGAGTGTGTGCTGCAGGGCTCCAGTCTAGCTGTTTACTACTATATTCAGGACTTTACAGTGAGGAGGAGGAGCAGCCCTGACCTTCAGCGTCTCCAGTTCGCCCTCCAGCTGCCTGGAGTAGGCCTCACTGTGCTCTCGCAGCTTGCGCTCCTTGGATGCCTCGGCCTTGGTGTCATCCAGCTGAGCCTCCAGCTGCACAGGGGGCAGAAGAGAGCACGGGTCAGCTCCACGCTCGGGTACACTCAGGTACAGGAGAGCTTACATAAGTACTCTGCCAAAATTCATGGGACCGCTATCAGCCAGCCGCACTTTGGATAAAAGTAACTCTAGAAACAGTTTGGTAGTGGCTACAAATGTATAATTCTGTAAGCTAATTGCCATTTGCTGGTTAACACAGTTAGACAGACAGAGGCAGGCAGACACACAAACACACATACCGTTTACAGTTAAACTAAAAACAGCATCACTATGTTGTATGTGTTAATCTTTTCCTCTCCCACATCACGGCGGCACATTCCTGCCCCGCGTGTCACGGCAGAGGTCACCGGCGTCCATCTGGATGGAGTTAGACTGTCCAGGGAGGAGGGCTCAGGCCCATGCTGGGGAAAGACACTGACGGATTCCTGCTGGGGCCTCCAGAGACCACATCCACAGCAGATAAACCCATGGCTCTCAGAGGGCCCCTCTCCCCAGGCGTAAAATTTGCAAGGGCACATTCCGACCAGAGAGGCACGCGCCTTTCATTAGCCGCAATGGGGGGGGGGGGAGTGGACTAAAGATACGAAATGTATGTTACTCAAGGGGGAGAAGGCTATTCGGGAATCGGCCTGGGTCTGGGCAGAATATTGCCCAACCCCCCTCCATGCACCCACTGCCGTCCCCCATACCTCCTTGCGGGCCTTCTCTGTCCTCCGAATCTCCTGCCGCATGCCGTCCATCTTCTGCAGGAGGGTCTCCACCTCCTCCTCCTTGTCACGCAGCTGGCGGGAGAGCCGCTGTTTCTGGGAGCGTAGCTCACCCACACGCTCACTCAGTTCCTGCGACTCCTGCAAGGCTAGCTTACGTTGCTGCTGAGCCTCCTTCAGCTCCTTGGTCTGGGTCTTGAGTCGCTCCAAGGATTCGGCCAGTTGCTGGGCGGGGGACAGAAACCAGAGGCGGTCAGCGTCGGGCTGAGAGGACACCACAGACCATCATCTACTAGGCTAGGACCACAGGGTCTATCTTCTCCTTGTAATGTGGTGTGGAACCTGACCTGGGAACAGTATGCCTTCCACAACCCACCAGTTAAAATTCCTGATGTTCCTTATACGTTTAAGCCATTCATAAAAACTGCATTTAACACAGTGGCTGTTTGCTTTGATTCCTTCAGACGGCCTATAACAAACTGGCTAAAACCTTCACATCAGGCGTGTCATTTAAGGGAGCCACAGTCTGTCGTAAAACTCACGCTGGGATTTCACCTGATCTCTAGACAGTGCACCGGGACGCCCGTACCTTCTGGGTCTCCTCCCTCTCCTGTCGAAGGGCCTTGACCTGCTTGTCTAGGGCCTTCAGCTTGGTGGAAGACGTTTCATAGTCCTGTCGGAGAGCGACGGCCTCCTCAAGTTGATGCTCCAGTCGGTCAGAGTCTGAGGACAGGTTTGTTATTTGACATATTTTAAGTATCTTCTGCCTCCTGCAAACATCCATTGGCTTCACTTTTTATTAGCAATTACTAAGAAGATTTCCCGTTAGAAAGTTAGAGAGTTGGGGAGATGCCCCCCAGGGTAATCCCTAATGGTACAGTCACACTGCGGGCGGCGAGGGCGTCAAGTCTTCACTCTGGCCGACCGGCCCGCGTGGCTAGCCAACGCTGAGGCCGCTCTCTGACGTAGACGGAGTGGGCGGGGACAAGGTCGTTCAGAATGCTAGGTCTGGCAAGCTTTTTTAAAGGGGCCAGAAAGCAAACAAATGTGTAGCTTATTTTTGTGCCAACTGCCGACGGTATAATTTATCAAATCGCTATTGTTGTGAGCCAGTTAATTGTATTCCTGCTTAAAATCAAGCGTTCGGGACAGAAAATGTTGCCTATAAACTGTGTTGCTCTTTTCAAGTTTATCTTCTCACTATGGATAATCGCTGCTTAAATGCAGCACTGATTTACCTGCGGCAAAGACGTCAGTAACGTTAATATCACCGACAATTCAAATTGTTTTGTATGCTATCGCGCCAAAATTAGTATGCGATTTCCTTCTTATTTTTACAAAAATATATGACACACTTCACAAACCCACCTGGAATACCAATAGTTTGACACTTTGGTCCATGCTTCATTTTTTTTTTTTATGTCGCCGTACGCAGACAGGGACACATCATAAATAACTGGTAAGCCCGCTATGGCTATGATCAGTTTCTCCTCCATTATGCTTGGGAACTATTTGGTCAGATCAAAAGTTTACACGCTTATGTTCTGTGGAACTATTTAGCGGAGCATTACTACATTGTGATTGGTTGCCGCCCAGCTGCGTCATAGCTCATTATAATAAAGTTGACCAGGCGTAGACTTCATTTTGACGCTCTCGCTGCCCAAATTGCGCTGCGCCACTGCTCGATGCCTGGCGATTCGCCATCCCCTAGAGAATGAATGACTTCCGGTCGCTTTGACGCTCTCACCGCTCGCGATGTGAACGTACTGTAAGAGCTTCAGCTGACCAATCCCCTCCCACCCAGCACAGTATTTGGCACGTGTTATCGTCGTCCTCAGGCACATCACCACCGGTTTGACACCTCACCTGCCAGCTTCTTCTTCAGCCGCTCGATCTCCTCGTTCAGCTTCTTCATCTCCTTGTCCCTGCCGAGTGTGCCAACCCCGCGAGTCGACCCGTGGAGGGACTGCGCAGCCTGAGTGGATTCTGGAAGGAGAACAGAGTTACAGGCCCCCATCTGGTTGTGAGAGACCCTGGGGAGTGTGTGCGCGCTCTCGCATGAGTGATCGTCATGGTACCCTGCAGCTTTCGGCTGAGCTCCAGCTTCTCCTGCTCTAATCGTTTGATCCGCCTCTCGAAGGCTTCGACCTGCAGACCGCCATCGCCGTCCCGCTGGACCTCCCCCTCTGGACAGGCTGCCGATACCGCCCGCCTCAGGCTCCCGCGGTCCGAAAAGCAGCTATCCGTGGAGTAGGTGAAGCCAACAAAAGGCAGGTGCTGCCCTGAGAACCCCGTGTGGGACACTGGGGGCACCACATCCTGGGGCAGAAGGGTAAATGAAGTCAAAGTGCAGAAGAGACCGATGCACAGCATAACCATTTAGAGGAACAAAATGACCACACAGTTAATCAAGCTGATTCAATGAAGCCGGACCTTTAAGACCAACGATGTGTGAACGTCTACTGTAAACATGAGCATAAAATTATTGCTATGCTATACTTTGGATCAAAGAATCTTAAGCAAATACATGACAGCCGACATCTGGGGGGAGCAGTATGAATAGAATTGAGAGCATGTTGGCTCGGGACGCCGGGTCACGCACCGGGTTCTTGAGCACGTCGTCGTCCACATCAAAGTTGGACGTGTCGGAGGGCGAGCTGACATCGGGGATGTAGGGTGCCTCCGTGTGGCGGATGTGCTCCCAGTCCACGCCCCTGAAGAAGGGATGCCGCTTGAAGTCCTCGATGCCGCTCTGGCCCAGGCGCCGCTCGCGACTGCAGATGAGCCGCTGGATCAGGTCCTTGGCGTCCTCTGATACGTCCGTAATGTGGGATGGGAACTGGAAGCGTTCCTTTTAAGGGGCGGGGGAGGGAGAAACAAAAAGAGATCTCTCCATTGCCTTTTGGGAAGTGCCCAATGCCATTTCATTGCACAGAAGTGCAAGCGATCCAACCAAACAGTCCTCCAATCACACGTCTGCTGATGTGTCATCTTCATTCAACAATTTTAGTGCTTGAAGACCTGCCAGACTCATGCCCAGCCCTTCAAATCAAACTCACAGCAACCACCCCTAGATAACCCCCCACAGTGAATGGGTCCTCCCAGTGTTCATACACAGCACCTTTGCTGTGACTTCTGTACCATACAGGTCAACTGTGCCAAAGTAAACCAAAGCAGCAGTCAATTACAGCTGATTAACTGCCCTCTTTGGTGGCTCCACCCCACGGGAAACAATGGGCATGGCTGCAATAAGCAGGTCAAATATAATAAACAACTGCAAACAAAAGAGAAACACGTCTTCAGTGGAGTCAGCAGCCAGAGCTGCAGAATGAGGTAGCTCATTTAAGGATCCACACTTGGCAGGGAACCCTCATGGCCATTCCCACAAAGTACACCGGACCCTCAGGTGGACCCACCTCGTGGTTCATGATCTTGCCGTAGGTTTCCACCAGTGACTCAGCATAGAAGGGCGTCTCGCCGTACAGCATCTCATACATGCAGACGCCCAGTGACCACCAGTCGCACTCTGGCCCGTACTTCCCCATGCCATCCTCCATGGCCTGCAGGATCTCTGGGGAGATGTAATCTGGTGTGCCGACAGCAACTGACGACTGCACCTGAGGAGGAACAAATGGAGTTCTAACCAGCCCACACAGGCAGCTCTGACTGCAGCACGAAGGGGAACTATATCATATATTACATGGCTACGCCGCACAGTTGAAACGAGCCGAGAATTACAGCACAGTCTAAGCGGGCCCCTGGTCCTGGGGCCCCAAGACACGTGTTGCTGATTGCCTTGACACCACTGTCAGCTGATTAACATCTCACACACTGAAAGACCCCATCAACGTGTCACTTAGCGCTCAGCTGCCCAGCCTTTTTTGGCTTCTGGTTAGCAGTTCTATAACATTCAATCTGCTCCCTAAATCAGGAAGATGGCTGTCACTGCATCAAACAATGACACGAGTCTCAGTCCTCTGGCTTGGACTCAACTGGGTCAAAGGAAGGGCTATACCAAAACACAGCTTATATCGCCTTGCTCAAACTTTCACAGACACAAATAGTTTAATCCAGCTCACCTCCAGGAGGAAGTTCAGCCTTACCCACAATATGGATGTTTTCATATTCACCAAAATTAAAGTTTGTGTGTGTAATCTCATGTAGACAGCAAACTCTTTTTTGAAATCAAACACTACAGATATGGCCACATCTCCGCCAGAGTAGCCAGGTGGCTTCAGCATAATGGGGGATGAGGAAACGAGTGCCACCACTGCAAGGTCCACTTAAAGGCCTTCTGCTGAGGATTAGCCACGTTCTGCTAAACAGGCATTCAGTAATTAAAACTTGGTGCACACTGACAAATACAACGAAAAGATCAAAGCAGAACTGGTAGCATGTAGTAACCATGTCAGATTACAGAAGTCTTAGTTGACCTTTAAAATGTGTACATTCATTCTCTGCACATTCTTACTTTTCTGAATATGCAACTTGAAGAGCTATTAGAAAGACCAAAGGCTCCCAGAGAATCATGATTCAACACCCTCCCCCCCATTGACTCTGTGAAAAGCACCGTGACAAGTTGAATTAAGGTGACAAACAGGAAGTAAATCAGGGCAAGGTAGAGCCATCTATCTTTAGCAGGAGAGATTAATAATTCTTTTGAGAACCAGGGACCACAAAAGGAAGGATGCTTTCTCAAGCAGCCATTGAGGCTCAGAGGCAAAGGGGGATGCCGAGGCCTTTTAACTATTAACTTTGGTGGACATTATAGAGTACTGTCTATCCACAATTTTAGGACAGCTAGAATAATGGTACCCAATGTCACCTCTCAAGGTGGACTTCTGGACCTTCTTAACTGACGGGGTCCAGAACCACTGAGGGGAAGACAACTCCCACCTTCCCAACTTCCTGTTTGTCTGTGCGACTGGCTATGGAGTGACTTTTTTGCTCCACGGGCTGGTGGGAGCGCAGATCAGGCCCTGCCCCTCCACTGGGTACTCACCGTACCATCTTCCATCATCTTCAGACATGAGCCAAAGTCTGCCAACCTGATGTGGCCATTCATGTCCAGAAGCACGTTGTCCGGCTTAATGTCCCTGAAACATACGGCGAACCGGCCAGTCAGCCCAGGAATGATTCCCATGAAAACCAATTTCCGACACCATTTTTCTACGAGAGCATTTCAAAACAGCTAATGAGAGGGGAAAAGCAAGGGAGAAAATAGAAAATATGAAACTTCAAAATTAGGCCAAATATTCATCTCCCATGGGTACTGCTCACCGATGCACGTAATGCAGCTGATGGATGGAGTGGATAGCGAGGACCATTTCGGCCACGTAGAACCTTGCCATGTCCTCCGGAAGGCGGTCCTCAAACTTGCTAAGCAGAGTCAGCAGGTCGCCGCCCACGTAGTAATCCATCACCAGATACTGCAGACGGGGAGCGTAAATATGAGCGAAGTGGCCCCGCGTGGCTAAAGAAGAACATGGTGAAGACCACTCTCTCTTACTCCATCCAAACTTATTCAAGATGAGCAGAGAATAAAAACTGAGCAGCTGAAAGCACAAACAAATCACAGAGAACAAAAAGCATCCGATGACAGTGTAATCCTGATATATAAACGATGGACGATTAACCACTCAGACTGAGTAGTGACCATAAGCCCTACACAGACCAATAACCATGATCACGTGTGTGTTGATGATGGGAATGTTCAGGACACTATGAGTTATAGTCCAAAAACTAGTGATGGGATAAATAAGGTTTCAAAACCTGCGGTGGGTGGGAGTATCCTGAAATAATAATGAATGCTGCCTCCACCCCTATAAGAAACAACACTAACTAATGAAAACGGGGGCAGAACCAGCACTGATTGGTAGTTCGGGATACTCCCACCTACCATGGATTTTGAAGCCTCATTTGTCCCATCACTACCAAAAGTATTCTTGGCAGTTTTCATCTATCAGTTGTCTTCTTAAAGTGAAAAGAACTCCACTTCAGAAAGCATAAACGGGGAAAGACGTTTCTACAGCAGCAAAACTCCACGTAACTACCAACAGCTGGGAGCCACTTTGGAGCAGACAGGGCAGCCAGAAAGGCACATGAGCGACCCCCATTGTCTTCAGAGAACTTTTGACTTGCTAAATTAATTACTTCATTTGTGTGAGAGCAGCGAATGTTTGTTCTTTCCTCCTCATCACGTAACCAGCCCCACTACAGACTCTTCTGTCATAAGATACTTCAGTGAGGGCAATTCTGTCTCTGCAGGAGCCAAGGGGCACAAGGAGGAAATTTGCAGGATGGTGTGTGCCCACCACCAGTTAGTGCAGCCATCAAGTTTAAAACTCTATAAAAGTATTAAAACAAGCAGAATTGAGGAGGTTCTACATTCAAAGGATTTCTTGCAATACTGCACACTGCTCTTGCTTCTATTGAGAATCCCATGAAAAATATCACTATATCCAAAGCCTTTTCAATTCAACCACGAACATAATATAAACATTCAAAGGAAATTCCAAGCCATCTCATAGATGGCAGGTTTGCCGGTTTGTGTTTCGTCTCAGCACACGACAAAAGTGCTAGGCACCTTATATTTTAGTCAACACTGGGCAGTCAAACCCGGGAGGGGAGGGACAGGAAGGAGCTGTGAGCAGGCAGCTTTCGCTCTCACCAGGTAATTGTCATCCTGGAAGGAGTAGTGCAGCGTTGTGATCCACTGACAGTCTCCGTGAACCAGCACGTTCCTCTCCTCACGGAAACAGGCTGTCTGGGGGGGGCAATGACAGGTCACTCACTGACACCAGTCACATGTAGACGTCGCCAAGCACACAACACGAAAACAGGGAGGAGCCTGCAGCCAAAAATAACCATGGATGTGTACACAGGCATGCCCAACAGAAACAAACTTCATTAACAGACTGCTCACATGGGCACCACATAGATAAGAGCGAAACTCAGAGCCCCCATTGCTTCGGTAAGCCATCCCCACTGCTTCTCACAGAGACACTTCCCTTTACAAGACATGCACTGATGTTCAGCAGGGGCAGACAGACTCATCAAGCGACTTTGCAAACCAGTTATTCCTGATTGATACTGGACTGCTTATAACAAAATTAAGACAGTCCCACAAAAGTGGGGGGGGGGGGCGGCAACAAGCAGAGAAAAGTGGAGTCACATGAAGCACTAGACAACGACTCGTACAATGAGAGGGGTGGGGGCCACATTATGAGATTGAGGGATTAATGACAAAGGGTCCCCCAAATGGGAAACCAGCGCCATGGGCCCAGAAGGGCTTGTCAGGCTGATTGTGGGTCAGGCTGGGTGAACAGCTATGTGCCATGGCAGACTGGGCAGAGGGCAGCCCTACAAAGCAGTGGCCTTCAGAACGACTGGCTCCTTAATCCGAAAGGTCTTCACATGGCTCCCAGGTGGCATTCTGATTTCTCATCTTCTAGCTCTCTCTGCTATACTAATTCCTGACAGCTCATAAAAAGGCAAAGAAATTTTGGAGCTACTTATAATTAGATACGGAGTTACACATGGTACCCCATTTAAATCTGCTATTCTATGTAGGACATTCAGTCCATGTTCTTGTTTATTATTTCTACTCAAGTCACCCAAAGTTCCATTCTGGCAAGAGGCAGAAGTATTTAGATTGCAGGTTTGTTGGGGGCAGGGGGGAGGGAGAGAGATCAGGCCGAAGTACAGAGGACAGCGAGGACATTTTCACAGCGTCTGCCGGACCCCTTACTTCAGCTCTCTTCAGCATGTCCCACTTGTTCAGGATCTTCATGGCGTACACCCGCTCTGTCTCCTTCATCTTCACCACGGCAACCTGGGGGTGGGGGGGCAGAATGGGACCAGGAAGAGAAAGGACCAAGTCACGTGACACGAGCAATTGGCGGCCTGCTATTTCTGGGTTTGAGATGAAGTTGGCGAGATTTCGGTTATGTTTTATTTTTATCTTGGCTTACTCTTGGCCCACCTCCTTCTGAAGACCAAAGAGACCCTGGAACAAAAAGCCTAGGGAGTACTGCAGCCAGCCTAAATGAAGGCTCTGGCTGTCAGTGGTTACTAAAGATCTCAGGGTCCTGGGGTGGCCAAATTCCCACCCAGTCTGAAGATAAAGACCAACTACACTTCCTCTTTCGGGCAACGACTCGCATAACAGGCTGGCATCCATGCCAGGCTTTCAGTTCTGAGATGTAATGAGGAGGAGGAGGAGGAGGATGATGCTGATGATGATGATGATGATTATTATATGCATGACAGGCAGACTTAGAAAGTGCAGTGGCCCATATACAAACCACCAGGCCCAACACCAGAAAGCTTTGAATTATAAAGGGGACCAAGTTGAAGGGCAAACAGAAACCAGTGGTCAGAGCTTGGGATGATATCCCAGGTTGGCAGAACAGAGGGTTGATATAGCAGCCATACAGGTCTGCAGGTGAAGGTCCAGGCAGACAATGAGGTAGAATACACACACATGTGCATACCGCTAAGAAATTAGAGGCTTCCTAGAAGTCATGTGCAAGTAGTCTGCTCGCTTTCTCAAGACAGTTATCTAGAGAGTAGTGATGGGACAAATGAAGCTTCAAAACCTGGGGTGAGTGGGAGTATCCCAAACTACCAATCAATTCCAATAATAGGCGGCATTGATGGTTAGTTCAAGATAATCCCAGCCACCATGAGTTTTAAGGCCTCATTTAGCATCAGCATCCATTGGTTAGTTTGGGATACTTCCACCATCCATGGGTTTTGAAGTCTCATTTGTCCCATCACTACTAGACAGCTAGTCCTCAGGTTAGGCACTGATTAACATTCCCATTTTAACAGGTATGTTAAGCTATTGTCACTGGGATTTTGCTAGTTAACCTTAAGGCACTGACGGCAGCTGACTGAAAACAACAAAATGTAAATATGCCTGAGATCTAGCTATAATGTTCAACTTCTGAAACTAAATTCATGCAAATGTAGATGAACATACCTCTTCCAACAGTTGCTACATTAAATGCTAGTTATCATTTAGACTGATCAATGATTAATCAATGACCAGTTAAGCGAGTTATAAAGAATTCAATAACCAAGTCAACACTCATTTTTCACAAGTACTAAAAATACCTGACAGTATTGAAAAGCATTTTTATTAACTGATATGAGTGTTGTTGACAGTGGTATAACCATGAGCAAATTCAGATTAACACTCCTGGAAAATTAGCCCTCTTCTTACGTCCCATTTAATGCCATTTTAATCACGTGTTACATTAAGTCCACAGCTCAGCACAAGCAGAAAGTTAATTATTTGGCCCAATAACGATCCCCAACGAGCCTGAGCAACAGCATCAAACCCCCGCCCCTGCAGCACCGCTAAAGCCGTGCAACCGGGCACCAGGACGCCTCGTCCAGCCGTCTCACCTGCACGTCGTACCTGAGCGAGATCTTCAGAGATGGCTTCCATGGCTTCCCTGCCATTGTGTATTTATACAGCTGGACCGTCAGCCACGTCTCGCAACAGAACAATCATGCTTAAGGGCAGAACTGACTGAAAATGGCATGTCCACATCGCAAGTTCCTTCATTTGCTCAGTCAGCTTAGTGCATTCAAATCACTTTTTAACCCTTTTTCCTTAGGTTTAGCACTGGTTCAGGTGAAGCAGAGACCCCACCTCAGCTGCAGACCCAGTCACCCTCAGGTCACCACTCCACATCACTGACCTTCACTCTGCACTTCATTAGAAGTTCATTATAATTTTGCCATAGTTATTACTAGAGGCCCATCCTTTTACAATGAAGGTGACCTGACTGGCAGGGTGGGGTTTAATGCATTCTCGCTTGTGTTTACAGCCACGTTGCTGGGACTGCGTGTCCACCGTCACATGTGATTTCACACTGGTGACATCCTTCAGCACTGAAACACTGGGTCCAGACTGGCAGTCCCACTGACAGACATAAAAGTTCCCCCAAAATTGACCAAGGGGTATAGGGTGACATTCCCCTAACACACACCAAATCAGTGTCACCCTGTCCTGTTATCACACCAGATAACTGGCCTCTTTACAGACCAACTACAACGCTCTCTGCTCAGAACCCTAACTTCACTCTCCTCAGTTCCTCTTTAATAAGCTCATGACAAAGCAGGAAGCAGCTCAGTGTCCAGATCGACCTCTCCTATGGCTGCCTGTCCAGTATCGTTCATTTCTTTTCTGGGATAAGTAGCGCTTCCCTGGCAATTAAGTATATACACAAGAGAAACTGCAGTTCCCAGAATGACCTGCACACAACAGCGCCCCCCCCCCATAAGTACCATGTACAATAACAGATCTACACACTTCAATCATTTCCTGAAAAACACAAAACATAAAGGCATCATTTGAGAAGAGGTGCAGTGGTGGGAAATCTCTGGGGAACTTTTAGGGTAATTCAGACCAGCATGCCAAAACATGGAGGAGCCACTTGTTCGGTCTATTCACATTAGCTGGCCCACCTGGGAGAGCTGGTGTTTAGCATTGAGATACAATTATAAGAAAACTGGCTCGTCTGTGCTATCAAGGCAGAGGTACCCTGCAGCTAAGAGCAGTGACCCCTGACACACACACACACACACACACACACACACACACACACACACGCTCATGGCACCTCGGGCAAAAACTGCCTGCCATTCTAACCTCTTCCGCTAAAAAGTAAGCTCCTATGAGAGTTATTCCATCACCTAGCGACAAGGTGCAGGAATCTCAGCCACACGGGACATGCTCTGTCACCTACCCTTTGCCCAGATGACACAATCCAAGCCAGAGGGCCTTAAAAATAACAACAAAAAGCTTGCTGATCTAGGTGTAGATGAATGTCCCCTCAGCTGCTTGAAAGAGCTTGTAAGTACGTGTGTATGAATGTGTGGAAAAGCAAATTATTCATTCAAGGAAACACAATTTTATCCATTTCCAATCGCTTTAATAAAATTATATCCTTTTCCTGTAGCTTTCCTGGAGCCCCCCCTTCCCCAACCATGTACACATCACCACTGTGCATGCCTGAAAACACCTGTAAGAATTTTCCTGTCACAAATCCCATAATCCATTTCTTCAATGCCCACATCAAAGGTCTTAGGGAGTAAGGAAAACATGGGACAAGTTCATAAATCATAAATTCATACACATACACACACTATTAGGTACAAGTAGCCGGTACTGAGGAGGCCCCACTTTCACGTCCAGAACCGTATAAAGAACAGACAAGCAGCATGTTTAAAGAAGCAAATTTGCTCACCACTGTTGTACCAAGCTATTTTTGCTCTTGTAGCCTTCCTGCTAGCTTTAATAAGTCTGGCTATTTTTCTCCGACGTCTCCTGTTAACAAGGTGTTTTCTAACACAGAAATGCCATTCACAGGATGTCTTTTGTTAAAAACGCCTTTTGTTGTAAAGGCTGCAGTGTGTATTAAAATCCCAGGAGGGTAGCAGAGGCGACTGCTCTAAGACTGCAAGGAAAGCTCCGCCTCTAAAATGGCACAAAAAAAATGTCGAAAATGTACTGTTGCATTTACAAGTAGTGAAGGGCCGATCCACATTTTTTCAGTTCCGACCTGATTCTGATACACAACTGCCGATACTGATACAGATTCCAATACAAGAACTTTTTTTACTTTAATATTATCATTGGAATTGTGTTTAAGCTTACATCATGAGGCTGAAATAGCACTGCTTATTAGAAGAGCAAAAAATACACAAATGCATTGAATTTAAATGCATTCCAAAGGAATTTATTGATGTTACACTTCACATACAAACAGGTAGCAGCAACAGCTAACTAACTGCATCACTAACTGATGACACTCGGTTGTATAGTTCGGGTATAGCAGTCTCTGAAACGCATTTTCTGGATGGCAGATTATACCTGGGCTCTAAGTGCTCCAACAGGCTGTGAAATCCAACATTTTCTACTACAGATAGTGGCTGGTCATTGAGTATAATAAAGTTGAGTAACTTCTGTAATCCCTTTAGCCTTTGGGTTGTCTGCTGGAAGTTTATCGCGTTTCTGGAATGCATCTGCGAGAGTCTGCTGCCTGGTGGTGTCTTGTCATCCGTTGGCTAGCATGAACTCCTAGTACTGTTTCACGTGAAACCTCTGCAGGTGCTTGATTAAATTGGTTGTATTGTACGATGCAACTGTACTTCCACCCCTCGGCATGCTGGCTTCGCACACATTACAAGTAGCTGTCTTGCTTTTCGGTAATTCCAGACTAAAATATTTCCGAACAAACGACATTTTAGTCAAACCAACACCTGATGTTATTTGCTCACTCAGTTACAGGCGTATGCTGCGTTGGACAGTGAAAGTGACGTTTTTCTCCAACTTCAGACTCGGAGAGGAATAATCAAACACAGATGTTACAGACAGACTGAACGTTACGTTTCATTACGACCGGTTCATGGTCCAGCGCAAGTGGCAGACTGGAATCTGGATCGGTAAGTGGATCAGCTCTGTCTGTACGATATCCAATGAGTGAATGACGTCAATATCGGAACCGTTAACGATATAGGATTGGATCGGGCTCATCTCTAATTACAAGGAGTGTGTTAGAATGTGTTCAACTTCATGGCTAGTTCATTCAGAATCAGCAATTATTTCTCACAGGTTGTCTAACGTGACTTTTTCCCCCCATACATTCCCGTGGCAGCCCGATCCATTAAACCCCATTGAAGTGCAGCTTCACTGCACTTCAATGGCACTTCAGAATATGCTTTGTTTTCAGTGCAGCAAAGCTAGATGTTTATTGGACAAA
>JAACJT020000021.1:11959398-11971079 GCA_009936485.2 Gymnarchus niloticus | reverse complement strand
CCTCCCCACAACCACTTGCCTGGTGGGGGGGCTGGGTTTGTTTTGTTTTTTCCGTTTGTGGGTGCCTGACGGTGGTGGCGGGGCGGGGGGGGGGGGGGGGGGGGGGGGGGGGGGGGGGGGGTAAGAATCCGGGCACCCCAATTTGCCCAGCTTTGTAAGGATCTTCAGAAACACCAGCTCGTTTTACAGCTACAACAGCCACCTTTTTCGGCAAGCGCACAGAGCTTTAGAGTAGTATCGTGGAATATGGCTGAAGTGCTATCCAGCCCTATCTCTCTCTCTCTCTCTCTCTCTCTCTCTCTCTCACTCACTCACTTCCGCAGGGAATCCAGACCCAGAGCGCGGAGCCCCACCCACACGCCGGAAACGCCGCCGAGAACAATGACGTCATAATGTGATTGACAAGCACCGGGAGACAACTGGCACTGACTTCATCCCTGAAACACACACAACGTGCACACAAGCTGCCTCATTCGTTACAGGAAAAGGACCACTTCAATAAAACATATCTATTTTTATTTTAAATGAACATGAATAGAAATTAAAAGACATGGATGACTGCAGTTTATTAGTTGACATCTGCCAAACTGACTGGAGAAATGTCTAGTGACCTGTGAGTTTCGCCGCAGGCTGAGTAAACCACAGCATTTTTTTCTTCCCTGTAATCTTTATTACACTAAGTAACAAAGGCTGCTAACCTGTCATCTTCAGAGTGGATACATCTTGTGTGCTTAATAATGAAAATGATCATATTTTATACAGCATGTAGGCCTACATACACCACTAGTTATTATTGCATTCCAGCACTACAAGAGACAAGGAAGAAACTAAATGTTTGTAATATTAGGACAAGAGCAGTACAGTTCAGGTCATCTCAGTCATGCCTTGAGGCCAACAAACTCCAATCCTTTGTAGATAGCCTTATCATGTCTGCTGTGCACATACAGGTCTACCACCAAACAACTGATATGCCACAGTGAAATCCACCTTCAGCCCCCACCCCAGACTCACTGAGTCACCCAGAACAAATAAAAGGCAGGGAAGCGCAGCTGGCAGGTACACAACGGGATGGTGGTGGTGTGCTGGATTATTTGCATTTAGTCATGTGACAAACAGGATTTTCTACTTGTTTACCTGTGTTTGTGCCGTTGGAAAAGGACAGACTGCCGTGTGCTGAGGTGTGTGAGACAGTGCTGAAAACAGACCCTCAGAGATGAGGAAACGGAAATGGGTCAGCCAACGAGTTCAGCAGTGCTGATGAATGACATGGTGAGGCTCCACAATGCCGTACCTTAAAGTGTCTCAGCACCTTCACCGTTTGGTAACTGCCACCCATTGAGGAAAGTATGTTTTGTCTGGAAAATGGGGTGCACAATGTCTGCTTTGCTGTTGCTTTGGTTCGCTGGTGAGCCAGTGACTTGATTCGTTGTTTCTGACGTTGTTAGACTGCATCTGCAGCGATGACTGAAAATACGTCACCTGCACTACAGACAACCATCCAAAGGTGGTGTTGGATTGGGGCTGACAGTTTGTGAGCTCAGCAGACATTTTATTTGCTACCCAAACTATAGCAGCTTTGCCGATCTCCTGTAGGGTGGCAACATTGAGGCAAAAGTTGAATTCTTGTGTAATGACCCCATTTTCCAACATCACACCCCCAACACTGTACTCTTGGATACTCACACACAAACACAAACATTTCATACTCTCCACCTGTCTGTTACAGATATATTGCACACTGATTCTGGCACTAGTCGTGGTCCAGACTTCCAAAAACGCTGTAGTCAGAAGAAGGGTCCAGGGTTCTTCCCTGATGCCTGTGCCCCTCCCTGCCAGCTCTGCTTTCAACACTCTGTCATTGTCAAGGTCCTTTATTCAGGTTACAGAAGCAGAAAGTGGAACAGGGAAGCTTCCAGAACCGTCATACTATGCTTTGGCTTTGCACACAGGCAGATTGGATTGGCTGAACCAAGGTAGAATGAGTGAAAGAAAATGCAAGTGAGAGGGACTGGGAGTGAATTTGATGTCAGATCTAAGAAGGAATAATGTTACTGGATTTTGTATAGTATGTCTCCAAATAATGCTGTAGTACTTGTTAGATAATGCGCAATATGTTTTATGTGCATTCCCTGATTTTTTTACATGTTGTATGCAGTTATTATTACTTACTCTCACATGTCTGTTTGATTTGTGCATAGTATGACATGTCATATGTGATTGGTTCACACTCCTTAAAGAGATTAACTGTGACACCTCCCAACTGACACATGAGACATTTTCTAACTTGCAAGTGCAGTTGGGATGGGTTTGGAACCTATTCATTTTTTAACCGCGTTACTTTGAAAAACAATAAGTTGGGATGGGTTTGGAACCTGTATGTTTTTTCTAACCGTGCTACTTTGTAAAGCAAAAATAAGTTGGGATGGGTTTGGAACCTGTATGTTTTTTCTAACCATGTTACTTTGTAAAGCAAAAATAAGTTGGGATGGGTTTGGAACTTGTATGTTTTTTCTAACCGTGTTACTTTGTAAAGCAAAAATAAGTTGGGATGGGTTTGGAATCTATACAATTTCTCTAGCCACGTTACTTTGTAAAGCAAAAATAAGTTGGGATGGGTTTGGAACCTATGTAGTTTTTCTAAACGTGTTACTTTGTAAAACAAAAATAAGTTAGGATGGGTTTGGAACCTGTACATTTTTTCTAACTGTGTT
Source organism: Gymnarchus niloticus (assembly GCA_009936485.2). Taxonomy (NCBI): domain Eukaryota; kingdom Metazoa; phylum Chordata; class Actinopteri; order Osteoglossiformes; family Gymnarchidae; genus Gymnarchus; species Gymnarchus niloticus. Next base: position 11,968,368 of record JAACJT020000021.1, on the reverse strand, counting down.
ACTTTGTAAAGCAAAAATAAGTTGGGATGGGTTTGGAACCTATACGTTTTTTATAACCGAGTTTGTAGAGCAAAAATAAATTTGGATGGATTTGGAATCTATACAGTTTTTTGAACTGTGTTACTTTGTAAAGCAAAAATAAGTATATTTGTCAAAACTCTGGATAGATTTGATTTACTGTGGATTTTCTTCCTTTCCTTTATGTATGTAAATACAGTCAATAATAGCTTAAAAGGAAGTAATCATTCAGGATTGTTAAAGAATTGTTACAGTTAATAGAACATGTGTCAGCCATACCACTCTGCCCCATTTTTAACCATTAGAAGCCTTCGCAGGTAGGAAACAGAGAACAACTGAATCAGATCAAAGCAGGCACATCGTGCCCAAACAACATTAGAGAGAACAAGCCAGAACTCTCCATCAGACCTGTAATCAGGGTATACTGATCTGCTGAAGAGTCTGCACACCAGGTGTTAGGGGTCATGCAAAGCTACTGGCCCTTGTTGACCGACCTTTTCAGCAGGGTGTTGTCTGCATCAAAACTGTCCTCAGTCACTTGGGTCCTTGATTGCTTGTCATTATATACTTTGTAGTGAATATGGTTGTAGCTGTAATTTTGGGTTGACTTTCCTTAAGAAAGCCTGGTTTATGTCATGCCTGTTCATGGCATTTTTATGCTATTTGACTCTCAAGGTCAAAATTGTATCATTTAATTACAATGCCTTGCCAAACCTTGGGAATCCAGGCAACCAGTGGAAGCCCATCTTTGGAAGTGATTTGATGTCTGTTATCTCTCATGTTTACAATGCCTGAGTCCATCTGCCTTGCGTCACGGTGTCCCTTGTGTATTCTTATCATGCTGGGCTGGACTTTGTAAATCCTCACTGGGCTCCAGACCAACGGGATAAGCGGCTCTGGCCATAGGCTTGATGGCCTGATGCTGCACACCATGGATTATCAATGTTAGGTAGCCTGGTAAGTCTCTTATGTGCAGTCTCCTGCACAGCTGTTGAATGAAATGAATGTAATCTGATATGCTTTGTTATTAAGGTCCTTATTATGCACTTACTTGCTAGACTTCCTAAAGGATCATGACAGAGTAGGATGAAACTACTACATGCACGGAAATAGGACTGAATGCAAAACAGGTCACCGCAAAATGGCTTTCTCAGGAGTACAGCACATCAGAGCATGACACCAGTTTTAATTAGGACACTGAGGTATGTGCCATACTACGCTGCACAAAACATGTGACCACGTTGCCACTGTAAAATCAGTCGAGGTGGTTGGTAATTGAGAGTCTGTGTCTAAAAAGTGTCTTAATCTTACACCAACTGCAGGTGATGCGCCGCACCAGCTGGGGCCCCTTCCTTGCATTGGCTAGCAAGTGCACCCCCTGCTAAGGCGGTACATAACACTTGTAAAAGTGGAAGAAGTCTTAAGCCGACTGCAGCTCCATTTAAACGCCATCAAACTTAGAACCACTGTGGCATTTTCACACCTTTAGGGAACCACACTATGGTGAAATGCAAGAAATGGGGTTAACCTTTAAATCCACGGAAGTCCTCGATAAACCTAGCCAAAGGAATCCAATGAACACCCCAATGGGTATGAAGATGAGTCGCACCTTTATCATACACGACGAGAAAGGATGATGACAAATATAGTACAGCCATGAACTGTCACGTAACAAAACATCAAAAGAAACTGTGCTGTGCAATGCGATGTCAAAAATAATTCATATGTATGTGCACTGTTTGCCATCTACTGGTGACAGCTGTGTATAACATCTCTTTTTTCAAATTAAGATCAACGGCCAGCATTTTATAGTGTTACTGCCCTCTAGTGGCTTTCAACAACTCCACAACAGGTTGTGACTGAAGCCTAAAAAGCCAGGACATACTTCTCTATGCATGGCGATGCATATAGAATGGACACCTCTGCATTCTTCCTTCTGCGTTTGATTCTCCTTAAGTTACACGATACACACATGCACAGTGGTGAGATATTTGTGAACAACATTAATTGTAGGCTATGCACAATTGGGGTCCACTTGAATGTGTGGACACTGGACAGACATTTTGCCCTGCCTGCGGTCACTTCTGCGTTTCCCAGCGTGCAATCCTCAATGTCATCATTTTGTCACCGCAGCTGGTACTGGCTGTGTGAGCATTTGAAGTATGAACTGGCCTTAAGTGTGAGCAATGTCATTCCTATCTTTTGCATGTTGGCATATAAGAAACAACACTGACTCAATTTCCTCATCTTATCACAGGGAAGTTATCTAGAAAACTGGCAGTAAAACAATGTGATTCCAAATCCCTTTTTGGTTTTGAATAATAAAGAAAAAATAGCAGGACACTTGCAATGAATGCTTAAGCTTCAAGTTATGAAAGGTGGGAAATCCAGTTCTCTTTGCAATTAAGAACATGATTTTGATCCTGAAACTTAATGGTTGCACTTCATGTAGCCTTGTCTAGGTCTACAGTATGTTGTACAGTGCTGTCTCTTGTAGTCGGCCAGCCCGTTGCATAGGCGAATGCTACGGGCGTCCATCCACAGGAGTGCCCTAAATGATGGGGATTTTTTTTAACTAGGCTATTTTTTACACATACTATTTTAAACCTATAAAACTATTTTTTCCCAATTTTACAAAAAACACAATAACATAACTACATAGCCTATTAAGTAGTCCCCCTCTCCCGCTTTAGTTAGTGATTCACTGACCGTGAAGCGTCATGTACATGAGAGGATGAACATCAGTAGGCACTAAATTAAAAAATATAGTCATATCTAAAAGAGCAACGCCATCTGGCACCCAGGAAAGAAAAAAAAAAAGGAGAGAAGAGGAGGAAAAATGGGAAAAAGACAGGTAGTGTGATAAATGAATAGTTTATCTATGGCATAATACTACTGACCATAGGAAAGTGTTTCTAACTTATTTTGGATGCCGTTCGCTAATTTAATAAATAGCTAGTTAACGTCAGTTACTCCCACCTTAAATTCGCAAGGGAAAGTTTAAAAAAACTATTCAGGTGTTTTGGAAATAACATTCATAATTTTGAGAAATGCACTTTTTTTTTATTTGCTATATGAACCATTCACTGTCATGCCTCAAAAACCAATAGCCAATGTTTATTGGCATCTTCTTAGGCAACGTTCGTTCCGCTTGTATTAATCAATTAAAATGCTTTTCATTTTTCCCCCTTTTGTAATTAATAGTTGCAAGCATTTACGTTTTCATTATTGATTAGTCTTAAATGTAAAGCAAACAGCATGCATCATGTGACAGAAGTGCTCATTGAATAGTTTTGTCCATGAATTCTAGTAATTAGGCTACTCCTGCTGTTTGTATTTAGGATGTTATAGGTTATAATGTAGCTTAGGCGTCATTATTGGCTGGGTTTCACCATTAGCAGCTTTTTATTATTATAATGCAGGCTACCACCCAATGGTCACATATATACTCCTCCTTCTTCAGATGCACTTTTGAAATATTTCAACCCCACCCCTGTGAATCTTGAGCCACCAGTACACACCCTCTCCTCCCTACCTTCCAGTGACAGAGCATCAGATTCTTCTGTCCCCTCCACATCAGCTCAGCCCAGTGATGTAGCATCAATTAGTCCTGACCAAGATACTGAACTCCATAGTTCTTGAGTTCTCAAGTTCACAGAGCTACATCAAACACCAATATTGCTGCCAATATTTAAAGCATTCAGGCTAATCCGTCCTCTCGATTAGATCCAATAAATCTTTTGATGTCGGCTGGTTTCTTTATTATTGCATTTTGTAAAATACCTTATTTATATTGTATTTATAATTTGTTTTATGTCAATTGTTTCTCTAATATTGCTTGTGGAGGATTGTTTTTGTTTGTTTCTAAAAAAATCTCAAAGACATAAAGCTACACCGTTTCTGTTTCAGTCAGTCTATGAATAGAATGTTTGGTGGTGGAACTGGTTGCAATAAGAGGCACCAGCTAAAATTTTGCCTAGGGCACCAAACTGGTCAGGGCCGGCTCTGCTTGTAGTACCGTCTTATATGTAGTCCTGTGTTTTCATGTAGTTCTGTGTTGTTTTATGTTATACCGTGTCATCTAATGTAGGACTTCCTGTTAAATTTATGTAGTGTATGTGTAGCACCATGGTCCTGGGGGAACGTTATTTCGTTTCATTATGTACCGTATTAACTGGATATGATGAAATGACAACAAAAACCTCTTGAATCTTGAAATTTTACAGAGGTCAGACGCACTATGGTGATCAGTGGCTAATTGTACTGTGTGCACAGCATATCTGGGGTGGTGGTGGGGATAAAGTTTGATTAGTGACACCAGTTAACCCAAATAGACAACCAAGATCAGTTGTGAACCCCGGCGTCTGAAACAACAGGAATGTTATTATATCACACTGAGCGAGACTGCATTTATACCCATTTCATCAGCAAGGTTTTCCCAGCTACCCCCATCTTAACGGTTCAGTGGCAGATGCACTTCTGAGACTCACCGGCACCCCATAGATAACCGTTTAGGTCTTCAACGGCTGCTCAAACTAACAGTCAGTTAGGACGGTGCGCTGGACCTCTGCGCTCTCCCGTTCCCGGAGACTCAGCTTTTCCCAGCACACCCTCTTCTACTTTGATAGACACCGTATTATTAAGCGCCGGAGTGAGGCAGACGTTTGCTGCCATGCGCCTGCCTTCGCTTCTCATTAGTTTTGCTCCGTCCCCCCGCGACCAGCTGAGGATGTGACCGTTAATCTGTCAAGGCGATAAGAAATCACGCCGACGAGCCCCGCTTCCAAAAATACACGGGGCAGAGGGTGGCGTCTGAGCCGTACGGGAATGGTGGTGCGGTGATGCAGTGTAGCGTGTCTGAGACGTGCGGTGTATTACGCAAATTATTCAGTCAAACTGCGCTTAATATTGCATCACAAAGAGCACAACACAGTCAAACGTAACTGAGGAGTTTATGTAAGCTTACCGGAGTAGACTGGGTAGACAGCAGCAAGTATTCCGGCAGAATATTAACCATTGGGTGGAATACTGATTCACCAGCCTTGTATTGCAATATTAAGCGTGAGTGCACATAAATATTCATGGTGTACGCCATAGGTGCATTATTTTTTTAACATATGTGCTTTAGGTACCACTTAGGGTGATGATCCTGAGATAAATGATGGAAAATATTGATAAATATTAAGCTCACTCAGCTGGCCTTGTGCCAGCTACTGGTCATATAAAACACATAGCAGTCATTACTATTAGCTGATTAGAATCTGCTTTGAGTTTTGCCTGGCTAAAATGAGTCCTTTAGCCTGCCTCCTTCTATTATGAAGGCATTGTTTTTGTGACATTACTTTCAAACAATAAACAAAAAGGATGTCTTGGCTCTGAGTACAAAGGTGTGGTATGAACAAATGTGAATGTTTCCTGACTGTCCTACTTTATTTAATCACTCAAAAAGTTTTCCTTGCTCCTCCAAGCCCTCTCTTCTGCTCTGTCACTACTGTAATCTGTCACAGAGTTTCTTTTTTTAGACCCAGACTGAGGGCCAAGGCAGTGCCTGACTCCAGTACAAATTGCACTGGTTCATTCCCCTGTTTCCAGGCAAGACCCTGAGCCCTGCCTTGACTGAGTTAGGTGGCAGAATAGCAGAGGTCAACTCCTCTTTCGCCCCAAGCTGAAAAATCTGCTTGTAGGTCTAGTTCAGGGAGCAGCATTTCTGGACTGTACTTAAATCTAGATATTAGTTTCTAGGATTGCTCATTCTTCAGTAGTCCTGGCAAGAAGATTGAATCTTATGAGTTGGTTTGATGTTTGGGTTTGACAGGATCTTAGCTCCGTTTCTTCAACAAGGGCTTTATCAGTAATCTGTGAAATTATCCAGTTTACTTGATTGGAAAATGAAAATGAGAGCTCTCATAGCTAGTGAACATCTGTATCTGAAAGTATGCAGTAAGGCAATGGTCTGCTGGAGAGAAAAGCCAAAAGAAACTCTGGATCAGGTGGTACTCTGGCAGATGTGGGGCCACCGATTAGAATATAAGTTTAACAGAACTATACCTTTAACAATTATCTCTCTTTGTGGAATTGTTGAGAACCTGTCTGTATTATTTCTGTAGTACTGCTATTTTATACATTTTATCATTTATTTTCAGAAGGTACAATTTCGTCCATTGCATTGTTGCATGCCTTATGTATTTACCTCTTTTTAACAGGTAAATAGGTACTAAAGCAAGTCAGAAAATACACCTATCAGACAATGGACCTCACGGAGCTGCCAGACCTACCAGGAGATTAATGGTGACACATATGATACCTACTTTTTATAATGGATTGGTGGAAGTTGTCGTAGGTCACTCAGGTTCACTTCTGGATGCTCAACTCACTTGCTTACTGGAAAATGAGAGGGGTTTTTTATGGCATTTTTTGGTATCTCTTCCCTATCCTCTCTTTATTCTGCCTATAATGGCACCATAGCCTTTATCATATTGCCAGCCCGACAATTGATGCTGACCAACTAGAAATCAAAATATCTGCCATTTCCCTAAATAGATAACAAATGAGATTTACGTCAAAGAGCTCATCCAGTGTATTCTGGAAGATATGGGGCCTGTTCTTCAAGTATGGTAAAGAGATTACACTCCAACAGGACTCAATGATCAAAAGGCTTATATTAGTAGACTATGGTGTCAAAGGGATGAATTAACTTGTTTAGAAACTATATCATTTTTAATGTTTTTACATTGTATTAGTGGACAGGGTTTTTTTGGTTTTGTTTTGTTGTTTTAGTAATGCTGAGAATTTTCTGTTGGTTTGCATTGTTTTCCTGTTAATTTTATTCTTCTTTTTCATGAGTAATTTGCCATTGTCTTGACACTTAAATTCTTGTCTATCCCTACCAGGCGTGAATCTAGGCATGGGTAAGATGGGCAATGGCCCAGGGTGGCACCATTCAGGGGGTACCACAGGATACCCATATTATTGCTGCATGGGACGCCGCCAACCCCCAATCTGACAAATTTCACTTACAGTTTTTCCTTGGGGTGGTTTCACTCAGGGTACCAACATGGTACACTCAGGGTAACCACAACTGATGCCTATACTCAGATCCCACCCATGTCACCAAAAACAAGACTTTGCAAATGATGTCACATCCATCCATCCATCCACAGGAGCACGGTGAGCCTGGAGCCTGTCCCAGATCCATAGGGCACAGGGAACACCCTGGACCTGAAACAGGTGAAGCCCTGATGGGTCACCTGCTGTATTCATGGCTTGTGATACACTGTCTGTCCACTAGAGGGTTTTGGCCATTTTCTAGTCGTAATAGCAGGATGTTAAATGCAGCACTGCATCTCAAATACTGTACATCACCATACAGTAATTTTAGATGAACATTTGCGAATAAAATTCTAAATCCATCAGTCCATTGTATGCTTCCCTTAATGGAGCTTTTTCAAGTCACTGAGTAATAACATCAGTCAGTCATTTTTTTAGCTCTGACCTGCTATTTCTCTGCAGCTATTGTTTGCGGCGTCAGTTCCACGATACCGTTAAAGTATGAATTTGAGTGGGTGGCAGTGCAGCGCACAGGCTTGTGCAGATGGAACACAGAGAGTCAGGGCATTGTGGGACAGGGTTATGAATGTGCAAGCTGCCACCTGAGCCCAATTACTAGTGAAGGACAGACAGGTATAGTGATACACGAATTCTGTGGATTCTGATGTTCATTGCAGAACTTGTAAATTGTTTATGAAATCCCCTGAGTTCAATTAACGCCCAAATTATTCCACCGGCAACAAAATCTGACCAAGACTGTTTAAATTAACATTTTTAGAAAGAAGCACACAGGATAAGGGCAACATGGTGGCTGAGTAGTTAGCCCATTTGCCTCACACCAAGAAGGTTCTGGGTTTGGTCCTTGCTGACGACAAGGGCCTTTCTGTGTGGAGTTTGCATGTTCTCCCCATGCCTGTGTGAGTTTCCTCCCACATCCCAAAGACATGCAGGATAGGTCAACTGGCTACTCTAAATTCCCCATGGGCATGAGTGTGTATGGGTGTTCATTTTTGTGTTGGCCCTGCAGTGGATTGGTGACCTGCCCAGCATGTACCCTGCCCTTCACCCAAACTCAGCTGTGATTGGCTCCAGCTTCCCCATGACCCTTATGGATAACCAGCTGAAGATGGATGGAAGTACACAGGTTTTTTTGGTAACAACTGGAGCCCCAGCTCAGGCAGTCATGTCAAGTCATCTGGAAGATAAGCAATAACAAGAGACAGTGGAGGTGACTACTAATGTTCAGAATCATCCTGACCTGCTGCTTGGTCTGTCCTGTCTGTGAGAAGAGCTTGCAGAAATTCTGATTTTCTGGTAAATTTGGTTGCACTCATAGTCCTCCTTGAATGGGTGGGGGCTGCACTTAATTTTCATTAAACACCTTGTAAAACAGACAGAAAATCTAAGATGGATTTTGCAATGTGGATGTTTCCTACAACAGCAAATTGTATTATTTAGAGTTTGAATCTACACCTATCTGGGGACTGGATTATAACTAGGTCTGGTGTCAGGATTAGAAAAGTGTCCAAAAATAGCATAATTATTGCAATGCACAATCTTTAAGCCATTTTGATTCTAATTTTTAAAGGTTTTCAAAGCAAATTCAAACAGCAATGTTGCTTGTTGTTGTCAAAAGGTAATATTTGTTTTAAAAGCAAAGGTCACTTCTCCATTAAAGCTGTGTAAGCTGGATAAGTATTGTAAAATAAAGATGGGAAAAATTTACATCCCTTTAAGGTCTGTGCTCTTCCACACAATACCAGTCTTCGAATTTACACCCCTTTAAGGTCTGTGCTCTTCCACACAATACCAGTCTTCGAATTTACACCCCTTTAAGGTCTGTGCTCTTCCACACAATACCAGTCTTTGAATTTACATCCCTTTAAGGTCTGTGCTCTTCCACAC
>JAACJT020000021.1:11939460-11959298 GCA_009936485.2 Gymnarchus niloticus | reverse complement strand
TGTGCTCTTCCACACAATACCAGTCTTTGAATTTACATCCCTTTAAGGTCTGTGCTCTTCCACACAATACCAGTCTTTGAATTTACATCCCTTTAAGGTCTGTGCTCTTCCACACAATACCAGTCTTTGAATTTACATCCCTTTAAGGTCTGTGCTCTTCCACACAATACCAGTCTTTGAATTTACATCCCTTTAAGGTCTGTGCTCTTCCACACAATACCAGTCTTCGAATTTACATCACTTTAAGGTCTGTGCTCTTCCACACAATACCAGTCTACTCTTCTCAGTATTATGCTGTGGTTGTCATGGACATTGTGGTGGAGAGGGATAGCAAAAGCTCCAGTGCATTGTGAGTTTGATCTGTTTTCTGCTGCTCCTGCTCTTGGATGTCTCTGTTTTTTTGTAGAGGGGATGGTAATGGCACAGATGAGTGGCATCTTGCCCTCTGTGGGCTGCAGGGTCTTCGTCAGCACTGCGTTGATTGGCTCGACCAGGAAACAATTGGCAATGAGTGAACCTGGCTGCACCACCACTCGAGAAATGAATGTCAATGAAGGATGTGGTGGTCCGGCCCGGGAGGGAGAGGCTTCAATGAATCACAACAGCAAACACATTGGTGGAAAAAATAAAGACAATACTACAAATTAGACGACATCCTCGTGGGGATGAAGCAGCTTTGCTACATTTGTTACAAAGGAAGACCAGTGACCGAGTCTGATAATGAGAAGTGTTGATGTTTACAGAGAAGATCTGTCTTTAGCCATATCTCTCATGCTAAGGGGCAGCTCAGATGCCATGTCTGCTGATCACATGTAGTGCCATGTCATATAGACTGACATGAGTCAAGGATGATTGTGATGATGATGATTCCAAGCCACTGAAAGTCAACACACTTGTGATCGACATTGGCTATGTAATTATGTCATTTTATTTTTTCCCTTACTATTCGCATCTTTTCATAACCGAAGGAGAACTGTTAACCTTACCCATAATCCTTTGTGATAGCACCCTGTTCTGGGGGTCAGTGCCGCTGTCATACCCTACAGGCACTCTTCAGCCATCACGTCTGCTTTGGATTCTCTGCAAGCACATTCTGTCCAAAACTTTACCTCCACAGCTCAATATAATTGGAGGCATATTCTTTGAGAAATGGAAAAAAAAGAAAAAAACAAATGCTGATTCTCAATTTGATTCCAATTTAAGCAAAGCAGCAGCAGCAACAAAAAAAAACCTCTTTCTGGTTTGCCAGCCAGGGCCTACTTTTGCTGCAATTTAGACTAAAGCAGAGAAAATACGGTGCGGTGTGGGGGAGTGGATGCTGGAGAAAGGGCACCAGCAGAGTTTCAGCTTGCCCGCCCGCCTGCTCGCTCGGCTGACTCACAGATAATAGGTGCTCGCTCCGCTGCACCTGGGAGGTCCAACACCCTGTGTCACACACAGAAAAGGAGCCTGATTTCCAGACCCACTCCACTATAATTGCTGCCGTGGGTTTAGGGTCTGGTCACCCGGCACAGGTTAGAGGGTTGGGTGATGTGATTATTGTTCCGCCTTCGGCTCAGGTACTGTGTCACCTTATGTTAGAGATTAATTAATTGCCCCAGTGTCACCCTTTGCCATTCATCAGCATGGAACATTTGAGAAATTCTAAAGAAGCCCTTCGGTTAAAGATTTACAGGCTGGCGGTGTATGTGTCAGAATGGGCGATGATTCTGCGTCACCTCGGACCACGAGTCACCGAGAGGCTGGAAAAACTTACCCACCAAGCACTATAAGCTTGTCTTTTGGCTGCCACAAGACGTAATTAATCTCCTGAAGGTGCTCTTGTATAGGGTGTGACCCATCCTCTTCGATTACCTTCTTGGCACTGCGGTTTTTTTGCCATGACACGGTGGCTAGGAGTCAGCCAATGGGGGCACAGGCTGGGACTGCATGCGTATGGGTGGGGCTGTATACAGGTGCTCTCTTTCACGTGAAGCATGAACACAGTGTAAGGTGATCAGCCGCCGAGGTTTCCAGAGGCTGTGTGTACAGAAGAGCTGGGAGGACTACAAGTGTGTCTCTAGGTTCAATAAAAGACACAATGGCATCATGTTTGGAAAATACAGTACTGTGCAAAAGTCTTGAGCCACCCCTCGTTTCTTTATATTTCGCTAGGAAAATGGGACAAGAGGTACAGTGATTTATTGCAACATCATCTGATCATCTGTAATCATCTGCACCTGTTTCTTCACTGGTTCATGCCTTAAGTTAGATGACTTTGTTATGCTTGAATGATTCATACATAGGTCACTGTGTGGCTTAACAAACAAAAAACATTCCTCTGAAACTGGTTAGGTACAGAGACTGGACTGAAAATGAGAGCCTAAAACTATGAAAGTCCTTAAGGAAGCCTGGAGAACTATTCCTCAAGACTACATTAAAAAAATACAAGTCTGGCCCTTTAGAAGCATATGAAGAAATGAGGGGTGGCTCAATACTTTTGCACAGTGCTGTACATGGGTTTAGGAGAAGGTAATCACACACACCTTCAGCCATTTCTTCTTATTCATGAACTTTCCGCTATTTTCTCCGTAACAGTTCTGTCAAACGTGATTTGAGATTTTTAAAAGAATGTTAACTTTGACAACATGAAATTAGTTGATTTAGTTCACCTCTAATCATTTCCTGCTGGCACCAAATTCCCAGTACTGTGCAGCACCAAAAATATCCCAGGAGGATGGCAGTCACTCAGCAGCTGTACATAAAAGACGGCACTGGAGGAATGAAGGGTAACGAAACAGCAAGGAGTGGCATGGAACTGGGTGTCAGCATGTCTGAGGCAAGAGTGTGGAGGAAAGGACAGGACAGGTCTTTTTACAAGGAGCCTTTCTCTGAGACCAAGATGTCGGTGAAAATAGAAGGTACTGACACTCAGGTGAAACAAACAGTGGGCGAGAGTGGTCATCTTTAGGCTGGAAACTAGCTCACCACGCTTCCACCTCCGACGCATGCTCCCTGTTTTCGTGGTGCCATTACAGTCGTACTGACCATACCTTGTGTCGTAGTCCATCTGCAGTGCCCACAACAATCACTTACCGAAACGGAGACAGCAGCATTCGGAGAAAATTGGGGATAAAAAAAATACACATAACAAAATTTACTTTGAGAGCTATGCACCCTGAAGCGACAGGCTGCAGCGCTGGACACAGCGGGCCGACTGGTAGCAGTCGTTAGCAAATGGGCAATGTCAAGGGAAGTAGTGTTGTCTTCTTTTTGACTGCTAGACGGTTACTAAAGTGAATTCATAAAAAAAAGACTCGAATGAGGCTTCAAAATCGATGCTCGCTGGATTCAGGACTTGGAATTACCCTTTCATACGTGAATTATGACTGACTGAGACAGCATTTTTTTAAATTCCTTTCTGTTCTTCTTTCAGGTTTAACAAATATTCTGAAGTGATTTTACTCCAGTTGTAGTTTTTAAAAAGATGCATGTACAGTATTGTACTGATTCTATTTGAGTACTTCTCTGCAAGTAACACCAATCAGATTACTAATAAGTTTGACAGCGAATCACAGTTTAAACCTTTGTTCCATTTGGGCCAACATTATCTAGAAAGGATTCCATGCAGCGTTTAACTTGAAAACGATCCATATGTTAGATAATTGGATTTAAATAGCTATCCACTGTAGTAAGCATGATACATAAAAGGGTTAAAGTCTGACAACTTCCAGCCACACCCAAGAAAGCATCATGTCATTAGAAAGGCATTGACAAGTTTCATTTGATTTTCCATAAACGTAAATCAATCTATCTCGGTGTCAGTAACCGGATCAATGGGCATGTATTAAGGATTTATACATGGGCTCATGACTTATTCATTACACTGAATGCATCACTGGCTCTTTCTTATCCTTGCTATTGACATGGGAGCGCAGTTAACAATGGTCATTAAGTGAAGAACTTTCAATCAAGGGACCGGAAATGCTGTAACAACTGTGGCAGCATGTTAAAGGACTCGGGACAGCCAAGCCTGCATCGCCACACCGTTGCGGGATGCTGAAGCAAGGCACCCTGACTGGCCATCTCGAAAGCTCCTTGTCCCATCATGCTCTCCTGACAGTGTGGCGACACGAAGACCAACCATCAGGAATACCACAGTCCTAAAGTGAAGGCCGGTATGGCCTAGGTTTTGACAGCTGAGGACAGCGAGTGCTTCTCCTTTCATTTGCTACACATTTCCAAAATTCCAAGTTTAGACTTTTCTCTGAGTTTTAGATCAGTTACTGTATATATCCACAATGTGCCAGGCAAAGTTTGTGGACCCCTAATGCTCACTCCTACACAAAATCATCATAAGAAAATGATAAAAAGCTGGCTACACCACAAAACTCTATAAAATATTGTACAATTTATAAAATATATCAATGTTTTAAGTGTTTTCCATACTCTGAGGAAATCAAATAGAAAATCTTTTAATTACAGCTATTAAAATGCCAAATGAGCTTTTAGCCATCAGATAAATTTAATAACATTTTTGTTTTAAGAACCATGTGATCTTAAGCCACAAAGAAGGTCAACACACTTGTGATAACTTGTACTGATGCTCTGGCTACCCATATCTGCTAACTGAATAAACCTAAATCTGCAAAGACTATTTAACTAGGCCAATATTTCTCACATCGGCCTAATTCAGTGCTTCCCAACCTTTATTGCCTTCTGTGAGGTACGTGATAAGCAGTTAAAAATTGCCAAACTCACCAAGGCCCACAGCCCCCCTTCCACAGACAAATTTTTGTTATTATTGGACCTAGTCTGGTTTGAATGGGGGGGGTGCTTTTTTCTTACATAAGTTGCCATGAGGGTACAGGTTGGGAACCACTGAACTACGACGAAGGGTTTCAGTGGGTCATGTAGATACATACCATGTCCCACTTGGTTTAATTTTCATTCCGATGTTGAGCAAAACTTGCTTTTTAGATAGGCAGGGTGAGAATACATGTTATTGCTAGTCAATAGGCAGCCCTTCATCACAAACTGCATGTCATTTTGTTAATGAGTTCTGCCTCCAATCAGCTCCTCTCAAGGGGTCCTCAAATTGCTCTGTACTAGTGATGGTCTACAAATGTCTGTTGTATAAGGTGTTCAAGCTTTCTTAAAGCGAAAGAGCTGCACTCACACAAGAATACCAAGAATTTAAAATACTACTGTACTTTGCTCATCGTAAAGGCATTTCATAATGTTAAAACTATGCCTTTAATAACTATTTGAAAACAGACCTTGCTCAGTTCATAAATAACTATATTATTTTGAAACTGCAATTCATTAAATATACATTTAAAAAGGAATTGGTTCTATGGTGGTTTGCTGTTATGATTGCTACAATAAGTGAGATTCAAAAATTTCGATGACAAGTCCGAAATGCATTACAAATTCACAGGAAATACCTCAGTCGAAATACATGGAAGTAGAGAAATCAGAACAACGCAAATGGTCACTATTTCTTTATGTTAATTAGTCCTGACATAAAAACGGTATGGAAAAAGCTGTACGCCTGCCGTACAAGTCGGTGCTTTGCATCTGTCCAAATAAGTATTTAAGATTGGGAGATTTTTTTACTCGACGAGAAAACCGCTTAGTGCTTGTCGTCGCTGGGTCAGGTGGGCTGGAAAAAGAGCAACAGCTCCATTTGTATGCGTTTCCTTCTTCGGTATCTTCTTCATATAAACTCCCTCTCCCTCTCTCTCCCTCTCTCTCCCTCGTCAACGTTCGGAAGCTCACCTTGCGCCGCCATCCGAGCACATCAGGGAAAGCGCTCACGGCAGAAGGCGGCGAGTGGCGTCTTTCCTTGGAATACCGCTTCGCAGTGGGAAGAGCGCTACTAACGGGAATACGGGGAGGTAAGCGGCAGAGTATCTCACCCTAACGGTCCACTCTCAAGTTGGACTCGCGATGACTTCCAGGCAAAGAAATCTTATAGAATTATTCTGAATAAATAGTACTTATAATCGGCCGTAAGTCTTGTACTGGGTTTACTATTACGAATAAAACAATTATCACAAATATCTCTAAGTATGCTTCTCCTCAAAAACAGCACAATTGACCCTTATTAGTAAAGAGATCGAAAAGTGATATTAAAATCATACTCCAATATGATTAATTACGCTTCTGAATAAGATATCAGCACTGACAATGGAATATTTCGTATTATGAACTGCATTTTAAATCAGAATTGCATTTTTAAAACTCCATGTCATAAAACTATACATAACGGTGATTAACATCATTATTATCGTTAGTTACCGTCATTGTAATATCGCTTAGTGTTAGTGTGTCTTATTACATTGCAAGAACACTTACACCTATTGTTAATAATTCTTAATGATACTTCACAATTGATATTACTTGGCCCAAATGCTGTGAACTCCCTGAATTTATTACATTTGCATTTTAACCAGATCGTTGCTCTTATTGGCACAAACAAATCTAATGGCATATTTGTAGTTGTATTCATTATTATTAATTTGCATTTGTCAATATATTCTTAGAATTTTTTAAAACATGTTTAATGTAAAGAACGGATTGATATAATAGAATTTAAGCTTCTGTAACGTTCCTCGCTATAGTGTAAACGCCACTAAAAGAATGAATGAGGTCTTGACTTTGATAAAAGCCGGTTTTATATTAGTGGTGTGGTGGTGTGTTTAAACCTGGAGAGGCTGGTGATGCATAAAGAAACATTAAACACAGCAGGATCAGGAATGGGTGCTGTTGTTAATTAAAATTCATCTTTGGTCTATCTTTGACCATAGAAAATGTAAGTGTGTGCTTGTGTGCTTGTGTGGGAGGCCTTCCTTCACTGTATGGAGCACCAGTCAAGTTAAAAAATTTCGAGAACACTTTATCCCTGTCTTTAAGATTTTCCTTTAAGGACCGGTTGTAGACCAGTTGGAAATTACTGCTATTCTTCATTTGGAGTGATGAAGAATAAAACAATTTTATCTGTGAGTATTGGACTGGTTAAATCAGAAGGTAATATGACAGAAACCAAAACTGTCCTGGGTTCAGCCTGACATGAAAAAAATGATTCCATGAAGTGGTAACCAATCTGGTTGAGTTTTCACACATGCTGAGCAATGCCTACCATTGGGCATGTGTCTATGGTGGAGAAATGTACATGTTAGAGTTAGACCCTGGCTTTCATCATTTGTGCCAAGCATCTGGATCCATCAAGATAAGATAATGAGATGGATTCCCATTAGAGGCATTAGTTTCATGTCCTTGAGCGTCTTGCCATTGGTACGGATGCTCAGGTAAATGCCCAGCAATAATACTGCATTGGGAGGGAAAGTGCCTGTGTGGGGAGGCAGCCCCCAAGGCACGCTCCCATCTCCAGTAGGGAGATTCTGTGCATCCTGCTCTTAGTTCTTGGTCAGCATAACCACAGGGTTGCTCCGGTTCCTTACTGCTTCTTAAACATCTCATTAATTCAGATTATTACCATTAAATCACTACTTCTTAACAGCCTGTGTGTGGCACAGTGGGGCTAGTTGTGTGTGTGTGTAGTGGAAGGGGGTGGGGGGCTTTTCCCTCCTGTGCATGGAGTGTTGTGCACATACATCAAATAGAGGCTGTGTCCTCACTTCACGGGAGACATGGTAAGTGTGAAGGTGGAGGGGCTTATGGAGGAGCACACACTGGAGTTACCATAAGGACTTTCACTAGGTGGAATCTCGTAAATCTTTCAGGACTGTTCCGTGTGTCTGACGTTGCACAAATATTTCAGTGACACCAATCCTGGTGGTACCTGCACTGACCGCAGTATTTTCTTCTGGGTGCTAAAACTGAAAGCAACATATTGATACTTGTCCCCCATGATGTGCCAGTGCTCCCAGGTTTGAGTGTATGTCGGGGGGGGGGGGTGTTCCACGACTATGTGCACACATTTCACAACACAGCATGTCACCATGAGGAGTAGCTGCTGTAGCAAACAAACATGGATTTTTTTTTCTCAGTCAAGATTCCAGAAGGTTTTGTCAAGTATGTATGAGTGTTAGCGTTCAGTGTTTTTTCAAGGTTTTGTATTGGGCTCATTTAGAAAAACAAACCATATTTACATTATGTGTTTGCATAACTGCTGCTTCCATGAAATACACCTCTACATAAAATTGTGTATGCATTTGAAACATGTTTTATGCTTTAATTCACGTGCATTTGTTCTTAATTATGTTTGCAGATCAGAGGCATTCTAGGTAAAGTACCCAGGTACAAGGCTCCTCCCATGACTTTTATCTGCAGATAAAAAAATAATAGCCTCTTCTGTAGTTTTAATCAAGCCTTCCATTGATCTCGGCTCACTGAGTACAACAGCTCTCACCCTTCGAAACATACTCTATGACAGCAGAAAAACGCATAGTAAATTAAGAGACAGGCCCAAGAGTGGCAGCTTGGCTGTAAAGGCAGTAAACCCTCAGGGATTACGGCTGTCTGTTACGGACGAGATCGAAGTTGTGAAAATCTCACACCAGCGTACCATTTTAACTTCTCCATTACATTTGATGTTTAACACAGACAAAAAAATGTAAAAAAAAAAGACAGCAACCAAAGCAACTGTCCTCTTGACATCATGATGTGCACCATTCTATCAATCAAAGGCATCCTGCTTTGACTGCCCGTTTCCATGGCAACTCAAAGGAATCACACTGATGTTCTGATGGAGGGTCATTTGGGAGTCTCACCAGGGAACTCCCAGCCCAACTACTGCACTTACACTGGGCTCTACAGAGTAATACATTAATCCTTTATGATGAACCCTATTCTAGATTATGCAGCCGATGTATCTCATTATGCCTCCGGGACTTGTGGGACACAGGTCAGCTTGATTTCCTGAACCTCTTATGTACATTTTCAGCCTCAATGCTGTATGAGTTTGCCTTAGAAAATCATCAGAATGACTCTTTGAGGACAACAGAAGAACTACAACAGTCATTTCACAGCATAATGTTAGCAACAAAATTTAGTGTCTCACAGCCTTGTCAAGCAGAACGCCGTGTAGCACTTGAAACCCTGATCCTAAAGTCTAGTTCATACTTCAGTTTTCGGTGCTCCGTCACACTCCACACATGGACCTTTGTGTTCATGCTACATTTGTCAGTGTACGTCTATGTTCACGGTCAGTAGCAATGATATTCCACCAGACCAACAGAAGGCACATGTTGTCCTTGCAGTCTGAATGAAGCCTAAACAAATGCAAAAGCACACAATGGCAACCGAGAGCGATCTGCTTTTGCTTCCATTTTCTCTTCTTGAGAGATGAGTTCTAAAAGTGTGGGTACCTCTGCACTTAGGTGTCCATGATAAATCCTCTCTTCTTCTCCTCCTTCTTCCTCTAAATCTGGTCATTTAAATCAGGTGCTTCCATCTACAGGAGATTCCCAGCCCATGTGTAGTTTAGGTGCACAGATGCTCAAAATGTCCGCTAGACACAAAATCTGGGCTGTATGTGCAGTCTGTGTGCACACCCCTGAAGGTGAAATTTAAGTCATGCACACCATGTGTGGACCATGACGGAGCATGAAAAAGTGTAGTATGAACTAGGCTTTAAGATGAATGGCTTTCAGAAGCATCAGATTTTGGCTGAGGTGTTTGTTAAGCTGCTGAATGACACAACGCTGGAATCTTGGAATTCTACTATGAGTGTGGAGTACCCCAGTATTGACGGGCCAGTGTGGTTATCTACTGCAGGTTTATCATATATCTTTCACATGCCTAATGCTTTGCACTGCAAATCCAAGAGAAGTTTGTTTCCATACAAACTATAAGGAAAAGATAGTGAGGCTAGAAAATACACTATTGTAAGCCACTGAGAGCTGGAGTTTACTGCTACTGTTACAGAGACAAACCTCCTGCTGACACACTCGGTGGGCTGGTCATGTGAGGTATGGCGTGAGAGTGGAACTGATACTCAAGACAGCCTGGGAGTTCAAGTGAAATAAAAATATTAATTTCTCTTTCAAAACTTTCAGCATCAAGAGCCCAGTGTGAAATCCACAGAGAAGCTTACCAACTGTTTGCCCTGGCAAGGCTAGGTATGCGCAGTCCTTATCAGTGACAAAATAGGCAAGTGCTGAATGAAATTCAATTGGAAGGTTGTGGGCAGTTTTGATAGAATGTTCCAGAACTGATTTTTCTCACTGGATTTGCCACTCTAAGAGTGACTCTTGCATGTGGGGGCAGAATGACTGATGTGCCACGTTAAAAAGCATTACAGAGGAACAGAGTGACCCGCGCTACGAACCTGCCTCAGTGTGAACTCATCTCTCTTGCCTCATGTTAACTGGAGGTTAAATCAATTGCCATTTTAGGCTTGCTTTGCCAGAAGCTCTTGATAAAGATGTTATTCTGCTTTTTTTGTTTCCTGCTGAAGCAAAATGCATCATTTTCTTTCATTAATTCTGAGTAAGCCTTCTTTGTACTGGAGAGGCTTGATGAGTGATGGGACAATTGAGGCTTCACAACCTGTGGTCACCGAGAGTGTCCCAGCATTTTGAAGCTTCATTTAGCACCAACATTGATTATTAAGTCCAGGATCTTCCCACCCTTCATCAGTTTTGAAGCCTCATTTGTCCAATGATTGTTCCATTGCTGTATTTATTTCTATCCATTTTCCAAACTGGTTATCCTATGCCAGGTTACCTAGAGCCTATCCCAGGTAGCTTACGGCAAAGGGCGGGGATGCCAGTACATTGCAGGGCACAGTCACACACAATGGGCTGTTTAGAATTTCCAGTCAGCCTAGATTGCACATCTTTGGACTGAGGGAGGAACCCAACAAAGCACATGCAAACTCCACACACAGAGCAAAAGTGGGATTTGAACCCATATCCCTGGAGGTGTGAGTGCTAATCACCAAGCCACTGTGCTGCCCTTGCTATGTTTTGCTTGCTGAGGTATTTAAAATGCAGCATTATTTTGCATGATACATGGACCGTTCTTTTATTTTTGGAGCTGCAGTAGGAGTAGGGATCTTCCATTTTACAAAAGGGGAAATATTTGGTGCCATCGGAGCTAGGGAAGCTTGGAAAGAGGGCTTGAATGATCTTGAAGTGACAGAGACAACGACTGCTGCAGGAAAAGCGTACATTTAACCTCTTTCTCGTGAGGTTCTTGAGAAGTACTTTAGATTTTCGCATTACTTTGTCCAGATTTCCCATAAATTCCCATAAGTCACAGAGTCAGAAGACCCCTGAGGGCAGGATACTGTAGCCCTTGCTGATACTTATTGATCTCAAAAACTGAGCCCACGATGTAAGAGAAAAGCGGTGCCAGGACACTCAACTGCTAGTTTACTGCTAGATACCCCTAGTAAGAAGTCAAGCCAGTCACTGCGTTGCACTTAATCAGTGGGTGAAAATGCAAATCCAAAGGTTGGTGGTCGAGATTTTGAGTGACATTTCCTGTAAAAGGTGTCATTTCCATGAACATGCTCAGTTGCTCAGAAGAATGGCAGGTGAGTGAAGCGTACCTCATCATCTTAGCGTTGGATGTGTGCCTCTGCAGGATGACAGAAGTCATGAACACCTGTGAGCCTGCCATGGAAGACTTCAGCACCTCCAGCACTTCTGAGGACCAAGCAATCGCTTTCCAGGTTAGCTTACACACACTTAGGCTCCTATGTACACATACAGAAGTTGGAATTGCTATCTTTTCTCATAGAGTGTACTCACAATGACATGTACGCAGACAGACAGACACACAAATGCACAAAGACATGAGCACAAATGAACACACATTCAAGAGACTCAAGATTCAAGTGCATTTATTGTCTCATGCACGGTCCTTGCAGCCACTGGTAAACACAAACACAGATCACAATACAGTTAAGGTGCTCATAGTGGTAGCCTGGCATTTTATGGTGCTGGTATTCCTATCTTTGTAGGGACATCACATTTTTAATGTAACCAACAGTCCCTAACAGTAAACTACAAAACCAAGAGAGAGCTGAAATTCATGAAGATAATTGTTTTTTTTAAAAAAGTAACAAAACTGCCTGTTTTGTGTGGCTGTTTAGTGAATATATCCCCACAACGTCCAAAGTCCTCGCCGTGTCGGACTTGCGTAGCCATCTAATGCTATCTGGATGACATTCTTCACTTCTGTACTGCTCACCAGAAATTGCTGACATGTCCTATCACTGTTTCATGTCAAGAAGAATTATTTTTGAAGGCTCTTCAAATGCTTCCATCTGGATTCCCAAGTATATTTTTCTCTTGTGTGCACAGTTTCATAGGTTGGAGGGTTTTCTATATTGGTGTCATTTCAGTCACATTGCGGGGGAGGGCGGGGCAAGCACAGCTAGGAATGGAAAGGTCATGATTTTTTAATCCACTCCCCACCTCCCTTGATCAGACTGGTGAGCTGGTCTATCGAGCCGGCATGACAGTCCCATTTCTGCAGGGCAATCAGTCAGATGTACGGGCCCTTCCACATCACCGCAGACGCAGATGTCTTCTCGAACTCCCTCACCACTACCCCTCCCTTATCACCAATGTAGCTTTAGAAATTAGACTGAGCTTCATTAGTCATATCCTGTCACCCTACTCCTTGCTTGGCTCTCCTAAATTAAGTCCCATTATCTCAAGCAAATTTGCACACAATGTGAGCTGAATGTAGACTGGTGGGGGGATCAAACTTGATCAAATCTGCATAGTACACATATGGTGAATACTTCAATAGGACTATTTATTAAACCCACCCCTATCATCAACACTAACTTAGACATAAACGTCTACACTACCTAACAGTCACCCTGTTTTTCAAATCAATGTCTCCCATCCACCTGCCTAGATTTTCCCGGACTCTCACGATCGCTACCCCAAACTGTCTAAGAGGCTGCCCTCCATTGTCGTGGAGCCCACCGAGAGTGGGGAGGTGGAGAGTGGGGAGCTCCGCTGGCCCCCTGATGACCTGACTCCCACTGATGTACCCAGTGAGGGCGCAGCCTCACCTCCTGTGCAAAACCAGACTGCAGGTATGGAAACGTCATGACTTACAGGAGGATGAGGAGGATGATGTAGGTACATGTCAACACTGGAAAGAAAGGCATATGTGAAGATCGCAAACCAAAAAATAAACCAAAACTAGAACTATGTATGTGGTGAAAAGTTTAATAGCAGCTCTTTCATTTTATGTTTATTCACACATAAAAAAATGGCCTCCCTGACATAAGTTACACTGGAAATCGATGGCCCGTTGGTGGCCAGCACCCTGGCCCAGAATAGCTGTTGAGTGATTTGTCATGTAGTGGGGCAAACACCTGTTCATCCTGGCACTTGGCCATCTCGCCAGGTGTCTGCTCAAGATCTTGGCTCTTTCTAGATTACCAGACCTCGATGCAGAATCAGGCCTGATTCTGTCCCAGATGTGTCCCTCTAGCTGTTCAGTATTTATGAGCTCAAGGCTGCTCCTGTCTTTCCATCCAAAAATCCACATTTATTTTCACCCATCTCTAGAGCTTGGTGCTTCCCTCCCAGTCACCATGGAAATAATCTGTTCCTTATTTGTCCTATACATTATTAATTTGTCCAGCACATGGTCTCTATATCCCAGGTGACTAACAACATTCACAAAACGTCATTTCTCCTTACTCCAGTGTTTGAGAGCAGCACCCCTGCAGAGATTTGAATCAGAACGCTCTTGTCTAACACAGTAACAGTGCTTCTACAGTTTCCATACTGTTGCCATGGTCGGTTGCTATGCAGTTGTTGTGGTCAGGCCTGTCATTCTATGGAGGGGAACAAATTAGACTACTGAAATGTCGTAGGGTCTTTAATTTAAGAGTTAAGACAGAAACCTCTTTAGGAATAGCATTAATTAGCAAGGTGTTTCAGAAACTCGTCGTGTAGCCATATGGTTGCAAGTTCAATGCCCAGGAAAACCCAACAGCTGTAACCCAGATCAAGTTACGTAAGAGCTCTAAAATAAATAACGAAACTCTAAGAATAGCTAAAATTTTTTTTAGAGCACTGGTTGTAGTGTCCCAAGAGAGTCCTCTGTTCCGAGTTAAGTTGGAGACCCACAAACATCCATGTGCATAGCTAGTAAACCTGGTTACTTTGGTCCCATGCGAAAGACATCACCTGTCTTGTCTCTCTTTAGAGGAGGAGTTGGGTTTGGACAGTGAGGACAGCGTGGAGATGGGCAGAGCCACAGGTGGGGACTCCAACTGAAATGCTCCGGCTAACTCCGCTTCAGCTTTCACTGTGAACACTTCCAGACAAACCAGAGTATGGAAGAGAAGAGGAATGGGGGTGGGTTCTAGAAGGGGCTGACCCACCTGTCTACACCTGGCTTGGACACCTGTTGATAGACGCCAGTTTGGACACACCTCTGTGAAAATGACTCAGATGGATAATATGTGCCAAACTCTGGTGGTAGAATAGAGCTACAGTACTTTGTATAAGCATTTTTTTGGTTAAGTATTTAATTACAGCTAAGTACCCACATACACCATTCTGATAGTGAATCGTTCCTTGGGTGATTTTGTTCAAACATATAATGAAACAGATAAACTTGTGCGTCTGTGTGCGCGTGCGTGTGTGTGTGTGTGTGTGTGTGTGTGTGTGTGTGTGAGTGATTGACATTTCTGTTGTCTTCAGTCTCAGTCTGAAACATTCTAGGTGCTCTATCCTGGGTGTTCAATCAGTCAGGCTGTGTCTTTCTGGCATATGTGTGTGGGTGTGTGTTTGATGTATATTTTGGTGTAGGTTGCCGATATCTGTTTATCACTGTTGTGAAGGAAAACACTGCCACTTTGTACAGATCAAACTTTTATAAATGTGTATTTCAATTAGTTTTCCCCCTCATTAGTCAAAAAGGAGTTTCAGATTGTGAGGATGGCAGCCCAGCAGTCATTAGACGTAGCCCAACCAGAGAAAGAAACCTCACATTTCCTTTTTGAAAATATGTGGCTCTTCCATTGACCTTAATGTGTTTTGTCATTTGTGTGTTGCCACGTCCTTAAATCTGAGTGGCTGTCAGTACAATAGGTACTGGGAATAGGTGTACAGGACCACTTCTTTTTTTAGAGTGCGTGTTAGTCGCGACACTGAAGTAAGGCATTTTCTGGACAAGAAATCCACCTCTGCCACCCTCCCGGATGCTTTAATTACTGCAGGTGGCTTTGGGGTTTTTTTTGTTTTGGTTCATCCATCTATGATGTCAGCCTTTTGTAGGGTCAGTCTGTACATTACTCACAAATCGTCATTCCGAACCTCGTTGTTCCCATGCCTTATTGGAAAGAAACTCCAATCACAAAATGTTCTCTGTGGTGTTGAGACTTGAGTCGTGTGCCTTCTGCTTCTTTGTGTGTGAATTAGCTTTAGCATCTGAGAGGACAGTAACATACACCGGTAATAATATTCATCTGATTACTTACATAATAATAACCTTTCCACTTTGTATTATAGGAAAAAAAAGGTTAAATCTGCATAATATAGTTATATTTAGAGGTCTGTTTGACTTAGGATAAATGTGAACTTGGCTCAATTACTGAAATTATATTAGAAGATATTTTTATTTTGAATTACATATATGAAGTCTATGGATCAGTAGGAGCTGTATGAAATCCCACCTTGATTTGTGTATATGTTACTCTAAAGGTGATTGCAAATTTATAATAAACTAGTGTTGATTAGAACGGAAGACTCTGTGTGTGCTTACTGTCGGACTGAAACAACGGGAGAATCTGCAGTCCCGTTCCATTTCAGGCTGGGATGATGTTGCCTTTCTGCCGTATCATATGTAGAATGTGACATTTTTTCAGACATCTCTACTTAAAAATAAATTCCTCCTGACAGCTGACAATCGACTGCTGTTGTGGAGGTTTCACCGATTCGGGTGTTGTGAAGCGTGATAACACACTGAATCGGGGTGTGCCTTTCTCCAGAAGGGCAAGGTTAAATCACAAATCACTGACAGGCCAGAGGAGGGCTCTCTCTCTTAGGCCAGCATTACAGGAAAGACCAGCCTAATGAAGTGCACCTGATCACGTCCTGCCACTGGTCTACAGCAGATAAAAGTCACAGAAACAACAGAGGCTCCCTGATGGGCAGGAGGGCATAAATGATTCAGGGCCCAGTGGGATTCAAAGGTCATGGCATCCTTCTGGCAGGCACCTGTGTGGTGAAGGAGGTAGAGGTAGGGCCCTCTGACATCTAAAGTGAGGCAGTTCCCTGAGAGAGCCATAGCTTATGTAGAGGCTAAAACTGTTTCTCAATCATTACCCATAGAGTGTCATCACCCCTGAATGATCTGGATGTTTAGCCCCGTGAGGTACCAGCTCGGGAACACAAGCCCGTTTGACACTTGAATGAGACCATACCAAGAAGCATGAAAAGTGCATGGAACGCACACCATGGAGACCGGGGAGTCCAGAAGTTGGAAGAAATGGACTGATTATTGCCAAAACATTTGCCAAACACCATGTAGAACTCAAATGCTGGAACCAGTGCTCTACTCTGTGATCAACATACTTTGCGGTGAAGAGACAATAGCTGGACCAAAAAATGATCACTTCTCTCCCATTACCCATAGTGTCATGAAAACTTCACTGCACGTTCAACTTCTTACGAAGCCAAGTAAGATGAGGCCCTCCTTTTCACAGCGATTGCCCTTTCGTTTTGAAAGAGTGAACTCTCCACCACGCTCTTTTTCTGCTTCGCTGTAGAACCTTCTTTAATGCTTTAATCTTTTGACGTCACGCTACTGCAGCGTCGCCATGGTGATCGCTTGTTGAAAAGGCATTGCATATTTGAGGTCTCCATTCGATATATGAAACACTTGACCTATTTGTGATTATGATTCTTTTTGCTATTATCAATATTATCATCAAAACCTTTGCTGCTGTCTTTACTTTCACATTTTGTAAAGCTACATTTACTATGCTTTTCGTGTGTTTTTTTATCATTTTTTGGGTCTCTGTTTTTCAGTACAAAGAAACCCAACATCAAACAGGCACTTATGAATCTGTTGATGTTAAAGTGCCTTTTGATTGAAACCATTAAGGTATGGCTTATTAGGTGTGGCATTTTTCATCTGGCTCTTTCATATAAATGCTTTTCCCTCTTTCTCCCACTGGCTTCAAACAGGGCCCTTGAAAGGCATCACTCCCAGCTCCCTGCCTACAAAACCCCACCCCCTGCCAGTCTCTCCACCTCCAAGCAGTGTTGCCGGCCGGGCCATGCCACTGTCTTTCAGAACCCATGCAATCAACACCATTCCGGGTCACCATGGATTCTTCTCAGCTGTCCCCTTACAGAATGACTAGTGGTGAACAGGTCACATGGTAAATCCTGGCCAATAAGGCTTAAGTTTTCAGAGCCGTAGTCCATTTATGATCTTAGCAAGACACTAACCAGACCCTAAGGTGTGACCCTCACGCCAGCCCCCCACCCCCAAGTCTTGATATGTCACATCCATTGCAAAGAGCTAATGACCATGATGGGTGCATATGAGTAAGCAGAAGGGCCTTAATGAAGCCAGCACAGGAATGACAGATCACAGATTAGCACAGCATGGGAAGACACGCCAACTTGCTGCCTTGGGAATGTGGGCATAATGAATCAGATGACAAAGGGCAATGCCATTTACGGAAGTAAGGCCAGTTCCCCATTTAGAAAAACAAACAATTATTTTCTTTTTGTCCACTGTGGTCCAGGAAGAAAATCATTCATACAGATGGATGATGACAGCGACATTGATTTGAAAACGTCCCAGTTTGCAGGATACAGCTAGTTTCTCTTTTCAGTGGTCAGAAGCCCCACTGAGTTCTTTTGGACTTTATCATACGGGTTTCTCTCTCTGACATGTACTCTGGCTCCAGTCCAGTCTTCTGGGCACATTCAGCTCTCCCTGTCACCGTTCCTTGCTGCTTGCTCACAGTGTTGTGCTCGGACCCAGCCAGCCACGCCAGGCTTACTCTCCCTCCTCCTCACCGGAGAACTGAACCAGGTGTTTCCATTTTCAACCAGAATAAAGATGCGAAGATCACTTACCTCCGGTGCAGAGTACAGAGTGCTGTCACATTAACTGAGCGTTGTCTTCTTCATTCTGTCCTTTCGGATTTGGTTGCCGATTGAATTGTCTGAGCTGGATTTCATACCTTTTGCCTGTTTTGACTTTCTCTATTTGATGAAGTTGTGGTTCTGTCATGGGTGTATTGGATCCCCTGGTTTTGACCCCTTCCTGACCATCCTCTCTGCTTTGCTCCCTGACTAATAAAAGCCTTCTCTGCATTTGGACCCGCTTGCGAGTATCATTACACCATTACTTACCTTTCCTTGATGCTCCATAAAGCTTCAGCTTTCCTAATATCAAATGAATGACTTGAGCTTGGCAAATCACAACATGCATCTTTAACACGGCCAGTTTCAGCTATGTGCTTCAGTCTCGCTTGTCCCTTCAAAATAAATCTACCAGTGCTGTGCCTCTTGACCTCTGGGGGGTTCACATAATAACGATTACAAGCAAACTAATGCTCTCTTTGGGAAGGCACAAAACTATAGCCTACAGAAGCAGTCCATTCACGTGCGTCCCACCCTCATGCCATGCTAGTCATACAAATTACATACTCACGTGAGAGACCAGTTCGTCTATGGATACATAAGATGCCCAAACACATTCCATCTAATGGTCACTCAGTATGTATCATCATATAGTAAATATCAAGATTCTGGGAGAAGTCTTGATATCATCCAAAAGTATATACATTGGCAAAAAAATCTCGAAGAAAACGCCAACTCCCACCGCACGGCACCCATGTTTCTTGGGCTTGACTCCTGCGTACCTGTCTACCAGGAGAAATGTCAGCGATGTCAGTCATAGCACAGAAAGACTGTGGAAAAAAAATGTCTCTATATGGAGATTAGAGGGTCATCTTGAAACGGAGGAGCAAAATGTCACATGTCTATCACCAGACAGATGACTGAGTCTGTCCAAGGTCATTTCAGCCCGAGCTGCTTGTTGCCTGCACTCATGTCAACTGCTATTTGTGTGGGTAATGATTTAGGCAGAGATGTGGGAGCAGCACACAGCATGGGCTTCTCAAATGTAACATCATCACATATAACCGGCCAAAGTAATGAAGGTACTTGGGGGGGTTATTATTTTAAGACCCCAGAGCACCTGACAAGCCCCTGACATTTCTCTCTAACATCGCCCAGCAGCCTTCGGGTGATGGCGGGGAAGGTGCTACGGAATACAACCACTTTCAAGTGCCTGTCAACTCAAAAGCACAGGAAGTGCTTCTATGGCAACCCACGATTGATATGCAGCCTTTGCATCCAAAATAACTGTGTCAGCACACAAAGCCAGCACTCGGGATCTCTGAAACATGGCTGTCTGCGATGAATGGGGGAGTGCACTAAATATTCATGTGGCCGAGCAAGGGAATCTCATGATTCTCTCACCTTTCATCAGCCTGCAATATCGGAACACGCCAGAAGAAAACTGAGAAACTTTTATCGGGAAAAAAAGGTCAGCTTCACGCCAACAATCTCACAGGCACATTTCAACATCTGTGTTCAAGTTCAGAGATTATAAATAAGCAAATGCATTTATGTGTCAAAACATTCATTAACTACAGACTGTATTAACCATCAGTCAGTCTTCCTATTAATAGAAAATGAAAGTGCAAATGCTGTATGTCTCTTAATTTGCCTCTTTATGTCACATTATTCATCATATTATTCGTATCTGACTGTAATGGAAAATTACTAGAACGACAGACTTCAGTAATTAATAGAAATAGTGTTGGGAAAAATGTGACCTTGTGTGTAACTTGTCTCTATCAAGCATACCCA
>JAACJT020000021.1:11875888-11927491 GCA_009936485.2 Gymnarchus niloticus | reverse complement strand
TGTTCTTACCAAACCAGACAAAAAAAAAGGAACTAGACACGACGCTACGTTGCGGGGGAGGGGGGGGGGGGGGGGGGGGGGGGGGGGGGGGGGGGGGGGGGGGGGGGGCAAGGTGTGGTAAACAAGTGCTCACAGAAGTTAGTTAATTAATTTAGTTGGAAAGGGCAGTATATAAACTGGTGTTTCAAGGGGTGAGTAATATGCTGACTGAGCAATGTTTTGCCTTCAAAAACAATGTGATGCCAAAGTGAAGGGCCAGGCTGCCTCAAGATGCAAAGCCTGGTTATTCAGGATGTCTATCAGCTTTTTCCATCTGTTCACCATTCTCAGAAATTTATATATATAACGTGGTATTCTGTTCTCCACCTGATGACCTGGATCAAATTGCAGATGTCAGTTCCAAATTCTGATCAAAGTAAGTTTTTTCATAACAAAATGAAGGCATAATAAGTTACAAAGAGAGACAAGACACATAAGAATAAACACAAACAGACCTCTCAGCCCTTGTAGGATTGTAGCTGGATACTTCTGAGTGATACATATCTTTCACAGCAAATCAGAACTGGATTCACACATTTAGGACTTTGGAATGGTTGCCATCTAGTGGCCAGTTTTGAAAAAGCCAGTCTACATCTAACGTGCCACGCCCAACCCACTCCCGTTCATCATCTCCTGAATACTGACCAGCTGTACCTCGTTCATTATCATCAAGCAGTTTCCAGCCGTGCCTTGTTCAATCTCCTACATAAGCCCTGCAGTTGTGTTACCTCCTTGTGAGGCGTTGTGTTTCTATGGCTATTTAGTAGGTCTGGAGTATTTGCTAGTGCAGGGCCCTGATTGCTTGGCTTCTTCTGTGGTCTGTTTGTTGCTCTAACCTGGAATTGCTCTTTTGCCCTTGCCCTTGACTATGACTCTGTTTTCTATGCTCCCCTGGCTTTTGGACATCGTTCTGGTTTTGACCCTATCTGTATTGACTATGATTAAACCTTGTGGTCTTACCGTGTTCTGGACCATTAATTATGTTCTATTTTAAACTATGAAAGGCACACACTCCTTTTTTTGCAAAAATAAAATGAACTATAACTCTTGCTCAGGTGCCATTTAATTAAGACTGCCTTTTGGTTTAACTGTAGAAATTCATTTTGCAGCATCATCTAAATTGTAACTGATGTATGTTTGAGAGAGATGAGATGGTAATGGTTAATAATGTTTGCTAATTCTGCAAGTGTTATGTTTACACCAGGAAGTTGACAAATGATTAACTGGTAGCTAGTGAATCATTGTCATTTGTTCAAAGGAAATTTGACCATTCAGTAAGACTGCATTCTAGAAGTGGTTTTCTCTTTAACCTTCAATTCTCTAGTTTTATGGTGGAAACTTTACATGTTTGTTGGTGGGAATTTTCTGCCTACAACAAGCCTGGGCAGGTGATATTTTGGAAATCAATGCTAGTTGAAGATGAAAGTGAAAATACAGCAACCTCTTAGCACATAGCTTTTTAACGCGAGGGGGAAAAGACCAGCTGTACAGGTGCGTATTAAGCTGACAAAAGCATTGCAAGTTTATACATAAAGATCGTGTAAACATTATGAACGACGTGTGAGTGTTTTCAGATGTTTTTGAAATATGTCGCAAGGTGAAGAATGAAACTCTAGGCTCTGAACAATATATTGCTAGCTGTTTAGCATTTAGGTATTTGCTTTAAGTCTAATATAAGCTCTGGTGCCGATTAGGTTCACAGTATTTACTAGTGTCACTCTTTTTCGTTGGAACTTTGAGTTTTTGCTTCATGTATACTAAAAAAATAGGAATTTTACTGTGAAATGAGTAAAGTTTGTTAGGTTTAAGCTTAACATTGTGTGATAGTAAGTGCAAATTGGAGTAGGTGAATGCTTGTGAGTATGAGTGAATTATTTCCTGAAATGATCAAAATGTTGCTGTGAGAAACTCATGAGCGGAGGCTCAGCTCATGGGATCGATTATGTTGGTCTCTCGGTCGATAACTACAAACTGCCCTTTTTTTTTTTTTTTTTTTTGAGTAGTATGGGACATAGCGGAATGTCGAATCCAACGAAGTGCAAACAAAACTTCTGCGGATCAAATACTGGTATCAAAAGTCCTTGGGTTTTGTAGTTGTTGAAAGAAAGGGAGCGAGAGGATAAAATGTTATCAGTTCCTGCCCAGCAAGTCTGTGACCCTCCTGACTACATAAGCCACAATTTAGACAGCTGAGTTAAAGGGCTGCCCAACATTGTCAGAAGTTGGTGGCTTGAACCCAAGAAAGATATGCATTGTCACATAATTCAGTAAGGCTAAGATGAGCTTATTTTCCTGTGCAAAGTTCAATTGTTGGTTTTGCTAAATGAAAGCCGTCCATCTCAGCCATTCTGCAGTGTTCGTGTGAAATTTACTCCTTTTGGCATGAGAAATATTAGACAATGTAAATTTCCAAAAAAGTTATGAGCATTATATGGCAGAGACACAAAATGAAGCTCAGCGAACGTAACGTTCCTGCCTGTTTATAAGTATAGTTATGTAGGTAGGTCTCATGCTGGCTTTCAGTCCCTGGTGTCTGGAAAGGCATTAAAATGAAGACGGGCCAAAACTTCAACACTCTCCATTTTAATGGGACTTCTATCAACATTTTATGTAGCCTTACAAGATATCATTTGAGATTACCATCGATGTGTATTGTTCATACTTAAGCGAACCGTTGTGTGTTTTTTAAGCGTCCTACAACATTTACATTCACGATGAACAATAATACACAATTATGCCGTTTATAAAGCAATTATACAGGCTTACCTAATACTACCCAGTGCTGATGAAATCATTATGGGAATTATGGTACCGCAAGTTCATAATCTTAACTTTGGTTTTAATTCTGCATAAAATAAAACCACAATTTCCTTTTTTGTGTACTGCAGCAGCGTGCACCGGCGCCGCCCTGAGGGTGCGCCCTAGCAAACACTGGGACTTGTATATACTTGTAGAGTTAAATATGTTATAAATAGGATGTGTACTGTTTTATGGTATATTGTAAAGTGTTTGTGTATATACCGTGTGTTAATATCACCATGTCTGTGTTTGGGGGTAGCTGAGCTAGCCCCCTGGGTTGTACAGTGTTCAGTTGTTGGGAGTATTGGAATTGAGTAAACACATCTGTCTACAATATTAAAGCGCTGCCTTTCTGTCCTATAGCAAGGGGGATTTAAAGCGTGCAAAATTCCATTCAATTTCACCAATGCTGGATATCCGTTGTGTTTTATTGCATTGGCTGTGAGACCATAGTATTTGTAAATCATGTAATTGCTTTGTAAGCTCTTTAATCTCCATATAAAGTATTACTGTATTTTGGAGTAAATGATTCAATCATTTAAAGTTAAACAAATGATGTGCTATTTAAATGTTCCACAGAAGGTGAACTCAATAGAGTATGTTTTTCCTACTTCCTGTATATAGGTAGTCTGCTGGGAGTTAACGTCAGAATGTCCAGGCCAGCTTAACTCTCTGACCTTGGCTCCCTGGTAGGAGCAGGCCATCAATACCTAGGTAGGCACGGATGATGCTTACCAGTGGCTCCAAATAGACCATGCAGAGAAGGGGAGAGAGAGAAACACTCCTGCCTCACCCTGCTCAACTGGGGAACCAACTCACTGAGGGAGCCGTTGATGGAAACATGGCTGCCAACCTTGTTGTACAACATGTACCCATCCCAAGAATTTAGGCCAAAAACCTAGCCTGCCTAAAACCCTAAACAGGAAGCTATGGTCAGCTCAGGCAAGTGATTTTTGCTGGTCCAGAGCGACTAATGCAAGGGGGACATTCCTGTCCTCTACGCAGGCAAACACATCTCGGATCAGATGTAAATTCCAAGTTGCCGACCATCCCAGAACCCTGCAAGTCCAATCGCAGTGGATCAGGTGAGCCATGGTTTTCTTCAGGCGTTCCGTCAGGGTCTTTGCGATGATCTTAGCATCTATGCAAAGCATGGTCAGGGGCCTCCAGTTGCCAAGGTCGGCACGATCACTCATTTTGTGCAACAAGGAGAGAACCCCAGACCTCATGTTCCCAGTGAGCATGCCCTGACGCTACACACCCTCGGCTACCTCTAGCGTCTCCAGACCAAGGACATCACGAAACAGAATAAAATTCCACAGGGACACCATCAAGGTCAGTTCATCTCCCGCTTCAAAATCTGTGTCCTGTTTTTTAAAAAAGGTTTGAATAAAAATCCTTAGCAATACCCAGCATCAGAGCAGTGTCTGAGAAAGTAGTTTTCCGGGCAGCAATTAGCAAAGCCACAACCACACACTTAAAGGCCAACTCCACTATCCAGTGGGTAGAGTACAAGCTCCAAGTTAGCCTTGCTAGCTCCCATACACATGGTGACAATAAAACACAGTCCACAATCTAACACTCAGTACACTACAACACTACACAAGCTATTTACAACACATATTTAATGCTATTTACAAGAACATTTAAGCCCCGGTGCATGCTGGGATCCCCCCCAAGGGCAGCGCCAGTCCATGCTGCTACAGTATATTTGGTTATAAATTTTATGAGAATGAACTGATGTGAAACCGCTGAAATTTATAAAGGGAGTGTTAAACACAGGCTATCAATCATCCGCTGATATACTTGGACATCAGAAATCTTGGCATCCATGTATGTTACATGAGCCTGTTTCACACGTGTGCTAGGCTATCAACACTATTCTTTGCACCCCCTGCCACTTCAATTCATTTTCACTCATCTTTCTGTTCTATTCTGGCCAAACAACAATGTGCGATATTATCAGTACAAACTGACTTACTAGAAGGCATTCAAAATATCTAAAGAAACGAGGGTAACATGCTATATTCCTGTGAATTACCACCAAAATACACATTTCTTTTAATCTAATTTTGAAAGTTTTTGTGTAAAATTCTAAGAGCAAAGCCAGTTTTGATTCTGCCTTTATACTTAATATATAATTAGCTTTCATTATTAAATTTAGATATAAATTCACTTCTTATTACTGGGTATTTTACTGTGATTAGGGCCATGTGCATATGACAGCATTGAGAAAACAACGGTAGAGCACCTGTAAGTTGTTTTATTTTTGTTACTTTATAATATTGAGATGCTTAATTGTAGGATTTCCATTTTAAACTATTAGTCTTATAAAGAATTCACATTTAATCCCGTTTTCATTTGTAATAATTTTCTCCCACCTGTTCCGCACTTTGTCAGAACCCCAGGTTTGATCCACCTTGTGTAATCACCCACGCATGAAAAAATCAATGTGACTTTGTCATCTTGGAACTAACTGCCTCTTATTGTCTAAGAGCTGTTATGCCTTGTCCTTGTTTCCTTGTCACTTGCTGTGTTTCTCCCTCTAGAAGGTCAGAAGAGACGTACGACTCTTATACTCTGTGTAATGCTCCTCCCACCAGTTTCCCATCCTATGTTTTCTGTAAATAATACTCTAATCTGGTTTTTGCTGGTAATCTCCTGAGGGGCCAGACCCTGAGGACTTGTCCCTTAGCAACAGTGATTCTTCCGCCTGGGTTGTGCATTCAGTTCTATTAGGATCTATCTATCTCTTATCTCTTCTGCAAACAGGATGACAGGTGTGGTAGAAATGGCTGACCAAGGGCAAGGAAACAGACAGGAGGTGGAAGAGAGGCAGGAGCCCCAGGTTGAAAATGGCAAGCAGGAGAATGCTACAGTAGAAAAGGGCAACACGCAGAATGATAGCCCAGCGAAGTTCATGAAGAATTTCGGGCTAATTGGTTCCATAAAGAAGAAAATAAATGAACTTGGATCGATGATCCCTCACCCGTCGGGAACAGAGGAAGACAAACAGAAGGCTGAAGATGACCCTGAAACACAGACCTGGCAACCTATTTTCTCAGGTAACACTGCTCAGACCTTAGAGTTAAATGAGAGCAGCGAAACAGACAGCAGCAGCACACAGCCCAACGACCAGGTGAAGACAGAGAAGCCTGAAATAAATAGCTGCCTAAGTGAGGGAAGAGAAGGTATCAACGTAAGCAAATCAAATGACACTCACCAAATAGAAACAGAGGCAAAAGAACAGAAAAATGAAGAAAAAAACAAAACGCCAACTCCGGCATCCGATTCTCAGAGCAAAGCTGCTGGCCAGGTGAAGCCTTCTGGGAAAAATGCAATGTTTTCATCCTTTAGGACAAAGAAGTTTTCAAAATCCCAAAAAACAAAGCAGGTTAGCCATTCGCTAGAAACAGTGGAAGGTGAGGATGACCCCCAAAGAGAACCTCTTTCGCCAAGTAAGTCTCACAGCCAGGCTACTTACATTCCACAGTGAGAGTAAAGTAGTCTGACCACATACCAGCCAGACGGCTTCCTCAAGGTCACAGTGGCTAATACTTTAGTGCTCCATAAGAGCACAACAGCACAGGTAACACTCCATTAAACGTATTTGGGAAGTACGCTGACTTCATTTTGTTGTGGGGATTTCCATATTTTACAGTACCAATGCACAGGACACAATTTGCTTATATTAACTCAGTTTCTGTCACAGCTTCTTTACTCATGGGCTCAGAAAATGTAACTGTTTCTCTAGTATTTCTCTTGAACTTCCCAGTCTGTGTTACTCTCTGCTCTAAGCTACGAGTAGTTGTCATATTGGTGTATTGGACACTGTTGGGTCAGTGTGAGGCAATACTCAGGAAACACAAATACATAAATGGGCATGTCATCTTTGTGATGACAGGAGTTCATGTGAGGTCACTGTAGTGATGAGGAAGGTTTCCCCATTGCTTTCTCAGCCAGGTCTAAGCACTGATTCTCCTGGGACCTCACACCTTTTTAGATGCAAACAGTGCCAAGGGCCAAAAGCAAGTTCATGCTAGGTTGCTTTCTGGTATGCAGGCATGGCAAAGCCCCCGGAGTCTGTGTGTGTTGGGTAGCTCAGTGGCAAAATTATCTCGCTTCCTGATTGTGGTGATAATGCAGTCTCTGGCTGGTACTTCTACAGAACATCGCAGAGAAAATGGACACATTTCAGTCCTTTTTCCATAATAGCCCTCTAGTTTTTCTCTGAACATAGCATTAATGATTATATAATACTGTTAAAATAAGGTTCTGAGGTACAAAATGATCCCACAGAATCAAGTGAGCAAGAAGATGTGAAGAATGAAACACCCAACCCACAGACCCTCAGTGAAGATTACGAACTTCAGGAGATCCCTGTCATACCTCTGTCAGGTGGGCACCTTACCTGATCCACTACAGGGCATCTTTCTCCTGTTTTATTTCTAAGTCATTAATGGTACGACTCGTGATGGGACAAATGAGGCTTCAAAAACCATGGTGGGTGGGAGTATCCCTAACTAACCAGTCAATGCTGGTGATAAATGAGGCCTCAAAACCTGTGGTGGGTGGCAGTACCCTGAAATAACAATCAATGCTGGCTATCATTGGAAGGGTTTTGAAGCCTCATTTGTCCCATCACTAGTTTCAATTGGCATGGCTACTACTTTACATATTTACAGTCTGAACATTTTACCTGTGTGGGTAAAACAGCAGATTCACCTGAATTTGAACCTCTTGGGCTCATGCTTTTAACAGTTTGGTTTTTCTGCAGGGCAAAGGGTAAAAAAATATTTTAGGTGATTAATTTTATTCATGAAAAATGCAATTGCTTTATCTTGTGTATATGTGCTTAATTGTTTCAAATGGAGATACACTTACTGTAGAATGGCCTCTCTGAATGCACAACTCAAGTTAGTACCTGGTTAGATCCACCTTTAGTGCCAGAACAGGTGGATCCGACCAGGTACTAACTTAGGTGTTCCTAATAAAGTGAGCGTTGCTGTTTCTATAGTTATACTTTCCGTAGTTCCATAGTCCATAGCATGATAGGATAGAAGGGCTATGACAGAGGGCAGGCTGTTAATACATTAGGCTGCGCAGTTGTTTGACAAACTGCTTACACATCTCCCCTCCTGCCCTCTCTCAGTTATGCAGATCAACAGTCATATTGAGATGGAACACCTGGAGGAGGCCCATGTGAATCTGCTCTCCATGAGGCAGGAGCTGAAGAAGGAGCTGCAGGAGAATGGCAGGGAGGACACACCCATAGAGATGGCCAAGAAGGAAAAGGATCTTAACCTTCTCTACAGAGCCCTACAAGACAAAATTAAGAACATCATCAGGGACTCAAGCAGTGAGCAGTCCTGTAACACAGAGCTACTGGTATCTGTGGTTCGCATCATCCAGGAGGAGGGGAAGAGGGAGAAGGACCCAGGGAGTGGAGAGTGGAGCTGGAGGGACACCTGGAAGGAGGCAGTACTGGAGGGAGTGAAGGCTAAGATCAAGAGTGTGCACCTGGACAGCAAGGAGCAGAACAAATCATGGCTGGCAGTTCATCTGGGCCAGCTGGGCAGGGTTGTGGTGGAGGACTTGGAGAATGTGAAGAACAGGTTGACGGGCTGCTACCCTCCCAGCTTCGATGTCTTTAACACCTATGTGGACAGCTACCATCAGGCCATTGCCCAACACATCAGGGATATCAGCCAGAAAGAACTAGAAACAAAAGACTCTTACGCTCTGCTGAAGTGGATTCTGAATGATTATAAAAGGTGAGTTCACTGTAGCCGTGATAAATTCTAGGATGTATTCTAGCAATTGTGGA
The DNA here is from genome assembly GCA_009936485.2 of Gymnarchus niloticus. NCBI lineage: Eukaryota > Metazoa > Chordata > Actinopteri > Osteoglossiformes > Gymnarchidae > Gymnarchus > Gymnarchus niloticus. The sequence goes on along the minus strand of JAACJT020000021.1, from coordinate 11,918,826 downwards.
ATTCCTTATATATAGCAAATTATTGTTCAAATCACATACTGGGCTTGCAGGAATACATATTCAGCTCTCAATCTGTTGTTGTTCTCTGGAAAAGTTTAGGTTTTAAAAAAGAATAAATAAAAAATGGCTTTTGGCATCTTTTTAAGATAGACATTATGTAGCTTGCATGTTAAAATAATCACAATGAAGAGATGGGCTGAGAGGCAACAGATCTATGCAGCAGTGGGAGCTGACAGCCAATCTTTTATAATGAATACGCTGTAAGAATCCAAGTGTGGAGATAATGATGTTATTTAATGGGGCAGTCATGATACTCGATGGTCCAGATACAGGCAGAAGGTTGGTACTCAGAAGATTCAGAAAACAGTGAATAAATCCAAAAGTTGACCCACAAAATACTGTCTAAATTCTAGACAAAACAGGTACCAAATTTAGAAAGATGAACCAGTGAAAGTGACCAAATAGACAGAAACCCAAAACAGAATCTACAGCAAACCACAGTCAAGCACAAGCAGCGAGCAGGCCACAGGTCACAGTCACACACCACAGGCATCTAGACACACCAGTTAGCCTACAGTGCATCTCTCTGGACTGCAGGAGTAAACCCTTATTTGCACAGAGGGAACATGCAAGCTCCATGCACACAGACCAAAAGTGGGATGTAAACCCCTAAACCTGGAGGTGTGAGCCACCATGCCCTCCACAATTTAGCTTTCCCATTGTCTTGACAAAAGACATTCGGAGTCCTAAATAACAACAGAGATCTTGTGATTTTATGATTAAATTCTAAGAAACTTGACAGAAAATCTTATGTCTTTGCATCACATTTTTTAAAAGATACAGCTAAACTAAAAGGAAAATGAGCATTCTAGGCAGAACAAAAACAAATTTAATTGCATGGAAATGGTACATTTGGCTGTCTGTTCAATGTGTCCCCACATTATGCCGTAGGTTGCCTAGAATAGACTCCAGGCCTCAATCCTGAATAGGATTAAGGGATTTGGAAGATGGATGGATGGACATGGTACAAAATATTGAATCTACATTAATATGTCAACTGTGAAAGTACTGGTTTGACAAATTGGTGTTCACTGGCCTATGTATTGCACCATTTCCTGGTCTAACTGCTTTTGACCAGCAGGCTGCACTAGTAAGCATTTGAAGCCCTGAGAAATTGAGTTTATTCAAGGTTGTCCTTTTTCAGAAGCAGGGATAAAGAGAGAAGCTTGCTGTGAGGACTTTTGGTGTGGTGTTCCACTGTGGTCAGTGGGGCAGGGAAGTTTTGGCTAAGGGGTCTTTTATTCTTTTTGAGATGGTCATCTGGATATTTGGTCTATGTTGAGGCTTGGAATTTTTTAAGCCTAAGGATTTTAAATTTAACCTGAAGTGAAATTTTTCTTAACTTAATTTTTGAGTAAAACTGTGCAGTCCAGTCTCCAAGCTGTTAAACTAGTCGTTTGCTCCACTGATTTGGGGCGCTCCCAAAGGAAGGTGTTGATGGACAAGAATGTTTACCTGCGCTTGGCATGAAACTTAAATTGGGGATTTTCCAGCTAATTACATAAGAGAGCATCATAATTCTTTTATTTTTGATGTTACTTGTATTTCAGGTTCTCCTTCCTGTATATGATTAATTGGATATTATGTTTTTAGCTGAAGCCTACTTTATGACCTTTCCTGGTAATACTGTGTTAACCAATGACCTACAGCGAGAATATCATGGGGAGCCCAACCCTCCAGCCAGACATGGGTAATTATAATGTGACCCTCCCCCTGGAAGACACGTTCCTGAATGAGATCAAGGAAAAACACTGCAATCAGATAAAGGTGAAGCTCTATCTCTCTGACCCAGCATGAAGGGAAGAACCAATATGACTGCTTAATTCATGTTTTTATTCAAAGCCTCATATTGTTACTCATCTGGTTTGGTTGATGAAACATTATCAAAAAGACAACAGCAGTGATTTAAATTGTTAACCTGTTTGATTTTCTGTTGAACTGCAATTACAGGAAATTCCAAGTTATGTTAAACACCTGGTGAGGTAGCAATTCCAAATCAGTATTTGCATGTTGGAGGAATGTAACATGGAGAGTACTGAATAAGCGGTTTAGAATGTTGAGGGTGACAGCTACATGGTGTAAATGATTAATTAATAATTCCTCTTTATTCCTCTTTATTCCTCCTTATGCTTCAAAGGGTTTGGGATCAGCAAGGTTTTTTTATATAGAAATTAGGCTTGTTTTCTGTTTAGACACCCACCAGTCATTGAATTTCTGTCTTTTCAGGAAAATTTGAAAATAAATCTGGAAAATATAATAAAACTTCAGGAGGAATCTTGGACTGGAAATAAGGAACCAGACTTAGAAGATGGATTCTATCATTCTGAAATTCACATCGATGTCTGGACGGTACTACAATTTCTCTAATATATAGTCTTTCATCTGTGAAGATGAGTATTGCAAAAAACATAAAATTATATGACACTGACATATTCTGAAAGGTATACATATCTAACAATGACGTATGTGTGTTTAACTTAATATGTTTTAAGATATTTTTCATGAATAGTAAATTCTGTGCTGAACCACTAGAGGGAGACAAATTATTTCCTAACCTGAAAATGTGACTAAATGCCTGATTTTGGTGTTGTCCCCAAGGTCGTCAAGGGATACATCACTCATTCTGGGAATATTGACGTTGACCTGCAGAAGAAAGTTGTGTGTGCCTGCATGGTGGAACTAATGCATTTTCCTCAGAAGTAAAGGCACTTCCATTAATCCATAAATCTAGGGCCCCTCTTCAGCATAGATCACACATCCACACTAGAGGAGCTTACTTTTACCAGTTCAGGTAGACTGTAGGCCTTCAGATTATGTAGTTCCCAGAGTATCCAGGGTAAATTTACATGGAAACTCAGCTGGGAACCTTTATGTTGCCATACACCTGGCATTTCCCAGAACTGCATCCAGATGCCTGGAACTTGACTGGATGAAAAATGTACCATGGACAATGCCAAACACTTAATATGCAGATCATAACTTTTTGTAGTTGATGTTGAGTCTTAACAAAGAAATATACGCATCTTAAAGGTATGTAATGCTTAGTATGAGTGGGGTTCTATCCATCCATCTTCTTTAGCTGCTTATCCATAAGGGTCGAGGGGAAGCTGGAGCCAATCCCAGCTGACCTCAGGCGAAAGGCGGGGTACACCCTGGGCAGGTCGCCAATCCACCACAGAGCCAACAAAAAGACGAACACCCATACACAGTCACATGAGTGGGGTTAATATGACAAATTTATACGGTGTGTAGCTTAGTAGGTTAGTGATCTCTGTCCGTGACCATGTGGGCATGGGTTCAAATCTAATGGTCAGCAAAGTAATTATATCACTGTTGGGCCCTTGTGCAAAGTACTTCACTGCAACAGCTTCAGGAGTGCAGGTTGACTCTGCTTTCTGACCCCAGGCTTTCAATACTGGCACTTAATGAGGCTACGAAACCCGTGGTGGGTGGCATTTCCCCAAACTCCCAATCAATACTCCCACGTACAGAAAACTGGGAACCCTTTCCTCCCCCCTTCTTCTCATCTTTTTTTCACACAGTTTTGAAACACAGTTCAACGGGTGGAGTGAAAGCCAGACAGCGCCCTCTCTAGGTGTTCGATATACGGTGGCCTACATCAACAGTTTTACTGCGCTAAAGTAAGTCCCGAGATGATAAGACCATAAAGACCCTAGGACATGGCTGAATACGGCAACTTTGGAGGAGGGGATTTATGATCTCTCTAATGGCTGTCTTGTGGAGCCCCTGTCTAAGATCTCAGATAGTCTCAGTGTTTATAAACAGAGTGAATCTGTTATTCTTCTATTCAAGGTCAGAAGTTTGCCAGCATTACGCCCACAATCTCTTCCCCCTTTGCTTTCTCCTCCAAAAATCCAGTACAGTTACAATGGTTTCCATACGCAAACTTGGAGTGTTATGAGACATCCCACTGTGTTTCCCGTACTCTATGTGGCTGACTGGACGGAAGGATACTAATAATCCAATGCAGTAGTAAATGAGAGTCTCTGCTCAGTTTTGCTTATAGTCTCACAGGGTTCTGGCTCTTTTTGATCTTTGGCTGAGATATGTTTGATAATTCTGCTTAAACATAGCCAGCAGATGAGAGAACCTCGTGAATTAAAATGGACTGTTTCAGTCGGACTGCAAAACAGAGGCTAGTATTTCATTTAACCTAGAATGGTATGAGATCTGCTTGTTCCCAGCAATGACAAAGAAATGTTTGAGTCCTCAACACATAACGGAATATTACGACACTACAGGGCTAGCTTAACTTTTTTTTTTGTGCCTACTCACTCTGCTCCAGAGGGCACCTGGAGGAGTTCAGAGAGATCAAGCCAAAACAGGTGGTGGGGCTGGAGAAGAAAATGGAGGCTGTGGTCCAGAGTCTGGGTCAGACGCTGATGGACAAGTTTAAGGCTGACATAGAGGTGAGAGGCTGTGCTGATCACCGGCCCTTAAGACCTGCTCTGCTGGCTTCACTTGAGGGGAACCTCGGGAATGCTTGATACATTAGTCTGTCCTACAGCGGTGCTCCTCAGCGGGTTTCACACTGTCTGTTGGTTTACATTCCCACTCGGATATTATAAGATACGCCTGAGCTGTCGTGTGAAGATGCGTGCCTTTTCTCTCAGGCCAGTAATCACCAGGAATTGTGCTGCTATTGTTTCTGGTTAATGGAGCCTCACATCCGGTCTATACAGGATGCATGGGAAACCATAGCAGGTCTGTCGGCCGCTTCAATTGTTTCGGTAACACATATGTATCCGCCGGCAGCGGTACCTCAGGAGAATGATGACCAAGAAGTGGCTCTCCACTGACACTGACTTCCAGGAGATCCTGAAGAAAACAAAGGAGCTTTCCGAGCACTGCAAGGCAATGAAACCCCCATACGTTCAGGTAAGTGGAAGGTACAGTGGCCAGCTGACCGTTGGCCTTCCGCAAAGATGTCCAACTCCAAATGAGCACTATTTCTTCTGCTCATTCACCGGTAAGGCGATCACACAGAGGACAGAACCCTGTAAATATATTTATGTGGTGACCTAGAGAAAGCCGCGTTCCCTGGTGGTCAGGATCTCAATAACACCGCCTGTGGCACCTTTAATTGCTGACCCCACATCCCGCTGAATGTGTGAGAAGGTGGAAGTAGCCACAGTTGGAGCTGGTTAATTGTCAGCTGGAATAGACCAAGCTAGGAAGAGGGGTGTTCTTGACACCTAGGCAGTGTGGAGCATGGGTGAAATGGAGGGGGGACTCCTGCCTATTAGGGGGAATCGTGATCTTGACTAGCCATTCCTGCTGGTCCACCTGCCCTGTCTTTTGGATTTGTCCTGCTCAACACTAATAAAGGCAACTCCCTTTGCACACTCAACCCTATGACACCTGTGATGACCTGCCATCCCATCCAGGGTATTCCCCTGTCATGTACCCTAAACTGTCTGGGATAGACTTCCAGCTCCCCGTGACCTTGTACTGGATATGTGGGTATACTGCCTCCCACTATCTCTCTTCTTGTAAATTTGCTGCATAAAAGCAAGAATGAATGGACAGAACAGCAAAACTGACCACCCACCACTATCCTGGCTTGGTATGAGAGAGACCTGCAGCAGCGTGAACAGGCCGTGTCTGTAAACATCTTGGCGTGACTTGGTTTGGTAGAGTCTGTTGGTAGAGTGGACCAGACTTCAGAATGTACACACTGATGACTCTGACTCATTTCAAGCTTTGTGTACTCATATGTCCAGTTTGGGGAAGTACAACTAGCTCAACACAAATACATGTAGCTCTAAGTCCAGGATTGCTTAAAAATGCAAGTTTTTCAAATGCAACTTCTGTGTACATTTGCCAGTTGAGGTACTTGCGTTCACAAAAGCTAACTGTTGCTGTTATGGGAATGTTTTCAATAAGGTATTTTGCAACCTTTAGATTTAAGACCTTTAGAACCTATCCTACCGTAAGTTCATCCACGATTAAAAACGAAGTGAAAACTGTAGGCCTTATTACTATAGCAAAAAGCAGTAGGGACTTTGCGACAATAAGCCAGGATAACCAGAAGTGTGGGATACCAGGGCTGACCAGAAGTCATGAGAGAGGTTTTCAGTGCATTGCAAGCTCCTGAAGCCCCCCCCATCTCAGTTTCTGAACTGCGTGCACAAACTCATGAGCTGTCTAGCTGGTCAAGTCTTCTTCCCACACAGCCTTGTGATCGTCTCTCATCTTCCTGTCTTATTTTGGATCATTTCACTGAGTGTTATGATACAGATTTAGGTTACTGTTGTGCCTTACTTTAGTGGAAGACAGTCACTTTAAACAACCTTGACTAAGTTTAAAGAGTTCTCACTCGAGTAGGCCTGAGCTTTCATTTTTAGCAAGCAGACAGCAGACGTCTTGCATGGAATTTCCATGAATACTCTGGCAAGGTCAGGCCCTTGGCTGCTACATCTTGAGATACCGAAGTTCACACTGCGGTTTGTACTGATCTTGCTCCATCCACCTCTTGTGGCAGACGTTTGTGGCCAAGGTGCATTACCATGTGGTGAAAGAGTACATTTCCCGGCTGATGCAGAGCAACTACTCCTGCAAGAATGTGAACCACGTGGTGGCAGCCAAGAAGATGGGAAAGGAGTGGGAGGACCTCCAGGAGGTCTTTGTGGATCTGGTGTGTGGAGATGCCTGTCCTCCTGTTTCAAAAAACTGACACACCAAAACCAGTTCAATTAAATATTTTAAGTATTTATTTGTTTTGTGCTTATATACTCAGGCATGATTTTTTTTCACATACATTACTTGTCCCAAAGTTGCCCTGACATGTCTATGTTGATTGAAATGACATCTCCCTACACATGTTGACCCTCACACGCATTGTCACACACACTTCAAAACATGTGCACATACAGACTTGCATTTTGACTGATTCTCATATTAATGGATCAAGGCCCCATGATAGTCAAAAATGCACGATCGCTTCAATGGGGCAATAGAGTAAACTGGAGAATTGCGAAAAACAAAAACCACAAAGGATATGTCATCACATCTTTGATGAAGTGATAAAAGTGTTTCACTGCTTCATGAACCACTATCCACTGTCCTACCACAACCTAAAGCTGCTACCTCCTGCTACTTCTGCCTGTAGAAATCCGACGCGGCCTGGGTGTACCCAGTTGGGAAGTACCTGAGTGAAATCGTTGGACAGAGAAATGAGAAGAACATCAAAAACAATCTGGAGCCTCTGGTCAGGGATTACCCTGACATCAGGTACTGTCCCCCCTCCCTAGCCCTCTCATTGCTCCAGTGTTCAGTTCTTACGACGACAGGCTTCAGGGGTCTTCCATATGGGCGCACCATTTCTTCATGTGTTACTGTCAAGCACTCGTGTCCCAAGCCTGCCTCTTCCATTAATGCCACCTTCCTTTTTGGTGGAAACAATTAACATCTGCAAAAACTCCCAAAAGGACAGAGACACCAGAACCTTGCATACGATAAAAACAATAACGTATCAGTGATTCACTCTGACATGATTTATGCAGCTGTGATGTGTGGCAACGTACCAGTGGTACAACTACACAAAATGGAAACCACCCAGTACTGTTTCAGTACTGTTCTTTGGGCTCATTGACCTCCAGCTTCGCAGAGAATGCCAGTGCTATCCGGGACTGGAAGTTCAGACATGCCAGAAGACCTAAATACTGCGCTATCTGAGTGCGGCTTTCCTGTCAGGCTCTTAGATTTCGTCCCGTACTTTCCAGCATTCCCCAAAGCTTGCGAATGGACTTTCCCAGTCCAATGTAATTAATTTAACATGCTGCCTGGAGTTGACCCCGCAGCAAGGCTTGCACAGTTCAGTAGACATTATCGTGTTCAATCGAGTCGAGTAATTGTTTTTCTTTGGGTCAAAAAAGCCCCATCATGACAGAATCAATCCTCCAGTAAAGAGCCTTTCTCTCTTTAAAGAGAGTTTCTTTGGAGAATCATTGCAGAGCTCTCCACACTGTGTTTAGATTTTACATTCCTGACACAAGACTTTTATTGAGAACATTCTTTGGCTCAAATCTATTTTCTCCATGGAGGGAGCCAGGGGAAATATATAAAGAAACTTTTCAGGTTGAAGTGAAACTGGTGCTCGTCTCGTGCCTGTGGCTTAAAATTGTCTGCTCTAAATAAACTGTTATCAAGCTGGGTTGAACAATCCAGAACCAAGTAATCCAAGCTATTTTAAAAGCAGTGCACTACACACTACCCCAGCCTGACTTTGAACTTCACTATTCTAGAGATTTCTTTTGACTGTTTCGATCTGAAGCTGGAATGGTTTCCAATGTAGGTAAATGATCTGGAAAAGGAACTGCGACAGGGGTCAGTTCTGAAATATACTGACTAAATTTTCACAGCAGTCACAGTCTACACCCCCTAGTGTCAGCAGAGGGAAATACTGCTGTTTCCCAGTCCTCTCTGAAAGTCCCCAGATGGCCGTGGCTTCGCAATCATGCACTTTCACTTTTTCTCATGGAGTCTCCTTTCTGTCTCTCTTGCTCCAGCCACCAGCACCTCTTGGCCGTGCTGAACTTCCGAGGTGGCGTGCAAAGCCAGGAGAGGATGCTTATCCGCCAGAGGCTGGAGGATCTGAGGAAGACAGCAGGAGCCACGGGCGTCAGGGACCAAGCGCTTTTCGGTGACATCCAGGCAGCAGCCAATATGGGCTGCCAGGCCATATTCCCCTGCGTCTGTGTGCCCTTGTCATTGCATGACCGTTAGCCCCAGCCGCTCTCACACAGATGAACTGAACATGGGAACCTCTTTGGGATGTTACTCTCCTAATGCTGTGATACTATAAATGAACCTTATACATAAGTTTTGCCATCTGAGACCAAAGACTGCTCAGTGAATTTTAACTCAACACAGCTACCTAGAATGTTGCTGAAACTTAGTAACATGAGACAAACATAAGCCAGTTCTCTTAAAGCCTTCATCTTGTATCCTGTATCTTCACATTAACAAAAAAATCACAAGATTATTGAAATAAAATATTATAATGAAAGTGACTATATCTACACAAAGCTACAGTACTTTAAACCAGACTTTCACTATACTGTTATTCTTTGCAAATGATTCTCTTTTGACATGATTTCCTCTGAAACTTGTGTGGCAGCATCACAGTAACATACAGAAATCTTTAACCCCACCTACATTTAACCTGCAGACATCCGCTGAAAGGAAGCTGTGGTTCAAAACAAAGATTTAAACAAAGATTTTAGTACTATTTAAACTGAAATCAGAAGGATTTTATAAAGAGAACATTGTGAAAATCCCCTTTATGGGTAGTTGCCATCGTTAGTTGTTTCTAAATTGGAGCGAATATCAGCACTTCTCAGTCCTTCAGGGCTGGTTGGTGTCCATCTCCCATTGGGTGCATGTATGCTTTGTGTGGTCTTTAGTGTGTTTTTTCATGCATGTTATGTTGAGCTGATATAGAAATCTTTCACTTTCAGCCTCCTGGCATGTTCTCCTTTCTGATGTGACATAATTATGTGGCAAATGTTAAGAAAACCACTCCTGGAGTCCTGGGCTTCCCAGGAGATCAAAGCTGTGGTCCAGAGGTTCATTTCCTGCTAAAAGGGCATCCGTTCCGAAGAGGAATCTCACCAACTTTGGTAGCAGGCAAAATTTTACTGCTTTTACTGCTACAGTAGTGCTACTGGGAAATGATTCTCTGTAATAAATGAAACTGGCTTTGTGCTGTTGTGATGTGGGCATTAACCACAGATGTAGGTGTCTTTCACATAAAAACAAACAAAGTACATCAACACAAACGTACTCCTGCCACCACAGCAGGTGTCCCTGGCGACCGCTTCATTTACGTAGGTTTTGACTGGTCGATACCACCACGTGCTTTACATAACTAGCCCAAGCTAAGGGTCTACACCCTGAATAAAGCAAACAGTCAGCCTTGTTAGGCCTTCCTCTGCTAAAATCATACCAATAGTGGAACAGGATGTCAGTTGCGAGATGCTGAACCTGTGGTTTACTGAGCTGCACACCCAAGGATGAGAGTCAGAATGAAACAGGAGCTCGAGCGGCTCGTAAACAAGCATCCATCCAGCCAAACTAACAGCTGGTAAGTAAGGTTTTGTTGTGTATGAATATTATACTACTGGGGAAGGGGAAAACTGACACTTTTGGCTAGTACTGTGTAATTTTATTTCTCATTGTACTTGACATACAGTTGTGCCATAGAAATACAAATGTAATATAGACTGCATTATAAATATAGGTATGGCCAAAAAAAGCAGAAAATAAAACTCGGAGACCTAATTTTAAAACATGCTATAAAAGCTGGTCTGGGCTGGTTGGTCGTGACATGGGAAGGAATGTGGACTTTAGTCAGAGTAGAGAGTGGAGATGGCTTGACAAAGCAAGGAGAAGGAAGAAAAATTCAGACGGGGAAACGCAGGTGAAAACAGGATGGCACTGGGTCACAGAAAGAGCTATGATCGAGTATGTCATCGGGGTCTGGGGCGAGTGAACACCAAAGTAATATTACATAACAACTCAGAATAATAACACAGGTGAACTTAACGAATGTGCTCACAATGTGACTTCACCTCACCAAACAATGTACCCACCCTCCGTCGTATACATACATACTAGACCCATGTGCCATCCATCCATCCATCTTCTATAACTGCTTATGCAGTATAGGATCATGGTGAGCTTAGGAAGCACATAGCAGGGGCTCCCAGAATGGGGTGCCTGTAGACTCAAACACACAGTCACACGTCGTGGGCATGGGAGCAATGCTATGCAGATATGATTCTAAAACCAAGGGAGATTTATTTACCTGGTAATGTTGTGGAAGGTGTCTTCGAGAAATGCAAGGCCTGCCTAGACTGCAGTGAACAAAGTCCCCAATTTTCCTCTGGACATCAATAAAATATATTTCACTTCATACATGTACGGGCGTAACACCCCAATGACCTTTGACACCAAGGAACACATGCTGGGCATTTATCTAATTTAAGAAATATGACTGCTATCAATTTGGTGCATATTTGCCCATTACAAACACGCCCCCTCAGGGCCCCTCCTCTTTCCACCCCTTTCAGATTTCGACTGGTAACGACGCTGACAAGCAGTTGCTGCGTTGTTCTTATCATCATCTCCCAGAAACCCTCGGCTCATACAGCCTGTCTCTCAGCATCTACTGACACGCCATTGAACACATACCATGCACAGTTCTGACGGTCCTTCTGGGTAAAATGCATTGCTCGGCAGAAGCCGTCTGTGGTCACCATGCTGAATAAATGCCTTTTCTTCTCCTCAGGTAGACACTGGTAGGTTGATGTTAGAAGTAAATGCATGACAAAACCACATAGCCTAATGGGAAATTCATCTTCTAAGGGTATGTTGCTACATACTTCTCCTTATGATGCCTAATTACTTTACATTTGTTTTGTTTTTTTTATTGATTCTTGTTGTGAGATTGCATCTGATTCTTTTCATGTAATTTTGTTTCAGTGGATATATGTGGTTATTTATTCATCACACTATGTAACAAAATTTTTACTTTTTATTGTTCCTGGGCAGAAAATGTTATATCCCAATGGTTTATACCTAAAGTAAATGGAAAAGACCTGTTTTTCTCTTCAAACTTTGCTTTTGTGACCTGGGTAATTAGGGGCTGGTACATGAGAGTGATTTACATTACATTTCATTATCCAGGTCACAAAAGCAAAGTTTGAAGGGAATAACGGCCATGTTCTATACCTTTACAACATAAGCAATTAAGAAATGACACACGCTACCCAGGAACAAAATTTGTGTTTCATAGTGCTATTAATAACTGTCAAAGCAACTTGTACATTAAAACATTTAATATCCTTTTTTCATGAACCACTGAATTATTTAGTCATAAGTCCAACACCAACTCCAGATGCTGTCCGTGAGTATGGCTCTCAGACAACATATTATACTTTAATAATAATGTATAACTCCAAGAGGTTTCAGTTGAAGTGGTGAAGCTTTGGTTTGTCATTGGTGTAGCTGGGGACGCAAATTCCACCAATATTACCCTGGAGAAATATCAAAAAGAGCCTAAGTATCATGAACAAGAAGTTCAGTCCCTCTTACAGCCAACTGATGAGGATAACGAGTGCCCAGAGGCGTCTTCGTCATCACTGTCAGGTAAGATTACTTATAGGGCTGTGAAATGTTCCAAATTTTTCTTCACAATTAATCACAAAATGCTATGTAATTAATCGCGATTAATTGTGATGAATGGCACAATGTTATAAATTGCAATTAATCACAATGTATTATTTGCTCAAATCTGACCCCTAAAGAAATATCATTCTATTTAAGAGCGACGTTTCTGTTATAGGCAGAAGAGTAGACAAAATCAGCCTCATCATAATGTATTTAGTTATTTAATAATTCAATAACATTTTTTGCTTCTGGTCTAACTTTTGATACAATGTTAGGTTTCAACAAACATTAAAAAGTACCTATTGTAGTGTGTTTTTTCATGTAGATTTACACAAACATAATAAAATTTTGGTCCTCATAATTCTGTTTCATTGCACTGAGCCTGCCACTAAGACAAAACAAGCCTGCTGTACTGACATTTTGCCATGTCAAAATGGCTTGCTTTTCCAGTACAATAAGCCCAGAGAGTGAAAACCTCTTATAAGGTACAAATCTGGCAGGTGTTGCCAGGTACTTGTGTCTTCCTGTGCTTAGTACCGCTGATGATACCCGCATCAAGAGTGTGTGATATATGAGATATGATGGGCTTCAATGGTAAGAAAAAGACATTCCGTCACTCGCAGCAAGTGACTTTGCTTTTATCTATTTGAGCTGGGGAGGATTAATAATAAAACTCACCATTTTAAGACCAGTTGCTGCTGTCCCCTTCTTTTAGTCATTAAAGGCACAGTACAAGCAGCTGGACTTCGCTTAACCAAGAACGAATGGTAAAAAGAGTCAAACCAGAAGAATGCAGTAATGGTGATAAAAATGCATCACTGGCGTTCAAAAAAAGAACTGTGTTAACTTTGAAAGCCCTAATTGTTTTTATAATTTATTAAGGCATATTATAATGTGCTTGTCACATTACTGATTTCTATCTGTCAATAGCTCATACACAGTGCATTTTCAATTCGGGTCCTTAAACAGGGAAAAAAAATATATCATTGCCAAATTCATGGTGATGAAACATGCTTTGAAGAAGATTCATGTATTTCAGTACATTTGTATTCATGGTTGTAGCTATGGAGATACACAATCTGATCAAGAGCAAGAGATTTACGGAGGCACACCAGAGCCTTCTCTCCACCCGGCAGGAGATCCTGAGAGACCTGGAGGAAAATTGCCACAAAAACCCTTCCAATGATCTGCACAAAAAGAAGACGGACATTAAACTCCTCTATGAGGCTCTCCGAGATGAGATGATGAGCATCATCAGGGACTCAAACAGTGAGCAGTCCTGTAACACAGAGCTACTGGTATCTGTGGTTCGCATCATCCAGGAGGAGGAGAAGAGGGAGAAGGACCCAGGGAGTGGAGAGTGGAGCTGGAGGGACACCTGGAAGGAGGCAGTACTGGAGGGAGTGAAGGCTAAGATCAAGAGTGTGCACCTGGACAGCAAGGAGCAGAACAAATCATGGCTGGCAGTTCATCTGGGCCAGCTGGGCAGGGTTGTGGTGGAGGACTTGGAGAATGTGAAGAACAGGTTGACGGGCTGCTACCCTCCCAGCTTCGATGTCTTTAACACCTATGTGGACAGCTACCATCAGGCCATTGCCCAACACATCAGGGATATCAGCCAGAAAGAACTAGAAACAAAAGACTCTTACGCTCTGCTGAAGTGGATTCTGAATGATTATAAAAGGTAATTTGATTTTCTATAGGTAGGAGAATCAAGTGAAAATAATCACTTTGTCACAAACTTTAAACAAGAGTCCTAGTATTAGGTCCAAACTGAGCATTATGCAGACTCTACGTGGATTATTACAAGTACAGCAGACAGTCTTATGAACTCATAGAGCTTGCATATTCAACAGAATACAGATACGTTACGAAAGCAATTAGTCCAACATGTCCAGTACTTTAACTTAAATAGCAGAATCTCTGGAGTCAGGATCAAAAATCTGCAAATGCAAAATTTGTCACCGTCCAGTTCCCACATATGATTTGTTTTTTACTGTGATATCAAGTATTTGAATAAGTTGTGTTGGCCGACAGTGAGAAATTAATGGGAAGCCCCACCCTCCAGCCAGAGATGAACGACAACATCGTAGCCCTCCCCCTGGAAGAGGATTTCCTGGACAGGATAAAGGATTATTACTATTGCCAGATAAGAGTGAGAGTCTCTACAGATGACCCAAAATAACCCCATCTAAAACAGACCTAGTAAACAAAAAATAAAAAGTCATGATATAGATTCCTTTTTAATTTAGTACTAAATGAAAGAAATGGTTTTAGAGCCTTGTAATCATGAAGTGCAGTTTACAAATTCTTTTTTCATTATTTGACTAGTAATTTTTTGTCTTTATGTTGTTTGTTGTATTTTTAGAAGGACTTCATGAGCATAATTGCAAAGTTAATTGAAACAGAACAGGGAATAATTCATAATCAGATGGAGCCTGAAATCCTGCTGGACGTGTATCACTCTGACATACACTGTCATATCTGTCAGGTACCGTACACAAAATGGCTGTCTCTCTCCATAACCTTTGTGAACCATTGAAGCCGTGAGACACCAGCACAAAACGAATAATAACAACTTAGCGTTTTCTCAAGTTGCTTTGTGGTATTTAAAAAATTTACAAGCAGCTTGTATTAATAAACTTGTATCAACAGTTAAACTTTTGTTCATTATGTTGCAGGCATTATACTCGGAAATTAGTACAGCCCAAGAAATTAATGCCGAGCTTGAGGAGAATGTGCTGTGCATCTGCTTAGAAGAACTACAGACCTTCCCAGAACGGTAGACAAAGGAAAGGCAATCCGTTTACATTGAGGGTGTCCAGAACTGATATTCACTACTAATGACTCAAAACTGAACGGGAGATTTATCATCAGGGTGGCTCTGCCATAGTTGTCAGTGTCCTTCCCTGATTTTATTGCCCAACTTACATATGGTCATCACTGTCCAGATAAACCACAGTGGTAGCGAGCGCTGTAGGTAACCAGCTTCCTTCCTTCCCGTTGCTCCTTTTTAATTGGACAAAGAATGGGCAGTTATATCCTGTTCTTCCGTAAATGATTCGGAGAGCTGGCCTACGCTCACTTGTGTGTCTAAAAAACCGGGAACAGCTGCAGCCTCTTCTGGTAATTAAGGAATGGTTTCAAGAGGTCTGCCATAGCATTTATTTGTTGTTATTTGTTGTCTTCTTTGTTCATTGCCTGAGGTGCAGGTTAACGAAAGCCTTCGAAGGGTGGTGTACCACCATAGCTGATTCCTCATTGAGAGCAAAATATCGAGTTGCTTACGTCAACAGTCTCTTCTCTATAATGTGAGTCCAAATCATTATTGCACAATATTCATGTAACGAACTGACACAGGCAGGAGCCAAGTGCCAAGACAGCAGGTATTTATTAGGAAGAACAGACCAGTTGTTGGTCAGGGACGAGCAGAAGTTTAGAGCAGAAGTTAAGCCAGAGCACAGGTATCGAAGCCAAATCGTCATCCAAAAGGGGAAAATCCAAAACACGATTAAAGGCTCAATAATCTAACAAAGTAAACCAGTAACAGGAAAAAGATCCAAAGTAACAATGTGGATAAAACAGAGCCTTGGATGGAATACACATGGTCATACACGAATCAAAACATATGGTTAGGAAACTAGTGATGGGACAAATGAGGCTTTAAAACTTCTGGATTTATGTAATAAAAGATAAACAAGGAGCTGCTGTAAGCACTCAGGTGACGAGGGTGGAGAGCAGGCCAGGCATGGTTGGCTGGGTGTGGGTGTGACAATTGCTGTAAAGGGTAATACAAAAGAAAAATCTCTATCTGGTGTTTACACCTGAAGTGTATTTACAATTAGGTTTTATTTCCTCTAAGGATATTACACTTGTTACGGTTCTAGGAAACTTAATTAAGTTTTCTTCATGCACCTTAGTGGAAATGCAGATGTTGTTAATTATGTTTTACAATAAATTACTGTACCTCTGCTCCAGAGACCACTTGGAGACATACAGACCTATAAACCCAGAGCAGGTGACGAAGACGGTGCTGAAGATAGATGCTTACGTTCCCAAGCTCGGCCAGGGGCTGATGGACCAGTTCAAGGCAGAGACAGAGGTGAGAAGCCTCCAGGTCAAGATCGAGACACAGAGTCTACAGTTCCTCCAGAGAAGCTAACACTTTCATTTAGGAAATAAAAAAATTGTTTCTAACTATATTCTTGTGGCCTTAATGTTCTTCACGTCTGACCAAATGTTTCAAATTCAATATCTATGCTTCTGAAACTCACCCTCAACCAGGCCGGTTGGTTTGTTTACATGCTATACCATGTGGTGCACCTGGCATACACCCACCTTTCTGGTGTTAAAATACAGTCAGAGTTTTTCAGACATGTATAGGATGATTTGCATCCTATATTTTGTCCCTTTTATTAAATTTGATGTTAATGTCTGCAATTCAGGTGGGTCAAAGTCCCTCATGGTTCAACCATGGTGGCTTCAGTTGCTACATGATGTTTGTGCTTCTCTCGCTCAAAATCGATATTTACCATGAAGTTTCTGCTTTGTGAATGTGACCGGCACCAGCCATACTTCAAGACTTTGATGATGGGAAGGTGGCTCACCGACAATGAACCCTTCCAGCAGATTGTGAGTAGGACAGTGGAGTTGTCCAAGCTCTGCAGTTTAATGAAGCCTTCATACAGACAGGTGAGAACAGGCAGCCAGAAAATGGATGGGCCAATGGACAACTTGGGTTCATGTGGATAACTGAAGATGAACTGAATTGAAAAAACCGTTTGAATGAATTGAATTCCATCCGTGTGGCAGACGTTTGTGAACGAGGTGCACTTTCATGTGGTGAAACGATACATCTGTCAGCTGATGAAACGGCGCTGCTCCTGCAGACAGAGGGACCATAAAAGGGCAGCGGCTAAGCTGAGAGAGCAGTGGGATGAGCTTCATGAGATCTTTACAGAGATGGTTAGCCCTCAGCAGCGCCTCCATTACAATTACCGTCACAACTGCTACAATCGCAGTTCCGGACAAGATTCTTGCTTACAGCGTCTCTGAAAACGACAGACAAGTCAACGTTAAACACGACGTAATGTCACATTGACACTTTGTGAATGTCTGTGAATGTCTAACAGGTGGCTTTGTTCACCTTCACAGTCGTCCAGCATGAACTGGCTGTACCCAGCTGGAGAACACCTCGCCATCATCATTGCCAATGAGAAACTGAAGCATATTAAGGATGCCTTGCAGGCACTGGTGACAGATTACCCAGATATCAGGTTTAGTAGCCACCCTCCCATACCACCTCATCAACACCCTAACCTGACAGAAAATGTCAGGCTTGTGGGTGCATGCGTTCTAAATGTTCCATTAATATCCACAATACAGTGACAAACTACACCATAGACAGCATCACAGGAAAGATTATTGTGCCAGATGGGTACAATTCTGAGAAATTAAGGAAACGCATGGGAATTCAACTAAGCAAGCAAAAAGGGAAAGTATCTCAGAGGAATCATTTAATGTTTCCCGTCTGCACGTCTGATTACAGAATTTTTTTTTTTTAGTTGCACTTCTTCTTGGCAAAGCTTTGATCTTTCTGGTCCCCCCACCCCCTACTGCATAAACTTTCCGAAAGCAAAGTGCAAATTTCCTCTAAATGCTCGATTCTTGCTTTGATCACTGGACTACACCTTCTGACCTTAAACACAGGAGTCCACCAAAATTAACACATGAAGATAAAGACAGAAAAACATAACTGAAAGAAAATAAGTCCAGTTTGGCAGTTTTTTTTTTTTTTTGGACGGACTATTAAAAATGCTAAGTTTGAAAATAGGGGATGAAGTATTCGATACTTTGCGAAATGAATAATAGATATGAAATGACACACAACATACGTAAGTGTACATATGAAACATTCCTGGCTGGGGACAGACCCTTGTAACTCAGGTTACTGGGAAAAATTGTTTATCTTATAAAAGTGTCCCTCATGGGAAACCATGTAGGCTGGAAGTCGGACAGAATAAATACACTAAGATAGCATAAAGATAAAGCTGCCCATTCTGTGGGGAACAATTAGACTGTTGTAAATCGGTCTTCTGATCTTAAGAAGACGTCTTGACTGTCTGTGCCCACTTGTCATTATAAACAAACCAAGCCAGGTCACAGCCATCTCTCACCCAACCATTTTAGCACAAAGGAATGTGGGGTGAAGCAAAATGGGATACCTTTGATAAAACATAAACAGGTTATCAATGTGCAGGATAAAATTCTACATGTACAATGACTGAACTTTTATATATGTGGTGCAGGTCTTCTTAGAGACAATAACAGTCTCTCTGACTTGCAGCAGGAAGCACGTCTCAGCTGTGTTGGACTTCCATGGGAAAATGAACTGGCTCCAGAAACGGGCCATCCTGAATCACCTGGATCTTCTGAAGCAGAGAACCGTAGATGCCGAGAACCAGCAACAGACTCTCTTCAGTGAAATCCACGTCCCACGAATCCGGTGGTTCTCCTGCTGATCTGTTGACTACCTTTGAAATGTGTACATTAGATTGAGATTTTTTCAGCTGCATGCACTCAATAAAAAGCCTTTCATGACCCCATCAACTTCTCATTTATTGGAAATGTTATTAAAACTACAAACAGGACTCCATTGAGTGTTTAAGCTTTTCTTTTGATTCTGTGTATTCTTATTGTAATGATACAGTTTGAGCCTCAGCATTGTCGTTCAACTAAATATCTGTCTTTGTTTACCTGATAGCTGTGTAAACAACCTGAATAAAAAATGGAGGGATTTTCAAAACGAAGAGAGATAATTCAAATCATGTTAGTGTATGGTATTACGTTGATCAGTTGTGCATCAGCAGAAACTTCCTGACGTAATAGACACAGTTCAACCGTCAAGAAAATATAAAATATAGCTTTTCTGCTGAGAGCATGTAAATGAAACCTAATCATGAAAGTGAAATATTTACTATTAAAACAAAAGCCTTGCAGGTGAGTAATACTTTCAGCTTTAATGTGTTAGTTGTGTTACTGCATGATTCTTTTACACTAAATTAAAAATTTGGTGGTTTTAAAAGATTCTCCAAATTTTAAAACTGTATTGTGGAGAATAACAGCAAACTGCAAATATTATACAATGATACAGTATGGGCAATTCAGAGATGCCAGTTAGCTAGTTATTTGTCTTTGTATTGTGGGAGGAAACCAGGGTACCCAGATGTATCCTGTTTGACACTGGGGAAAACGCAAACTCCACACGAACAGAATGGAGGAGAGGTTGACCTCAAAATTAATAAAATGTTTACGTAGCTTCATACAGGTCACGTGCCTCAGGTCGCATGACTTAGAGATTTTAGATGTGTTCCAAAGTCCCCAACAGCCTTGTTTCAAATGTGGTCCATTTGACTCAGATGTTTTTGTCTTGCCTAGTTATTGCTTTCTTTCTTTATTAATATTTTCCAGTGGGAATAAACAGTTTCCATACAGGGAGGTGTTCCACATGGCTGACAGACAGAACCATTGTTCGATTTCACATGCTAGATCAGTCGTTCCCAACTTTTACCATCTCATGGCCCACATACACAAGCACTAAGGCCTTCATTGCCCACCTGAGGCAAGAAAAATTCCTATTGGGGGGGTGGGGGATCTGAGAAGGGTGGAGTGTTGAAACTGCAGTGAGTGTTACAAGTTGTGAGTCTCACAAGTAAAACGTGAAACTTGACATGTGTGAATTAAGGCCTGGTCTCCGCAGGTTGAAAACCACTCTGCCAGACTATAAGTGTTCATGTGTTCTGATATTCCTTATAATGCCTTTAATAAGTTCTTAAAGTGGCTGCCTGGTCAAGCCATTATATTGCACGTACAGGGTGAGCGAGCACGCAGGTTGCAGATCATCGCTGCTCACTTGCCATTCAATGCAATGTGTTGCATGCATTAAAGAATTAAGCTTCCTCTATGGCCAACTGAAGCAATCACCACATCTCTTCTGAATGAGGAGTTTCTGTTTAATGGTCTCTGTGATGAAGTTTACTCCTTTTAGTGAGCATAACTCTTTGGATTTCACTTTATTTCTTTGAGTTTAAATTTTGTTATTTGTGTTTGGATCCTGATAACTGATTAATAAATTTCAACTGCAAAACTCCTTTTACAAAAAAACAGTGTGTACAGTAATGTCGTACTGTTTGCGTGGAAATTACCAGCAATCAGTGATTATGTCTGTTAAAGTTGAAATTCTACAATGTTCTGGAAACCCTGCTGAAGCTAATGAATGCAGAGAGGGTGGCCGATCGCTCATCCTCCGCAGTCTGAACCCGGCAGGCTGAGCGGTCACAGGGATGACCACTTAGCACAATGTTGTGGTCAATGATGAAGCAAAGATGCTGGGGAAGTGACACTGGGTGTGCACAACATAACCAAAACAAATGGAAAAAGTTTTCACGTGGGTCAGTGATCACGATGCAATGGGCTTGAGCAATAAGAGATGGTAGCATTTTGACAGCTGTAAGGACGTCCTTAGACCCGAACACTTAAAAGTTTGCACTGCTAATCTCGATGACAATCAAGTCCATCAAGTATCAGCTTCAGAGAGACGACCCCAACTGATTTTTTAAATGCAGGCAAACTATTGACATTCTGTGTGTAGCATTTGTGTGTAAACACCTCAGATAACGCATATTATTGATGCCACCCATTTTAGCTGACGAGTAGCTTTCATTACTTTATTTGTAATCAGTGGAAAATAGAATCCAGACAAGGTAAGAAGTAAAACTCCACGTAAGTATGGCAACTGAAAATTAATAGCAGAGTACATAATGGGTCCTGACTTCTGGTTTCTCTTAAAAAATGTGTCCAGACCTGATTTAACCCTCCATCCATTTTGGTTTCCGCTTGTGCTAACACCTAAAGTGTTGTTCTTGTTTTCATTCTCCCCCCTCTATTTTTGTTAAACCCATCTCTGCCCCTGAGTCTATTCCTTCCACCTGCCTTGTGTCATGTGCTGGGTATGGTAATCTCATGGTAATCTCCCTGGGATGATGAGGCAAGGATCTTCCATGAGTGAGGGATACCAGTGTGGCAGAGATAACGGCATCCCATTAGTCACAGCTAGCTGCTCTTGAAACAGCCAAACAAGCTATATAACATTTAACTGTGGTCCACCTATAGTTCATCATTTCAATTGCTCTGTGTACAACGAAAAGGCACCGGGACAGACAATTTGGCAATCTTCGGCATTTAATGAATGCATTTTCTCTAAACAAACATTGAATGTCTGTGCCAATGGAGTGATTATTAGTTTGTGAGGAAAACAGCAGCATTCAAATGCAGTTCACCATAACTGTGTGATTGCATTGAATCCCATGGCTGGCAGAGTAATCCCATCATTGTCAGGCCCATCAGCAAGGCCCTTAACTTCAATGACTGCTCCAGGGGTGGCCGATAAATGGCTGACCCCGTGACCCCAAGCTTCACTCTCACCTCCGTGTGTGTCTCATTAAGAGTAGGATGAAATATACCAAAATGAAAGAATTCACAAACCTCTGTACTTGCCCTTTTACCAGTATGAATATCCTTACTCTGAAATGTCGGCAAGCACTAAATGTGTACTTTCATTCTCTTTGACAGTGATGCAAGACTAAGAGTGTCCTAAATGGAAAACACAGAGAGCAGCAATTCAACTATACTGCAAGATAGGAAATGACTGCAGCAGGAGGGGACATTCCCCTGCAGGGAAGCCAGTGGGTTCCTATGCAGTCACATGGCAGACTGAGGTGGAAGGCCTAGCCTATATTATCAGGCTCTTCGAGGGGTGCCCTTCAGTTCAGTGTGTCGGTCATGAGCTTCATGGAATGTTCTCTGCTGTGCTCGAAGCAAAGGAGGGGTCAAGGTAGGTCTAAGTATATGTGACAGAGACACCGGTGTGGAAGCGGATAGTACACCATTAAGTAAATCTGTCTGCAGTACAGGTGGGGACACAGAGAGCTGCAGGTTTTGGATGTTTAGAGTACGAATGTTAAATTAGCACTTGTGCGTCTACCAGATTTGTGGACAGTAAGGGTATGTGTTCACTGTTCGTTCCACATACATTTTTATTTTTGGTAAAATCCAAAATTCTGGCGTTCCACAATTGGGCTGTGCCAGAAGTGGTAATTGTTCCTCAAAACAGAAATAGAGCAGAAAATGCTTGTATAAATGGCAAAAAAACCAAAACAAAACATATTCCTAAGTTGGCTGAGACTTCAACTAAATATTTGTAGCAGACATCAAGTTCTAGATTATACCAAAATACAACCACTGTACAGTCCTGAGGATAGCAATATTCTGGTTTTCATAGATAGTCAAATACATAAATGCAGTATATGTAAGGTCTTATTGTATATCACTCAATTGTACAGCCCTGGGACCTGTCACCTGGAAAAGTAGTTAGAAGATGGATGGATGGATGGATGGATGGATGGGTGGACAAACAGACGGATGGATGGTAGTAGAATTACTCATATATAATGAATGAAGATTGGCGTATTGAATTTTAGCATGAAAAGCTTTAAAATGTTTTTTAAATTGCTGTGTAAATTGATTCCCTAAAATAAGTACGGATGGTAACTTGGCTCAGAGGATAGTACTGCAGGGTTGTAGGTTGATTCTAACTGTGTGTGGGTTTCCATGTTTCTTTTTCTCCATGAGGGGTGGGTACTACCTAGGAAAAGATCCAGCGCCCCCCACGAACGACCAAAATACAAAGCAGTTTAAAACGAGTGATTAAAACTGTGATTTCGCAAGGGCACAGAAAAAGAACTGTAGAACTGCGTACTTTACTGGGTTTAGACTTGTTTACCTACCAAACTCACCGGGAGAATAAGCAGAGATAAGACTATAATATTTTCAAATATTGCATCTGTTGTGGAAATTCCATTTCTATCGCAGTAATTGACATTGTGAAATTCAAATTAAAAAATATATTAGAATATACAATCACGTTAAATTAAACTAAAAATGGGATAGTCCAACGTTTTCCCGTAAGGGCATTCATTTATCCAGCGTTCAGCTGCACCCTTTTAATGATATTAACGAGTAGAAATATAATACGTTGAAAAAAAAACCTTCCCTAAAGATGTGGGAGGAAATAGCGGACACGTAAGTGCCGGGAAAACTTCCCCGATTTCCACATCTCCACGCCTCCTCACGACATGCTCGTAGAGGCTTATTTATGGCGCGTTCTCGGATTCGCCCGAAACCAAGTCAGAACTAAACACTGCTTTATCACTCACTATAACGGCAGCTTTTCTCTTCTTCGCCGTAATTGCAATATCAAGCTGTAGAATTAAACTGTAAGGTGAGTTTCGTTACTATCTTAGTTATCCTGAGGTATGCTTTGTTTTTAGTAAATACATCAGAATTATTAGTTTAGTTGTTTTATTGTGCATGCAACTCTTTCGTTTTAGTCAACATCGTTTATTTATTATTATCATTTTTAGACTAATATATGAGGATTTATCGTGTGTCTGTTTAGTTTGCTAGTACACATTTGAATGTTTGACCAAGGCAAGTGTTTTAAAATATATAAAGCGTGCAACTTATAGTCATAAGTTTTAAGATACTCTAACAGCCTTATGTTCGTGTTCTACATTGAACATTTAGTATTCCTCTGCTATTAAGCTGTCGGTTCACAAACTGACTCCAATTTGATCATCCATCAGACATTATGACAGCGGGGACTATCACAACTGGATCTTGCCATGATGTGTCTAAGGCTAGCCATGGAACACCACAGAAAACACGTGGACCACGTAAAATAAAGATACATCGTTTCTTTAAATGGCATAAAAAGTCCCCTACGTCTTTGGAAACGCCAGGCAACACTATTCCTACAGACTCACTTGAATTGCCAGGTACCTCACTATTTACTCCAAGATGTTAATTATCTGTATATTTAATGAATGACCTTAAACAGCACTTGAATATATCCTTTTATTGATCTAATCCATCTTGATGGTACAATTTGTGTAAAATTAATAATAAATAATCCTTATCATCTGTTTTTCCCGCACCAGTCTTGACTTTCCAGGACAATCTGGATCAGCACAATTTCTCCAAAGCTGCCCAACAGTTGATTGCCCAAGAAAACAGCCTTTTTGAGCAGAATGCAGACCCCTCGCCTGAGGACAGTGCAAAGCTGGAAAGTGATTATAAAGCACTTCTCAGTGCAATATGGCCGGTGATCAAGTCTTCATTCACAGCGGGGGAACAGGACAAGGAGATACTGAAGGAGGCATTGAGTGCCATCCAGCTAGAGGAGGAACAGGACAGGAGATGGAAGAAAGCAGAGGCATCTGGGGAGGGGGGGATACCAGCCTGGAGACCCCTGGGGTGTTGGTCCACACACGACACCTTGATCCAGGAGCTTGTGAAGACACGACTGGAAAACATTGAGGATGTGAGTGGAGTGGACAATTTGTCGAGCTCCCTGAAAAAGGACATCTTTGGGATGGGCAAGCGCTTGAAGGATGACCTGCTTAGAGTGGTGCGGAACGTGAAGTTCGGCTACCTGCAGGACTTTGACATATGCAACCTGTATGCCAGACTGTATCACAAAGCCTTCTCAGCCCAATTAAAGTCCATCGCAGAGTTCGGGCTGGACGTGGAAGATTCGATTTATGTCCTCAGCTGGGTGCAGGATTACTACCCCAAGTGAGTAGGACATACACTTTTACTTTTGTTTTCCTGTTCTTTAGTCCTTTGTGTGGTATGCCATCCTATATGTCAGCATGATTCCAAGGGGCTCAATTGACTAATGTTTGGGGTTTTATGAGGTTTTGCACAGTGATACACAGACTAATGATGATTAACATCCACATCTCCAGTGGATAAACGACTTCTACGACAGCTAAAAAGGCGTAGACTGACTGATATGCCATCTAAACTTTGCTTGCTTATTTCAGTGATGTGTTGAAAAACAATGAGCTGAAGCTGCACATTCGCACTGAAGAACTTGGATGTCTGCTGCCTGAAGAGATGATGACACCCCTGAAAGAACAATATCTCACTTACCAAGAGGTAATGAGTCAGTCAAGCATGTATTATCTGCATCTAGTGTTCAAGAATTTGAAACTTTTCCAGATTAGGGAGTATAATTACTGAGTCAGGACTAATTTTATTCATCTGCCTATTTTCAATAATGCATCATGATAATGGCGAAATTGTGCCTGGATTTCATAATTATGATCTTTTGTTCTTTGAGCCCTAAGGGGAAGCAGATGTTTTTTGTCTAGGAGAGCCACAATCATTGTGGTGTGGTTTGTTTCAGAGTAAGATGGAGGAATGGGGCCGTACTGTTCTGAGGAAAGAAGAGGAAGTGAGAAATCAACCAAAGGAAATCGATGGCTGCTACTCTATAAATATGGCCATCGACTACATACAGGTATGAAAACTGTCCATTTTGGAATTATTTCTTGCCAATGGTACAGTCCAGCATGGACAAGGGTCACACAGTGGTATGTCCCTGAGACCCACATCATAGGACATATATATATAATTTTCAAGAATACAAAGAAAGAGTCTTTTGCAAACAGATTTGGCTAAAAGCATGAGAAGAGTGACTAAACGTACAATGCAAATGAGTTACATTAGATACTAGCTGCTGGTGTTATTTTTAAAAACAGCCACATTGCACAGCCTGTTTGAATTGCCGTTCCACCTTCACCATATTGCAACACTATTACATATATGAACTAACAGGTTTCCCCTACACCCAACAGCTGTTTGATGGGGCTGTGAAGAGTGCAGCGAGTATGTTGGACAACCCGGACAAAACCAAAAGGATTGCGGGTCAGCTGAATGTCTTTCTGACCAGGTATCGAGTTACACTTCTCATATATGACAGAGAGAGGAGCCATTAGCTTCATCCTACATTCACAGGAAGGATGGAAGTCTTACAATTCTTTGCTTGTTTTCAGCTACAAGGCCTTTCTGGGAGAGGTTTTAAGAGAAAAACATGGCCAAGCTACACCCACAGTGAAGGCACACTTGGCCGGCCTGAACGAGTTCAAGTATGTGAATGGCTACTCTTCAAAGCCTTTTTTTCATGATTAACCTTAAGGTTTATAGGGAGTGATGGTGTGACCACCGTTTTTTTTTTTTTATCATCACGTGGCCTCTATTTTGAGTCTTGTTGTTACATGTCTTTCCCCAGACGCTACATCATGAGCAACGGCGACCTCTTCACGACAGACGTGAGACAAAACTGCCTGTCCAAAGTGGATGGGCTGATAGACTCAAGCCACATGTACCTCACGAGCATCGCACACAAACAGCTCAAGGTGTTTATAACTTTGCCGTTTTTGGCTGGGCAGGTTACTACCAAAGTGTCTAGCAAATGTGAATTCCTTTACAGATGCATAATCATTATACTGTTACGCATTTAGGTCAGAAACTCTGAGGCTTGAATAATTTATCAGGTGATCAGAATGACGTTGGACATTTCGGCCAACCTAACCATGGCTTTTTGGACATTCCGCAGCCAAAGTACAGCAAATTGGGGACCGCAGACTGGCTGTCGGGGAATTATCTGGAAGTGCTAGACGAGATCGAGAAGCACATCAGGCATTTAAAGATGAAACTGAATGAGGAATGCCATGAGGTAGGAGTGCGTTCTTTTTCCTACAGATGGGAAAGATCGGAGATATTCCTGACAATCACTGGCTGTTATGTGTAGCTATGATGCACTACAGCACAAGAATTAATGGGAGACCTTCAATTGATTTAGTTTTGTATTTGAACTTAATTTAAAATGAGTTTTAAAGACCATGTTTGTAATTTCACCGGAATGTGGCTGATTCTGAGCAAACGCCTTATGTGTGTATATTTACATGTACGTGTGTGTGCGTGCGTACAGGCGCTGTTGGGCCAGATGCACAGAGAGGTACTGGCAGAGTACGTGAAGAGACTGCTGAAGAGGAAACTGAAGCTGTCAGACAGGGTCCAACAAGAGACGGTAGCTGCTTTGGTGTGCAGAGACAGCTGCAGGCTGGATGTGCTTTTCACAGAGGCGGTAAGAGCAAAGTCACGCTCATGTCCTTTAAAGAGGCTGTGACACGGAGTGGTGTGTGTGTGGTAGTGATGGGACAAATGAGGCTTCAAAACCTGGGGTGGGTTGGAGTGTCTTGAAATAACCAGTCAGTGTTTGCACTAAAAGAGGCTTCAAAGCCCATGGTGGGTGGGAGTGTCCTGAAATAACCAAATAGTGTTGGCACTAAAAGCAGCTTGAACTACTACACCAGCATTGATTTGGTAGTTCGGGACACTCCTACCCACCACAGGTTTGAAAGCCTCATTTCTCCCATCACTAGTTTGTGGTAGCTCCACACAGGTGAAACTGTGAAAACTAATCACAAACAGCATGCAAAGGGTATTCTCTAGCACTTTGATAAAACATTTAGACATGCAGAAAAATCATGAAATGGGTGATGATCCTAATGCCTCCTTTTTTAATCACAGGGCTCAAAGGAGGATTGGTTGAAAAACATCCTCCCCAAAATAGCTGAGGTGCTCAGGACGCAAGACCTGCCTTTTATTCAGCTGGAGCTGGCCACCTTAGCCCGAGACTACCCTGACCTCAGGTACGTTAGATGTCCAATGCTGAACACAGGGCTGTACAGATATTGATACCATACTGAAAGACACCACTGGCTATCTATAAAAAGTCTTTAAAACTGAATCCTGTTATTATATTTCCATCCTGTTGAAAAATGATGGAAACTGCGAAGGTGTAAGAATGACCCTTCAGCCCAGTGATTTACGGTTGCTATGAAGATGAATTTCTTTGCTCACTTGCTTTGCTACAGCCTACATGGCAAGGAAATGTGTGTCAGTTCCAAAAAATGTCACGCTAATCCAGGCTAACTAGTTGTAGTTAATTATTTCCCACCTGGAAAGCTGTCATGACGCCACCTTCAGAACGCCTTCGCCCTGAGGCTTTCATAGCTTCCTCTTTCTTGACTGCCTTGACATTGTCGCCCTTGGGTACTGACAGTATATTTACACAGTGTGATCTTTCCCTACCCCTCCCCCCCTTGCAGTTCACGCCACATCACAGCCCTGTTGAACCTCAAGTGCAATCTTTCCAACAAGGACATCTCCAAGATCAAGCAAAGTGTGAAGGAGACAAAAAATTCCATCGTGCCCAATGAAAATTGCCAGCATTTCTTCTCCCTGGTGGCAGTTAAGTAGCTGTGTGTGCACTTGTTATAAATATTGTTAATTGTGCTTCTGAAATGTCAGGACATGAGTTCTAAGCCTAGTGTCAGATTAAAGTGTAATGGAACATGTTTCACTGCTGTACTGAACATAGGTCCTGTCATTCTGGTTTATGTTACGATTTTCTCTGCTTCACATGGAACAAAGTGTAACAGAATGTACTGTATAAATGTAAAAAGTGTAGCTATAATTCTATGATGGTATTGTCATCATTACGGAATATCTAATATATATATATATAGGGTGCTGCCAGAAATTCTGCTTATTTAACCTGTCATAGCAGCAATGTACTGATAAGCTGTGTTTTGAAATATTAAAACACCCATCTCAGTTTTTCTCAGTTCATGCCAAAAATTGCACTGTATTTGTTTTGAAATGCATGTAAAAGATTGATCATTTGTATAGTATTTGTTTTTTTAACTTTTATTTTGAGTTTCACTTTTATATCTGAATGTTTGTATCTGTGTTCTTTAATAAAATGATTGAGTATTCATCAGTGAAAGTCATCTTTTGTCACCTCATAACCCTTGCACAGTGTCAGTCACACCTGAGAGATTGTCCTCCGTCGGCCTCAGTCCCTGCGATAGCTGTTTACACAGCACACGGCAGCACATGCCACAGTGACACATCCTGTACGAGGACCTGCGCTTGTGATAGGATCGGCCAGCCGTCTGTCACACAAGGCTGAGTCAGGTGACCCTGCCAGTGTGGGCTGGGTCCTACCAACTCAGACCCCAATCTGAACCATGTGACAGATGATTTTTAGCCACAGATTCCTGAGGCATTAGGCCTCCCACACACTAACATTTCCACAGCAAATTGCAGCTTCTACCCAAATTTTACTCTGATTATTACTAGATTAGGAAGAGAATGAGTTTTTGTTACATACTTGATCTGTCCATCCCTTGGAGGAATAACAATATGTACCTGTACAGGAGGGTGTCCAATCAATTGGCAGGGGCCAGATACTCAAAAGCCAACCTGGAAACCGTAGGCTGTGCTAACTCTTCTCAGGTAGGGAATGGTCCATTCTTTTGTTTGCCAGCCAGGCCAAAGAGAGGTAAGCAGCAAAGATTACAAACCCTGTTGGCATTATTGATTATTCTAGAATGAATTTCCATTTCCTTTGGCATAGCTGGAGAGGCCAAAGTTAACGTTGCAAAGGTGTAAAGTTAAACATGCAAAGGTGAGTTTGGCTTTAAACGCATCCGTTTGCCAATGAAGTCTTCCAGCTGTGCCTGAAGGAAAGCCAGTTGACCATAATTTCAGCAGTGTGGAGCCTCTATTGGAACTGAGATGCTGGAAGTTGAGGAGCGATACACACCTTCACCACCATCATTCTGCAGATGGGGGGAATCCTCGGCAACCAATGGCAGTCACTTTGACGGGCCAGACTGCACACCTATATGTGGAAAACCCATCAGGATTCCAATCTTCCTGATTCATTTTCCGTACCTTCAGGGAAAATTGCCCCAGGAAAGAACATTGGGGAGGGAGGTGGGCTTTAATGGCTCTGTCAATCCCAAACTGGATTTGTAACCACTATAGTAACTAGAATAATCATGGGTTTTTGGAATTTCCTGTTTCCAGTTGGGCTACGATAATAAATAAAACTATTAATACTGGGAAGGGAAGAGTTTTTGCAACAGTTTCCTTGTGTGGAAAATGAAGAGGAATGGCTGCTCTCCAAGAAAAACAGACAACTGCCAGAGAAAGTGTCAAACTAAACAATCATTACCTATGGTGGTTGCTCCTGAAGACCACTGAGGAACGATAGCCAACGTGATTCAGGCTTCTTTATAATCACAGGAAAGACAACAGGATGAGTGGGAAGGACTCCTTTCTCTCTGGATTGGAAATTCACACAATGCATCATACCCTTGCCACTGCACATTTTAAAGGAAATGTTCTTCTATATTTGCAATTCTTCAGAGTGTAGAAAGATACATTGCCATCAATTTCCCGAAACTGCTTTATCCTATTCAGGGTTATGGGGGGTCTGGAGCCTATCCCACGCAGCCTAGGACAGAGAGCAGGGGACACCCTGGATAGGGCGTGAACCTATTGCAGGGCATAGTCTCACTCACTCACACAACAATTTAGACATGTCAAAAAGTCTATAATGCATGTCTTTGGACTGCAAGAGAAAACTGGAGTACCTGGAGAAAGCTTGCATAGCATGGTGAGAACATTAAAACTCACAGAACGTGGTGGTGAGATATGAAACCCCAACCCCAGAGGTGCTAATCACTGAGCCATTATGCCTCCTCAATTTACTTTTGACTTTATACTGTATTTTTTGTTTTATTTCCAAAAATACAAAGCTGTTTCAGTGCAAAATAGACAACAGTTAATAGCCACATTACTACATCTACATTATTCAGACTATCAAAACAGGTTATTGTTAATAGACGCTCAGTAGCAAAATTAAAAAATGCCTTAATGCAACTTTGACCAATTCTGTTATTCCGAGAAAACGGATACACTGCATACAAAGCTCCTGCCCTGTATAAACTGACAGATATTCCTCAGTGTAGGTCTGTCCACTGAAAGGAATTGGAGTTCTTTTAGAGATCCTCGGACAGCCTTTACGTTACAACTATTTCAACCGTTTCCAGCAGCTTACTGTCCTTTGTTTCCCCCTGATGGACAAAGACTGCAATGACATCAAGACCAGCTTACTTTCTCGTATGGCATCAGTTAACGCCTTTAATAATAAATTTAATTTTACAGTATAATGCACAATTTATTTTTCACATTATTATTTTGTTGTCTATGCAGTATATCATTATATAAAGAAAATTTCAACCAAAAATATTTTATTGACAGAATTTATGCAATTTGAAATGCATCTAAAATATATACATGCTCACCCAAACGAGCCCTACAATACATATAATTAAATATATTTATTCTGATATATTTATATTAAAAATGTATTTATGATATATACATATATAAATTGCTAGTACAGACTGAAAACACAGATTATGTGTCCCTGGTTCCTTGGGTGATTATATCTGAAAACAGTATTTCTATCATCGTATTTGATTTAAAAAATGCACAGCATGTATTGCTACCTTGGCACATGAAGGCTGATGGGTAGAACAATCAAAATGGCCTAGACTTTCGACTGGACTAATAAACGGTCAACAACAGAATGCGTCTCCTGTTTTGAGCGACAAATCTTGCTGAAAGCAGCAGCATGCTCACGGCGTGTTTCCCTTTTTCCTTGTGTTTGCAACGGGGAGGATGCAGGCAGCTGTCTCAGCGGCAGCAGATGAACCGAAGGCAGGTGGATCTTATCTTGGGCTCGGATGGGCTGTGGCTGGTCCCCATCACCTGCCTGACCTGTTTCTTTGACAGCCCTCCTTTCCAGTGCAGCAGAGAATGCAGTTGCTCCAGACTGCAGCACAGGCAATTGTCACATCAGCAGAGAGAGAGAGCAACATAGCCTTACTACAAGCCAGATGTGCATAGAGGAAAAGACTCCCAAGTTACAGGCTCCAGTAGTAACAGAAAAAGAGGCTACAGGTATAGACACCGCTACAGACAAGAGGACATGCTCAAGCTCAAGTCACAGGAAGCACCTAAAAGCTGTGCACAAACAGGCTCCTTCACACACCTTAGCTCATTCTGCAGCTCATGGCTTGCTATTTTTAAGGCTTCCACATCAGTGAACTGCATGAGCTCAGCCACTTTCAACAGCATCTGGTTCCTCTGGGTCACAGTGGGCTCCTCGGGGTTCTATTACACATACCGCAAGTGTCAAAACACCTGAGAAGGTCACAAACATGCCCCAGGAAAGGAAGGTATTTAAAATCACCTCACCTGTTCCATGTTGTGTCCATGGCACCCTCTATTGCCCTCCTGAGTTCTATTTGATAACCTTGAGAAGGTCCAGCTCAAACATATAGCATCTGCTCTCACTCTTGCACCAACATTGTCCCACTGCTTCTCGAGGGCCTTGCGGTTACTAAGCAACAGGCGACCAAAGTACAAGGAAGAGATGCATCTGTGGGCTGTATCTACAAGTGTCTGCAGAAAGAGGAATTGCAAAATGTGTTGGGTGTAGTCAAGGGACTTTCCAGTATTGATTCCAGTAAACCACCAAGCTAACTCTTCTGTTGATAAGCGATAACATTGGGCAACACTAGCCTTGTTTTGCCTCTTGCTCAATCTCAACTCTCTCACCTTGTATGCTTCCTCCTCAAATAACGGGAGATTTTCAAAGTGTGGCTCAATCTGGCACATCACTCCTGTCATGTTTAGCTCTCCCCCATTGAAATAATTCTTGAGCGATGCCTGCAATGAGACGTGAAGAATACCAGCCTGAAATTCATGCCATGATCTCTAAACACAATAGAAACAAGCCTGCAGCAAAGAGAAGTCAAGTAACAAACACCTTCCTTCACTTCACCAGGGCCATTCTTCCAATCATTTGAGATATATTTTTGTTTTTCTTTAGGACCCCAGAAACCACACCCATGTCCAAGACCTAAAACCTGCACCGCTGTAAGCCTTTTCCATAACCTGATGACCATTCTGTTTTACAGAACGTTTTCCCTAGGGCTGATAGCAAAACAGCAGTTTTATTTGTGTTCCTCCCCACTGCTTGTTGAGCCCCTACCTACATCTTCCCCACTGTTTGTTAAGCCCCTCCCTACTTCCTCCCCACTGTTTGTTAAGCCCCTCCCTACATCTTCCCCCCTGTTTGTTAAGCCCTCCCTACTTCCTCCTCACTGTTTGTTAAGCCCTCCCTGCTTCCTCCCCACTGTTTGTTAAGCCCTCCCTACTTCCTCCCCACTGTTTGTTAAGCCCCTTCCTGCTTTGGCACCTATATGAAGCACTATTTCTTCTACCCATCTCCATGTGATAACAGTGTTTTCCACATCCTGCCTGGGATAAGTGCTACACTTCGCCTGCATCTACAGAACCATTCAAAAAAAGGAGTCGGACCTGTGCTAAGCGCAGAGGTTCCTCCAAGAGAAGCTCCTGGGCCATGGTCTGCATGTTTCCTAAGAGTGAGATGGCCTGAAGAGGATCATCTGTTGTTTCCCTTGTCAGTATTTGTACAAGCTTCCTGCAACAGGATGTCAATATTACACCTGTTGGACTCATCAGTAACACACAGACTTTCAAATTTTCCAGGTCTCACTTGAGTGCCGTGCAGGTATTGAATGTCCTGAACTGGTGGTGTCTGTGACTGGATAGGTTGGGTTCCCCTCCTTGTTTTAGATGCTTTGTTTCACTTTTCACATATCTACAATGGGATGGAGAGATGCCAAGAAACATGAGGACTGAACTATCAGGTGTCTTCATTCACCTTCCAACCACTTATCCAGTACCAGGTCATGGTGAGCCAGCAGCATGAGACTGGGGAACACCCTGGCAAGATGCCCATCCGTTTCATGGTACACACACTTGCACAATCATACACTTCAGGAAATTTAGAGTTAACATCATGTCTTTGGACTATGGAAGAAAACCAGTACAACACAGGGAGAATGTGCTCCTAATGGGTTAAGGATTTAGACCCCAGGCCCTGGAAGTGCCAGGTGATAATGATGACTACTACACCATCACGCCATCATTCACATGACTTCAGTTTCACCTACAGTGTCAATGACTGCCTGGTCTTACCTAAGAAGATCTCACCAGAGATGAGTTAAACCTGTCAGTGATCAATAGCGACAAAAAATTGGCACCCACATTCAGCTTCAGTTCACACTCAGCACGTTTCACTCATCACTGCATGCAGCCCCAGATGATGCAGCATGACACATTTTAATGGCTGTCATTTTCGCTGGGCAATCAATATCTAGCTGTGGGTTTTGATTAGCTCTGTTGTTCAGAAGACAGCTGGTTTGACACCTCTCTCCCTCTCTCTCCCTCTCTCTCTCTCGCTCTCTCTCTCTCTCTCTTTTAAGCCATGCTACGCTGTAAACAAACTAACCTGACATCCCATCACTGAAGTCAATGGCTGTGCAAGGAAAGGCTCTGGGATTTAAGGCTAAGGAGGTAATGACAGAAAATGTTGCTATACTCACCTCTTTATGAAGAGCAGCAGTTCTTGATAGCAAATCTCCTGGACCCTTTCCATCAGGCACTGGCTCACACATTTGGCCTGCAGGACGTAACTTGTAAGGACCTAAACAGAATCCATACATGAAGGGAAAAAATGATTTACCAGTACAATATCACGCGCATGTCAGTGGCAGAAGTATGCAATGTTTTGAAGACCCTAACATATTGAGATACATATATGCATCACATGGCTGGTGTGCAGTACAGACCATACAGGAAATTAGTTAACACACTTGCTAGACTTTCATTACAAAGCTGCTATTTAACCTAAACACCATCAAATAAAATATCATACATAATTTGTTATTGTAGACCTTGTGATAGACTACAGGTATTTTAAGACACTTGTGGCTATTTTCCCCAGCTGCAGGTGTACCTGTTCGACATCCAGCTGCAAACTGATAAAATCCTCCTCGTTCTTTGGATCTTTTGAGCATCGGAACTGCTCCTCATGCTGAAGAATCCTTCCCAGCAGCTCAGGAATGACCTTCTATGGGATTGACAAAGAGCTGATTCAGTCTGGCTTCAGTGATGGGGGCATTGAATAAGCCCTTAGTGGACGTTAATATTCAGTGACAGAGCTTGCTGTTTTCCATTAATCCTCTTCAGAAAGTTACATAGTTTTACTGAAAAAGTTTATATTAAGAGCTTTGTGCAAGCATATAACAATAGATCTACATCTGGCTAAAGGCCACGTCAAAAATATCATCTCTGCAGCTAGCTAATAGATTTGCATGTACAGGAAGTGACATCTCCAATGTTAAATACCTTTACAGAATCCAAGTATTTCATCTGTGCACTTTGTAGCCAGTCTGCGATGACCAGTGGGTCAATTGCTTGGGAGGTCCGATCCAAAATATTAGAATCCCCCCTGAACACATCACTGTAAAACCACGAGTCATGGGGTATGTGTCAGAAACACAGAGAGTTTCACGGTAGTCAGGAACATCACACTGAAAAGTATGCGCTCTTTACATGGCATAGACGAGCTGGACATTGCAAAAAATTGGAGAAATAAAGCCTACAAGCTTAAGGTGGACCACAGGATGGAACAGAAACCATACGATTCATACTTCAAAGCAGAAAATGCAGAAGAAATGGAAAGTTTTTCAAATACTGACCTGCCTGACACTGCAGTGTAAATTCCCCTTAAGGAACCCTTTTTGGCTTGGCAGGAATATACCCCATGTGGACTATAAAGTGTTTCTATTTTTATGGTTATTATTATTTTTAAATCAACGGCACATAACAGCGCTCCTGAAAGCTTGAATTGGCTCTGACTTCCAGACTGTCAAAAAATTGAATTATTACCACTACAGTTACTTTAATACCATACTTAATTAGATTTCTTTTGTACTTCTCCATGGCTACTAATAAAAAGTGAGTTCTAAGTTCTAACACACATGTTGGGCTACATCTTTCTATAAATACAAGAACACTTAGAACAAATCTGTGCTTTGCAATGATTGATGAACCAAAAAAACCGTGATGTTACCTCAGGTAAACTTTGGCTACATTCTGGATCAGCTGCAAAGTTGTTTTTTCCAAGAGGTCACACTGCAAGGTGTGGTTCAGCTGTATGAACACGAAGCGATGGAGGGCCTCTTCTACACCATCCCGAACACAGGCTTCTCTAGGACCTGGGCCCTGTCTCTTAAGTTCGTCAAACACTCCATCCAGCACCTTACTGAGGTATTCTTTCAAACAGAAATTAGCCGCAGTGTGCCCAAAGTCAACCTTCAGCTGAGAAATGCTCTCGCTTACGGCCAGCTCCACCACCTTGGTCAAATCACCAGAGGGTCTGTTCTCAAGGGTGCTGGCGTTTTCCAGGCGGGTCACTCTGCTCAGCACTTCCTGGGCCAGCTTTTTTCCCAGATCCACCCAAGTATCCCCTGTGGTCCTGACTGGTACATCTGTGATGAGGGCAAATTTCAAAGTACTTAACATGGGGAGGACTTGGGAAGCAGGCCTACTACCCATCACAGGAGTCCAATTCAGGAAATTCCTAACGTCTGTACCACATTTGACATGGGTCTGCTGTATATTTTAGAAGCGAGCTGATCTAGAGCTAGAAATGATCACAGAATGGGACCCCAAGACAGCAAAGTCGTCTGCCATATTAGGCTCGTTTTTAAAACAATAACCCTGAGACATAGCTCAAGTTGCCATATTTTTTTCATTCTGCAAGTCCCATTTGTTCATGTAATTACTGTAAAGGCTGGGTATAAAACTCAGGTGCATAGCTTAAAACCCTCTGTCACATGACTTTTTCTTAAGCCTTAAACAATTATTTAAGCTTAACTTGTTTTCTTTGCTTCTACCATATTCAAATATATTATAATATGTTAGCCAAAAGTAAGTGGAGTTTTTTAAATCCCCTTTTAAATTAGCAGAAGTGAAACACACAGGATTAGTATTTAATTGCATTACAGCAAATTGCACACGAAACTCACAAACTACTGTATCCATTTGTACAGCAAAT
This sequence comes from Gymnarchus niloticus, assembly GCA_009936485.2. NCBI lineage: Eukaryota > Metazoa > Chordata > Actinopteri > Osteoglossiformes > Gymnarchidae > Gymnarchus > Gymnarchus niloticus. The sequence goes on along the minus strand of JAACJT020000021.1, from coordinate 11,881,745 downwards.
AAGTCTAAAATTTACAGCTCAAGGGTAAAACAACAGCTCGAACACTGATACATGAATTGTTTGGTCTTAAACAGAGTACTGAGAGGACTGAATCACCAGAAAGGGCATAAAAAGGAAGCATTTTATTGCATACAATGCCATTACTTACCATCTGTAAGATTATCCTTCAGTAAGGGTTGCTTGTCCTCTCTACTTTGAGACTTACTTTGCTTCCCCAGTCGCCCTCCCGTCTTCTGGATCAGCTTTGTCATATTTCTTGCCATCTTAGCGGCGGTCAACAAATCAAATCAAGTTTGCTAAACTGGGATATGCAAAGAGAAAGGTCTGGTTGAACTGCTGAGTACTGCGACTGAACATAATAAGATCATTTCCAGGTGACTGGCAGAGGGTATGTAATCCTAAGATGTTCAGTACCTGCATGGCACTCACCATGCGGCCCATCCTAATAACATTACGGCCTCAGTTAATACATGCAGCAGAATGATAACAAAATTTCAGACTAAGAAAAAACCTTTTGAGTTAATCAACTGCTTGTGGTGCAACTGAAATTGATTACAGTCACAGAAAAGAGACTGAATTCTCTGCATTATGTGAACAGCCAAGGCACTTTTGAAAGCATGTAGTGGTATGGCCAGGATGTAGAGAACACTTACCTGATCTTTTAACAGCCTCTGAGTGAGCGATCCTGCTGTGGGTGAATGTCTATATAGCACCACTCTTAGGGGTATTCCCCTGCTTAACTAATTAATTGAAAAATGACACTGATAAACTTCCTCGTCTGGGGAATTCCACCTATAAAATGCTTATATTCCACCTGCCGGAAGTTATCCTTTCGGACTCTGAACTCATTCCATGAGTGTCACTGGGATACTCTTTGGATTACTGAGACTTTTCAACAAGCCTGTGATCTTTTGTTTATTTCTTATATTCAACATATGGCCACAAAACCTTTTTTTCTAACAGAAGGTTGCTTCATTCACAAATGGTTGGATCCATGCCCAGAAAATGCAACATTAACGAGGCATTTTGGCTGTATACTGGAAAACTTGTACATGCTTATGTGGAAACTTTCTACTGAAGGTTTTGTAAATCAAGTGCAGACACAATCTTTTATTTCTCTTTACAACAGAAATGTTCAGACCACAAGCCAATAATGACATCATTTCGTTTACTGTTCTGTTGAAATATTTTCACTATGCCTGTAGTTCATACTCAGAATTCAAGATTCAATATTCTTTATTTCTCACATACATAGACATAGTGATACAACTTGCAGTGAAATGAAGCCTGGCTTCCTCCTACAGCTGTGCAGATAGATAACGTTAAATTAATGTTAGTAAAAGAAGGGCTGGAGAAGGTTACAGAAAGGGGGCAAGGAGAAGGCAAATGAGGACATCATGCCAAGGCTATACAGAAGATAAGGATAGTATATATTAAAACACTGTACATAGGCTGTGTGCAAATGGCAGATATATGTATGCAAAGATAAATACACAGAAACTGTGCATCACGCAAAGTTCAATGACCAAATAAATAAATAGATAAATATATATATAGAAAGCTGTACATTGGCAGTGGAATCTAAGTAATGTGTAGCCAATAATGTAAAGATAAATATAAAGAAAACTGTACATAAGGTGTTGTGCAGATCATTTAAAAAGTTAAATATGCAGAAACTGTACAGAAAGGTGTGCAGATGGCTAGATATAAAACCATAAGAATGCAGTCGTAACTTTATAAATGCAAAAGACACACTTACATGCCATAGAGTGGAGGCATCAGTGATTACATGACTGAGGCAGAGGTTCCTAGTTTGAGTTCCTACTTGTACAGCTTTCCTGATACTAGGTTCAAAATGGTGTGTGCATATCTCTTGATCTCTGAACTATCTTGCACTTCTTACTGGCCACTCATTGGACGTTCAGACTATCAGCACTTGGACATAAGCTGGTTCCGTGCTGTCTATATGCCTGTTTAGTATTATCCACCTCACCTGCATAACAGTTAATCTGGACAGAATCACTGCATCACAGTGTTCATGGTGACTCAGTGGTTACTGCTGTTGCTTCACACTTCCACAGCTGGGGGTTCAAATTCCACCTCCACTCTGTGTACACAGAGTTTGCATATTATCTTTGTGCTTTGTGGTCTTTTTCCCACAGTCCAAAGACATACACATTTGTAGGCTAATTGGCTTGTCTAAATTGTCCAGTGTGATTGTGCCCTACAATGGGTTGATGTCTCGTGCCTTGTACCCTAGGCTGCCTGGGACAGGCTCCCCCACAACCCTGAATAGGGTAAAGCAGTTTGTAGAATGGATGGCAATGCATCCCTTGGTTCAGTGACCAGGGGCTCCTTCAAACCCTGCTCAGACAGTAAAGCTTATTTCATGATGTGTACTTCTTCTGGGGACAGAGTGCCATTACCCAATCTGAGGTTAGCTGTCCCTTTAAAATACGAGTGCCTTGTAACTACAAACACTGCTCATTTTAAGTATCACACTTTTATAACTAATTTCAAGAAATTAAGACTCAGATTTCTTCCTAGCACACAGCTTCTGTAATAGTATATTCTATTTGCTGTAATTGCAAGGTTCCTTCACCTCTGTGCCATGCTTCATTATTAATTTCCTTCTTTACCTGCCACTAAACTTTAAGTTTTTTTATATTATTATCGTTGTGCTTTCTGCTTGATTAATGTGAACCTGCTTGTCGATGTACCCAGATATATTACAGATGAAGTTTGCACTGAACTGCATGTTTGCACTTTATTTTAGTTGATAGATACATTGTGTATTAAACATGGTTCAGGTAGGATGATGACTCTGTGGTTAGCACTGTAGCCTCACAGGGTTGCAGGCTTGAATCCCGTCCGCAGCCTTGTGATTAGGGAAGGCAGGCTCTTCCAGAGGTTGTGTAGGGTTCCTCCTACAACCCAAAAACATTTCCCTAGCTTGCATTTCCTGGAAATGGCTCCCGGATCACCGTGATCCTGAAACGGATGAGTGGCAATGAAAACTGGGTGATCGTTAAATCTTGGATTTAATTATACAATACGAATGCGAACAAATCCATATAATTAGTCATCTACCGACAAACCCTAAAATCCCCCTTTGGTTTGCACTGTCTTAAAAGAATTGCGTCACACTAATTCTGTATCATGCCACATAACATTTTGGTATTTTCCCAAAAGCAACTTTACCTTTCTCCAATTCATATTAAGCAAAGCCGGGGGAAATTTTGGGGTATTTATCTGTCATAGGACACCTTTTCCCCTCGCTGGAAAAACAACCTATTTCCAAACTACATTAGTACAAAACATGGATCTCACAGACAAAATATCCTTACCGCTATTATTCCTACATTCCGCTTTAGCAACCCACATGTTATTACACCCGACTAATTTTAAATCGCAGTTTTACATCAGGCACAATACGAATTTAACAGCGAAACGTGAACTCAGAAGTCATGAACATGAGTCATAATTCTTCATGTCTTTCGGTGACATCACTCACTACTCTGCTCGAGTAAAAACCTATCGCGAGACGAGACTATGTTAATCTTCTACTCACAATGGAGGAGTCGCACTAAATTTTGATTAGCATCAGAATGAGCAAATGTCTGCAAGCGTCGTCATTCGAACAAACTAATACGTCCAATGGTCTTTGACTAGGAGGCGGGGCTAATGAAAGGCCGAACAAAGATTGACAGTCATTTAGTGGTTAGGGTTTTCATTCTGCGTTTGCGCTGCAGTGGAACGTTCTAGAGGTAAGCGGTTGGCCAGTTTATGGGCAAAAATAGTAAATATATTTTGTTATTGTCACATAAGAAAGAGACGTGTACAATTCACCATGTCGAGAAGTAGTTATCTACCTGAAGTTATTCTACCACGCATCTACGTGTTTCCGTAGTGAATTAGCTAGCGTATGGGATCTGCTGGTACAATCGCATTTAGATTTACCTAACGTTTATGTTTGTCTTCTTTTCACTCGTTTTAGATACCCCGTTTCTGAGGGCGTCTCGCATCTCTTCCCAAAAAGGGTTTTCAATTATTCCTCTACGTGAAAACCCGATTCTGTTCTATTAAGGGAACGCACCCTGAGCTGTTGTGCGACCTGCAGCAGTCCTCGGAAAAACGCGCACACACAGGCACACACTTCACTGCGGCTCAGGGCGACCAGCGGTGTGTTTATGTCTTTATTTTACGAACACGGTGAGTACGCCCACGACGACCGCTTCGCTGCCCGCTGGCTCCGTGTGGAATGCGCGGACCAAGATGGCGCCGCTCCGCGCGCACACACGGCTCTCAGTGCTGAGTGGTGACGCATTCTGCGCCACTGAGCTCCGCGAGGCGCCTGCCGCGCGCCTGTATGTGTGTTAGTCGTACCCTTATTTATTGGTACGCACGCCCGTCTGTTTGTTCGTGCTCTGTGTTGCTTCTAATCTCGTTAACCCCGAGGTGACCACAAACCTTTACTTTTCTCCAATGCGTGAATTTTCCATGGTGGTTCAACTCCATTGCCTACGGATGCCTGTGTGCTCCGTTATCAAGTAATCGACTTAATGGTGTGCTGGTTTTTAAGTTTCCGCTGCTGCGACGCTTCTCTGGATTGCATTGGTCACCTGCCCAATGCCGTGTCGCAGAGTTATTTAAGAGAATTGCTTGTATTTGGACAGCACTACTGTGTGTTGAACAGCCATATGATGCGAAGCTGAAGTTACGGGCGGCGCCTGGTGTGAATGCACCCGGCCAAATCGAAATTTTGCCATGTTGGCGTGTGGGGAGGGATTGTTCTGGGGTCTTCTGGTTGCCAGCGTGTGGAGTTTCAGCTATGTGCTGGCCCGCTGCTTTGCGATCGGCAGACAGCGTTTTCCAAATGTTTGTTCTGCACCTGTGTGGAATTTAAAGTGTGCATTGCTGGGAACCAGCACTCACACACGCTCTCTCTCTACCCCCTCTGTTTTAGAGCTGTTGCGCAGCTGTTGGAACCTGTGTGGGGTACACTTAACCTGCCAGCAAGGGAATTGCAGCCTCGGGGGCAAAATCTTTTTCATGTCAGAGGCCGAGCACGCTTACAGTCGTTTATGTCATCCACTCTTCTCAAGACAGAAGATACCAAAAAATTGCCGTCAGAGATCTTTTTATTCTACTGATAAAGTTGACACAGAGTCAAAATGTCTGTCAACGTTAACCGTAATGTGTCAGACCAGTTCTATCGCTACAAGATGCCCCGTCTGATTGCTAAGGTGGGTATGATTAGGGTGGGTGGGACTCCTCATGCTGTCCACGTGGAAAAAGCTGCCATTTGTTGATCTTGTCAGTATTAGAGCGGCTATTGCCAAAAAAAAACTGACCTACTTTGCATGTCTTGCAGGCCTTTCAACAAAGGAGTTGTAGTACTTAAGGGTGGGGGTAGCTTTCTGTCTGGCTGATATTTTAAATTCCTGGTTCACGTGGCTCTCTGAATGGGTGCTCGTGTTGCCATCCTACATTAGAGCTTAGAAGTTGTACATATCTCATCCAAAGAGGGTGAAAAGTTGTAGTGATGGCTAGTCAAAGCAGATGTGAGTTGTCCATTTCTACATGGCATTGGTAAGGTCCTGGAAGTATTTAGTTTCAGAAAATTGAATGATCATCATGTGATCCCCCCCGCATCTTCCAGGTGGAAGGCAAAGGAAATGGAATCAAGACAGTTATAGTCAACATGGTTGATGTTGCGAAGGCACTGAATAGGCCTCCGACGTGTGAGTATCTTCCCCCCCCCCCCCCTCCTTTCCCACTTCGGGGTTGTTGGGGGGTTTGGTTTTTTTTTTCTTTTTTTTTTTCTTTTTTTCACCAAGTATTTTTTGGTTTGTGT
>JAACJT020000021.1:11847193-11871987 GCA_009936485.2 Gymnarchus niloticus | reverse complement strand
GGGGGGAGGGGGGATTTGGGATGAATCACATCCCGTATTGGATTAAAAGAGGACACGGCCTTTTACTTTTCCAGGAAGAAAGAGCTTTTTTTTTAACTTCTACTATTGCCTCTTCTCCACCAGATTGTGCCAGTGACCGGCCAGTGCTGGAACCTAATCTATTGCGAACTGGTGCGAATTTCCACCGCCTTCATGGCCAAATTCGATGTGGTGTACGCCACTGATCTGCTGCACCTGCAACCCAAAAGAAAACACAGGTGATTACACCCTCCTTTTCCAAGCATTGCTCCTAACTGGCAGTATATGTTCATACAAAGATGTGCCTATCCGATATTCTGTGCAAAAACACTGGATCGGTTATCAGAAAAAAGTAAAGTATGTAGTAATCAAATCTTATACATAGGCAAGCCGTGCTTCACATTCTCAAACCAGCATTTCATTTCTTAATAACCCCTTTAAGGGACTTAGAGTTTGAACATTTTTAGACGGCTATATTACATATGGCATGCAAATGGTGTGATTAAAGTTGTTTAACCGGAAACAAAAAAAATAAAGACAGTCAGACTGATATTAAAGATTAAAAGTCTTTTTCAGTGTTGAAAACGTGGTATTGAGCCATCCTAATTGAAAGACAATTATACGTCTTTACCAGTTCAAAGAGACTGTCAGAAATTTAGATGATACTTTAATGTTTAAAAGACTGTGATGCTAGCAGTTTGCTAAACTATTTGCTGTTAGGAAGAATCCCCACAGCAAGGACAGAGAAAATATTTTGAAAGAGCCTTCAATAATCTTAAAAGGGGCATCAGATCAGGAAAAAAAGAATACAATGGCATCAGAAGAGAGAAACATGAATAGAATGCATTATTTGTATGTTTGCTGCTAGGCCTGTTTTTTCCCCCTTTATTGTATTGATTATGTACATACCCTAAATATACACTGCCTGGCCAAAAAAAAAGTGCACACAGCAACCTTTCATTGGACCATCTTTAGCTCTGAGCAGCATTTGTCGTGGCAGTGTTTCAATGAGCTTATGCAGTGTCTCAACATTTTTTTCATACTAGATTTGCATTCTTGTGTCAACAACAGGAGAGTCGAACTACTCCATAAAATCTTCATGCTCCCTGAACCTCTTTTACAATCTGAGCTTGAAGAATCTTGGCATTTTTGTTATGGATTACACCAATGCTGTCAGGGAAGGAAAAAATCCATTGATGGGATAACCTGGTCATTCAGTAGATTCAGGTACTCGGCTGATTTCATTTTATTGCTGCATAATTTTGCTGAGCCTAGACCAGACTGTTGGCTCTTAAGTACTGTATTTGTCTTTTTAAATTGAAATGGTGATGTTTTTTTGGCCAGGCAGTGTACAAATACAGAGGCAGAGCAGGTATTGATCAATGCAAAGGCTGCAAAATGTGTGTCCCGGTAGAGTGGCATTCCGTTATTATTAAGCATTTTCCATAGTGAAGTTTTATTGTGGTGACAATGTCAGTAATTCTCCTAGTCTAGGTGGGTGTGTGCTTGGGAAAGGATTGGAACCGGCAGTCTTGAGTCCATGGCTTCTTGTGCAGTTCTATTACAGCTCTGACTACTGTAGAAAAGAAAATTAAGTGACTTGCACAGCGGTAATTGTATCTATTCCTGGCTACTTGTTCTGCTGGCAGTCTTAGCTGATAGAGTAGCATATATGCCTTAATTTTCATCTTTAGGTATTTGTGTACTTATTGAACTCCAAGATAAAAAGTTTGTCGTAGTTATACAACTTGTTTGGTCAACAAAATCTAATAAAGTTCTTAAGTTGAATACATTAACCAAATAAAGTAGGTGAAAATGTATTTGAAGTTGTTGACACCAGCACAAATGCAGTGATTAAACGATGCTAATTTTGGCTGTGAGTATGATGAAATAACATCTGCAGCTTTTTCCTCCTACTTATATTATTTGAAATATTTAATTATTCAACATTTCCTCATAAAATGTCATGGACCAGTGTCTAGAATCATTATCCCACAATTATAAGGCTGAGTTGTGTGATGCATTGTGTGATTCAGAATTCAAGATTGCCTATTTTAATGACACCAGGAAAATAAAGCAGTCCGATTTAACTGGCTTATTATTGGCACAATAAGCAAGAAAAAGTTGAGGGTCAGGGCATGAAAGCAGTAATTTACACCGATACCTTGAATACAACGCGTAGAGTGACGTGTTCTGAAAATTTTACGAAATTACAAAAGATATGAGTTTGCAGGGTTAAAAAAAATCAAAAAGATCAGCTTATTTTTGTATTGCCACCAGATGGCACTGTTGATTCTATCAGCGCACTTAAATGGAAGAGGAAAGATGACTGAATATGATTTTTGTATTTATGTACTTCAGTTAGGTACAGTGGCTTAACTATATGTTATATCTATATATTTATATATATAGTATAGGTAATGTTTTTTCTGATAAAATGTTTTTGAAAAGGTTACATAAATAGCAAAAACAAACATGGATTTGCAATCACATAATCAAACCAACCAGCCATCTCTCCAACTAAAGGTATCATTGTGAGTAAATATTAAACTGTTCAAACTGTTTTTTTGTTTCTCTGAGTACTGGATGACAAGTTTATGCCAGTGAGATGAGGTCACCACAAGGCACGCTGGGGTTTCACAGTGAAAATGCCATTCCAAGCCTGGGGGTATGTCACCCAGTGCTGTTTGTTTTAAGTAAGTAAAAAAGATCTCACAAGGTGATTCATCTGTGAGCCTTCCATTGCAGTTGGCTGCTTTCTGCTTGCTCTCTTGTCTGTGTGAATAGAATCTTTCGAAGCAGTCTTCAGTCACACAGGAAGTGCAGTGTGTGGGAAGCTGCAGCCCCCAACCCCCCTTGCCCATTTAGTACGGAAACACAAAGCCTCCACGAGAGAGCAGTTGAACAGCCGAGGTCACCCTGCTCGCTTCTGCGTGACAGCCCATCACCAAGTTTTGGGTTTTATCGTCTACCTCCTTAGCAATTCAAACGTGTCACGCTTCCGTCTTGGGGTGCCATTTGGACTTATGTGTCCTGGTCTTTTCAGCCCTGAGGGTGTAAAGTTGTGTTGCTGGGTGACAGAGGAAAAGTTTGACCTTGTAATAATGTGTGACTGATCTGCTGACAGTCAAACCTCTTTTCTCATTGCTACTGTTTTTATTTGAAATGCTTAGGTAAAGAAAACTTTCAAAAGGGTTTACACATTGCTCCTTAACAAGGGTTTATTTATACAAACTGAATGGAAGCCATCGTTTTGGTCTTTTAACCATATTTAATAATCCTTTTTACAATTTGGGAGAATTAGTTGGAGAGTAGTGTAAGTTCTCATACAGAAGCAATACCATGAATTAGATTTTTTCCTACTTAAAATATTAATGGATATACATATGTAAAGTGCAGTTTTCGGCAGATCAGCTTCTAAAGCGGAATTAAAAAAAAAAAAATGAGATATGAAAGTTGGATGTACAGGACTAAGACAGAATAAATTGCATTACATGTGTGCAGGTGCTAAAGAAATACTATCAGTGATAACGCCTTCCAGAAAAGACAGGCCAGTTTGGCAATGAAAAACTGATTATGTCTCCTTGTTAATATTACACCGCTCTTCATCCACATCCAAGAGCAGTTGGCTGGTCTTGGGAAAACAGGGCTGATCAAACTGCTGCTCCAATCCCTGAAAAAAGCTCCTTCGAAAGTTCACAAAAACTGCTTTGTGTGTCGAGGCAGGCTGAGGGAAAGGCGAGTGACCTCTAACATGTCTATCCATGCCCTGACAGCCCCATCTCACTCTGACAATGATAAGGACAAAACAGAATGCTTTGTGGGAGAGCCAGCTTTAGTGACATGAAAACACTATCACCTGGAAACACAATCATTTTCTGTGTGTCCATCTCTCGATTCTCTTGAAATGCTTCTCAAGTTGAACTAGCCCCAGGCAAACACACACAGATGCAAGCTGTGCAGTTGTGAGCTCCTTGTGACCACCAAAATTTGGATAACAATGGCTACTAAATGAATGAATGCATGCAAAGGAATGTCATGCTTCTCAAAGGCTGAGACAAGTGGGACAGGTGAAGGTTCTCACGGAGAAGCCTCTCAAGGTTTCCATTATTTCTCAATTTTGAAAAACCTGCAATGGTCAGATGCAGAGCAATCTGACTGACCCAGAGGAGCAAAACATTTACTTTTGCAACAAATGTACCAGAATGCTGAAATCAGTCTCAGATTGTGTTGCGGGACAAGGGTTGCACCAGTCAAAAACACCCATGTTCTCCATCTCCCAGTGAAACTCCACAGAAATAGGGTGGGAGGTCTACAATCCCCTAAGATGGAGATCTATGAGCAGCCACCCTGACAAGAAGTGTTCCCACACCCAGATTACGTCACTGTTACATGCTGAGGCTGGCTGTGACACAGCCCCTTATATAATGTATGATGTAAAGCAGGTATTCGGTGAGACCTGCAGCTGAAAGCATGCTATATTTACCATAGACAGGCCTGTGTTTTGCCCACACAAGCGTGAACCAGCATCCTTTTACCCCATCCAATTCCCCCCCCCCCCCCCATTACTGATGTAGCCCCAAGTCTACGCATAGGACTGCGTTGTTTTCAGATAGGATCGTTTACAGCGGCCGTTCAATATGTGAGTCACGGTATCTATACACAGAGTAAACCCGTCTGAAAATGAAACTGTGGAGAACCGCATACCGCTAAATAGGATGCTCAGTGATGATATCCAAGTAGGAGACGATTAGAAAGCAGAATGATTCGGAGTGCCTTAAACGATTCAATTTAGCATGACCTATCTTGATATCTTGGGCAGGTTGCCCCCCCTCCCGGTAATCACCCTAGCAACAACAACAAGAATCACTTCTTTGGCAGCAGCGCCAATGGGCTCTACAGGATGCGTCTTTCCTCACTTCCTCTAGTCGTGCAGGGCTTGGCTAGTACTCTTCAGTCACTGGGCAGCCATCTTGGATCTAGTTATCAGGCAGCCCTTACTTAGGGGATGGGAGGAATCGGACCGACAACGTCTTTTTCAGACCATCGTTACCTTTAAAAGCTAAGGCGTTGGGCGTCGGAATCCAAATACTAACTGGACCTTTAATTGGCGCGATTGAGCGGCAAGCTGGCAGGGAAATCTGAGACTGCATTTACGCGAACCCCTTCCCCTTGTCTCAATGCGGTGCAGTTGTACAGGGCCTGTATAGTATGTGTATGTGCAGTTTACTTCTGACTGTAAAGGACCAGGGTATACTGCTATCTGACTGAGATCGGACTATGGTTTGTGTTTGGTCAGGTAACTCTGCACGAAGAAAACGCCTTTTTCTTTTATGCGGCTGATTTTTTTTTTTGGGAGGGAGAAGTAGACACTTGTGTTTTTTTTTTCTTCTTCACAGGTGTTTAATAAGGCATAATGCAGGTGGGCATATTACTTAGATTGCTACGTAATTAGTGTACTCAGGATATCCTCATACTCAGACATAAACTTAAGTTTCCATTGGGCTGTCGCTGGATGTTACTCTTCAAGTCCATGGTTTTTAACAGAGGTAAGCAGATAAGGATCTGCATTTCACCTCATTAAGGTGCAGCAAAATTCAGTAAATAAACAGAAGCACCCCAGGAAACTACACATTGATGAAAACAATGTCAACGAGAACGCCACTGCCTACGGTCAATGAGCGAGACACTGAAAATGTAAGTATTTGACCATTTCGAGATGGCACAGTTTAATGACTCAGGGGTGGGTCATTCTCCATCGGTTCATCTTATATTCTCCGTACAAGCGCTATTGAGACCTTTTCTCGCTGCTATTTTCCGTCTTCTGTGGTTTTCGGGCAAACGTTTACCGCGTTCGTTGCGTTTTGCTAGGTCCAGTGTTGTTTGTGCTTGTATGTCGTTTTGTTAGACTGTGTCGCATAGCGCATATGTTGCTCAAACTTCATCACCAGGGTAGGCTTTTTAAACTGACACATCCTCCAAGACGCTCGCTCACTAGCGACAAGGAATCATGCTGCCTGCGTCGACGGCACAGCTTCTCCTTTCTGCACCAATGCAGCGAATGAATCGCCCTAACGTCTTCCCTTTGTGTGCCTTTCCATCCCAGAATCTGATCGTTTGTCACTCAAGCGAACAAACCACAAGCATCCGTTTGCAGCTGAAACGTGTTATAAAATGTACGCTCGCAGCGCAGACGTTTAAGGTTTGACGAGCCATCCTAGCGTCAAAATGTGTCCATCTGATGCACGACCCTAAATACTGCGGTCAGTATCGATATTCCCTTCATCCGACTGTTTTAAAGCAACCGATGACGCCTGCTTATTACATGCCCAAGAATGCTGGCCGCCGTTGTGTGGCACGGGTCGCAGTAAGAGAGTCAAACTAAAGCTGCGTCGTAACCGTTATTACTACCACAAAGCCGTTCGTTCCCCTTGGAGACAGTGAAATGCTATAAGTCTAACGTTTTTGCACGGCTCTTCGGTGGGCTGACTGGTGCGATGGCTGTAATCGCGCCGAGCTGCGGGCGCAATCTGTTCATAGGAAAGCGTTCCGCCTGCCGGCGGGTGGTGGCCGGGCGCCGCGTGCGTGCGTGCTTACCTGCCGTTGAGGCGGACGTCGGGCGACTCGAACAGCCTAACGGACGCCTAACGGACGCCCAACGGACGACCGCCACGAAGGCGGTTCGGTACAGTGTGGATTGCCGGCTCAACCGCCGTTGTAAGTGAAAGCGGCTGTAATAGGTATTAAATTTATAACCTAGATGGGACATGTGGGATTTGACTCTCTTAGGACTTAAACAGTGTGCTGGAGCGAGGAACCAGGCCATTTTGGAATATATAGTTAACTTTGCGGGAATGTGGCCGGCATGAATTGAAGCTCCAGTGCCTTGCATGGTGTATGATTGTGTAACGTTTTATCATTTTATGTATTTAGGCTTTTGGGATTGGCCAAATCTGAAAGGTGTATCTAAAGTCTGAACCCGTTTATACATCCGTATGACTGATTTATTCCAGCAAAATTACAACAAACAAATTGTATCTCTCTGCACGTGCTATACAGTATGCTCTCAACCTAAAGGTTGTTTGGACAAAACTGTCTTTTAAGTAGACACATGTAAATAATTGTTAGCTTGCAAATTGATGTTGACCACATCCTGTTTTGCTGGTGTGGGTGATAACTTCAGCTCAGGTTTTCTGGTCTAAAGTTTGTCATTTTGTAGATGTGCTAACTGAAATCCCATCAGTTGATTTTGGTCGAAGTCAAGTCTCACTTGTCACGAGGCTCATTGTCTAGCTGGTATGGTACCTACCACTACAAGTTTTAAATCCCCTGTTGTGCCCTTATTAAAAGGCTGTGTAGCTGTGAAATTCACACTACTCCGTGTTGTCTGTTTTGTCCTATAATATTGCTACCATGATAACAGAACCACATACTCTTGCGGTATATGGCTTAAGTATATTTGGTAGTGTTGCGACAAAAGAGGCTTCAAAACTCATGGTGTGTGGGAGCATCCCACATGACCAATCAATACTGGCAATCATTGATTAGTTGTTTTGGGTACTTTCACCAACCACAAATTTTGAAACTTCATTTATCGCCTGCATTGATTGGTAGTTCAAGATATTCCCACCCGCCTCATTTGTCCAATCACTAACATTTGGTATACATCCCCAAAAGTCCCAGAAACACTGCTCCTGATGATCAAAATATTCTTCATTTCCCCTTTATTCTACATACTGATGGCTAATGTTTGATTTTTGTCTTGAATTGACCTTCTGGTCAAAAGCCTAGGTCCTTAACTACTGTGGTTCCTACTCATGCCTTTGCATTGCTAAGTGATGTCTGTTTTTAGAATGAAGTTTTCTTATGTCTTCTTAAAGCCCTTTTATGCAGGCGGCTGCATGTCACTTATTATACTTTATTCAGTCAGATCCACATAACGTTGCTCATGCTATTGCTTCAGAGCCTTTGTGAATGTTCAGTGTCATGCACTCTTCACACCTCTCTGGATTGTTTTACTTTGGGGTTGTTGAAAATTGCCAGCTTTAACTTGCGACATCCCTTACAGCACACTTCGCACAGTGATGGGCGGACGGAGGTCACCACACGACCTGGCCGCTCCGGGGCTCGCTGCCGGAATTCTGTTGCCTCCTGTACGGATGAGCAGCCGCACATTGGCCATTACCGGCTGCTGAAGACCATCGGCAAGGGCAACTTTGCAAAGGTTAAGCTGGCACGCCACATCCTCACAGGCCGAGAGGTGAGACAGGGCGAGTGGGTTCTGATTGCCTGACTATCCAGTGGCCAGACCCCTAGGCAGGTTGCATTGATAAGACTGTTGGTATTTCTTTTTGTGGGACATATCAACACTGCATGTCTGTATGTGTCTGTAAGCTGATAAACGACATGTTTCCTATGTTTAAGCTCTTTCACCTTTGTGCAGCGATTGGTCCCTGGGAATTACACAATTTGGTTTGTGTACTTGCACATATTTCAGGGTGAACTATCCTGATTTCCTGTGCATGTGTTTATTGTATAGTTGCATGTAAAGTGCGATGGAAGTGTATGAATGCCACTCCAGTGTAAAATACTTCACTCTTTTTCTAGGTTGCAATAAAAATCATTGATAAGACGCAGCTGAATCCTACCAGTCTCCAGAAGGTAAACTCCTCCTGCCTTCTGTTTGTGTACAGGGCCTCATGGTCCTTGTTAGTCAGGAAGCCAAACTGCTCTCTGCACATTTCTCAGTGCGTGCAGATGGTAGGCTGTTACATTGGTTCTGTTTATAGCTTGTTTTTCAGTTTGTAGTCCTAGTTTGTGAACTGTTTGGTTCAAGGTTTTTCCCTTAGTCAGGTATTGCCGCATTGCAAGTACAGGAGTCCCTGTTGTTTTTGAAATGTAAAGGGGTAGACAAAGGTCATACTATATTGGCACCACGATGTTCATGAAGACATGAGTGGGGAGGGAAGTATGTGAGAGTGTGGTCTTGGTCCAGTCTGGGTAAAGATTGTCACATTGAGTCAGATCACTAAGACTGAATGGTTGAGTCTCTTCTTCGAAGCTGTGTTTTTGTTTAACCTTTCAGTGGTTTCTGCTTCAATAGAGCCACTTTTGTCTCATTGCTTCAGTATGTAAACTTTGACCTCATTTTGGGGTCATGTGCTAATGCATATCTGCAACCCATGTAATTTTAAAAACTGAGCATGTCTAGATGGAATTTCCCATATTGTGAACCAACAGAGGATGCCTACTTTTTATATTCTGTACACTAATCTGTTTCTCTTTGGACTAGAAATATTCGACATGGCCTGAAAAATGAGGTCATGTAGGCCTATCTCCTTGGGTTTGATGGCCTATGTTTATATGTCCAGTTTCATAATATGTAATGTGTTGCGTTGCTTTTGACATTTAAGTCGCCTCAATGCACGGTCTGACCTATGCTGTTGCTCTTTGGTGTACATGACAGCCCACAGACTGTGATGCTCTGTCACTAATAAGCGTTAACCCTAACTCTTTTTCAGACTTGTGTTGTCAGCAGTGATATACCACTGGTTGTAGAGCATCATGGGAAGGTTAGATACAAGTCTAGGAGTTCTCTGGGGAGTTGGATTTCAACTGCTGCTAATTATATCCGAAGCATGGAAATAAGAATGAGAAGGTTATGTAACCATGTGGGCCTAAGTTGGGATAGGGGTTTGATCTTTCTTGGGTTGAATGGAAATGTGGTTTGGGATGTGGTGGTATTGAATCTACTGTGTGGAGCACAGGATCTGTTGGGTTGGGCATGCTGTTATGGGTCCTGTAGCAGGCCCCTTTGACCTAGGCTGCTGGTCAGTCTCTGCTCAGCACTGAAGTCTTTTATTTTGTGTAGCATTGTTGACAGCTGACTAGCAGGTTGTTGGTGCATAAGGGGTGGCTCCTTTTCATCACTCGCACAGTGAGTACAGATGACACTTGGTAGATGAAGCACAACCAATGGACAGAAAATGAGGGTATGACTGCTTATTTAGGCAGTCTGCATGGCTGCTTAGTGATGCACCTACTAAGATTTAGACTGGAGCACCCTGCAATGGCATGAACACTTCCACAAGTTATATCTGTGCCCCCTTCCATGCGCTACCTAACAGGCCAGTGTTGTAGAGTTGAAACTTCACGTGCCCCAGTGAAGACTCTAATTCTCATGCTGTATTTGGATATTACAGCTGATGGGTAGCAGGTACCTGATTAATCACTTTGTGTTCCATCTCTGGACCGTTAATTCTATAGCAATGTAGTCTGAGTCCCTATTTTCCAATGTTAAATCTTGTTTCCAAAACACTTTGTCTATCTCATTATGCAGCTGAGTTGATACATCTTTGTCCTAATCCTGCAAATGCAGACCGCTGGCAGGTCAAGTTCTTCATCACAGTGTGATCACACCTGAGGGTTTTAAACTGGGTCTGGGAATTTACTGGGAAGTTGCCAGTTAAGACTGGCAATGTGCACAATACAATACACAAAGGTCTAGCAGAGAGCTAATAGAATCCATTATGTGTTGCAGTCTTTCCAGTTGACTACTTGAGCACAATAACAGACTTTCAGCATTAAACCTTTCGTTGTTAAACCCTCCCAGCAACGTTGCGTTTTATGCTTTCGTTATTTTTTGTTTTTCAGCAGACGTGCATGGTTCTCTTACATAAGGGTCTGACTGTGGGTGTTCTGGTCCATTGCATTTCCATGGGCTTGATTAACCCTCTGTAGGTTTTGGAGTCACATTTGAATAATTCAATATTAAATCAAGCTTAGCTAGAGCTCTGTGGAGCAGATGGGGAAGATTAGGTTAGGGTCTGTTGTGGATCATTTTCTATACTGTTGGACCCCCTGAAATACGGATCTTAGCTTATTTTACAGAGCATGATTTTATGTACCTTAATGTATGTCACAGCTTAACATTGTACAGTGATCCAGTTCAAAAGAAACCTGGGAAAAAGTGCAGCTTAAAATGGAACACCATTAATACTGCTACTGAAGCATTGTAGTGTAAGCACCTGGCTTAAAGGTACAGCTTTAGAGCATTGGGAAGGTGAACTGGCAGCTGTGTGGTACAGTACCATGGCCTGCATTGACCCTGTACTGATGGCTGAATTAGTGCCCAGTGACACTGCGGTAGTGCCGAAGAGGTACCCCACTGCATGTATAGTTTGACTGCCGGGAGTTTGAGGCCTGTTCTTGCACGCGTACTCGCATACCTTCGAAGTTGAAGGAATGTCTTCATTGGACATGAAGCTAATATAGTGGCTGCTTTTGAGGATTTTACTTTCCAAAGTCTTGGTCTGGATTTGATAATTAACTAATCGTGTTCTCCTCTTTAGGACTTTAACTCTTTTTAAATTCTAATCACACTAACTTTAAAAGACTTAAAAATTAAACTGTTTTTGTTGTACTGTGATACCTCTTAAAGTTTTTCCCATCACTCCAGCTGATGGATTTTATCTGAAGAAGCCAAACTGTCGTTTTCTGCATTCTGCTTGTGCTGTTTAGCGTGGGTACCTTGATAAAGGGTGCAGCCACATAGCCTGATGTTGTGCTTGGGCCTTGAAACAATCAGCTGCAGGTCTACAGAGGACTGATGATTAACTTGCAGTTAGGGAATGAGATGGGATGTGTGTTTGCAACACACATGCCTGTGGGGCCCCCCCAGGAATGTGAATGACACCCTTGCTTTGGGAGGTCTGTTAGACAGACAGACAGACAGGCAGCTGCTGTCAGTCTAGCACACACAAGCAGTATTGATTCTGCCTGTTTCAGTGAGTATGAGATGGGTGAACAGGTGTCCATGTTTGCCGAGGGGGTGTTTTTTTTTGTTTTGGAGTGGGGTTTGGCTGGATACCCATCTTAGTGCCATTCCTCCGTTGTCCTGGGTATGCCATGTATTGTCTCTGCTGTTGACTTTTATTTGCAGTGAGATTGGTCTTTTGATTTTTAAAGTTAGATTTGATGGTCCTTGTACCTACAGCATCTTGTGCTTTCCCATTAGTTTATGGTTTATTTATGGCTCACCCACCCCCTCCCCGAACCTGAGACTGCTGGGCTGGAGCTCCTGATAAGCCTCTTCTGAGAAGTCACCAGCCCTCCTGCCCCATGGTGTTAGTCGGAGCTGCAGGCTGGGGCTCAGCTTTTAAATTCCACCTTCCAGACATCAAAGGGTGGAACAGTCGTGTTTTTTAATTACTGGGAAATAACGTAATTTCTCTGTTTCAGTCTCCACCCCACCCACTGCCACCACTTGCATCCTCATATTTTGAGGATATGTTGATACTTTTCAGGTTAGAATTGCGTGCTCCTGTATTCTCTCGTCTACAGGTTGGTTGTTTTGTGGGTCATGTGACTGTTGTGCCTTTTTTCCTTGCTGTTAAAAAAGGTGGGCTCATGTGACAATGGACTCTGTGGTGGCTAAGCTTGCCAGCCCTGACGGGTATTTCTGGGATGGTTCCTTTCCTATTATTGCACAAGTAAGGTTTTTCTTGGGAGAATTCTTGTCATTCTGTGATGTGACGATCCCCCCCCCCATAACTCCTATTTTATCCTACACTGCATCCAAAGCAAAACTATATGTAGAAAAACTGTATGTGCTTTTCTCCATAAAAATAGATGAATCAAAGGCAGTTGTGTTCTGAGAAAAATCCCAGACAAAGACAGGAGTCAGTCTTAATTGATTCAAAGCCATTTTACACTCTCCTCTGTGTGATGTCTACTCTGTGTGGAGCAGGCAATATTTCCTCCATGTGTTTCACATGCTGGTGACCTCAGGCAGTAGGTGGTCTCTGTCCTTCTCTGGGTAGGCTGCTTCCTGCCCCCCTCCTATGCTCTCTGGTGGATGTGTGTCTGTAGTGGCACTATTTCCCACCCTGTGTGAGTCACTGGCCTGCCTGGCTGTAGACAGTAACCAAGCAGCTTATTTTTGCCTCGATTTTTAGCTAATAGCTCAGATAAAAATGTATCTTAGAAAATATCTATACACCTTAAGACCCCAGGTCCAAAGTACAATAGCAAGTCCTTACTTGGACTTGAACCGACTAGTCTGGATGTGTTACTGCTCTGATTGTGTGCTTTCTTATGGACCTCTGTAACAGACAGAAAATGTCTAGTTTCAAACCCAGGAGAGCCTGCCTCTTTATTTAAAATTTGGTTTTTCAGGTGTCTGTCTTGACTGCCTTCTCCCTCCCCCTGCTCAGCTACAGGTTTTCCCACAGGAAACCTGAATGTTGCTGTTAGTGTTGAATCTGGTAAGGCTTTCCCCTCTTCCTTTTGTCTGCTGGTATTAGTTTATTTTTCCTCCTTCTGCAATCCTGTTATTGCAGTACTACAGTCGCTTCTGTTGATCCCTGGTCTTAGCCCACTTGCGTCCTTCTCTGGTGCTCTTCCTTTGGGGTCGCTTTTTGCTCTGTATGGTAGAATCTGGGTCACAGGTGTTCATGCCTGCAGGTGTGCTGTAATTTCGGCACTGTTCCAGCAAGGCAACTAGGGTAGCAAGATCCTGGGTTCAGAACAGCTGCATCTTCCCACTGTCTCTGTGTACTGGTAAGTCACTTTAGCTGAGTGGGGCGTCACGGTGTGTCTTCCACTTCTCGTCTGAAGGCCACTGAAGCCAAAGCTCTGTTTTCCTCTGCCAGGGCCAGCCAGTATTGACCACAGTCTTAGCAGAATAGTACTTGTGGGATGTTTGAGGACAAAGCTTATTGAGTGCTCTGATTGAGGGGTGAGCCATGGAGGAATTTTGAGTAGTTAATGGTACCTGGCCCTGCTTATTTTTGTGCCAGTGGCAAAAGATGCACTAGGTGCTTATCCATATACCGTTTAGCTTCAGAGTGCAGTGGAAGTCATGTGTTGTGCTAGGAAGGAATGGACCAAGTTTAAATTGTTCAATTAACTATCTCATAAGAGCACCCCAAAAGAGAATTTGTACTTCTACTCTGGGAATGCCCTGCATACCCACTGATTAAAATATAGACCTACCGCCATGTAGCAGCTGTAAGGGGGCAAATGAGTACCAGACCACACTGCTTTGTGTACAGGAGTATAATACAGAATGACATTTTGGAATTGCAATAGCATTTTTGAGGTACAACAACGAAGAATAAAATGGAAGTAATCATTTTGTTATGCTTGGGGTCCACGTTGTAGTCATGATATAAAGCAGCTTGCCTTACCCTAGTTTTCGGAAATGGTCATAAATATCACTAAGAAAGGTGTGGATAGGTGCAGACTTACCATCCATGTCTAGGCACTTATTTTGGTGTGTCTGACTGTCACCTGCAGAATTTAAGGTAATTGGTCTGGCAGAAGCAGAGACTTTTGTTTTAAAAAAAAAAAAAAAAAAAACTCCCTTCCTCTTGGTCAGATTATTCGTAGTTATGGCCTTAACTTTCACTGCTATGCTGATGATATTCAGTTGTATCTCAGTACTTCAGTACTCACTCCCCCACAGACTCACCTCCCAGAAAACTAACTGATTGTATCACAGATCTAAAGCTTTGGATGCAGGATAACTTTCTCAAACTAAATACTAATAAAACTGTTACTGGTCGGCCCCAACTCCCTACTATCTAAATCATCCAATATCTCTTCTTATTGGTGTGCTTGTTAACCCTGCACCTGTTGTCAAAAATCTTGGTCTTCTGTTTGACCAATCACTCCACTTTGAACCACACATTGAAATTTTGGTGAGGGACTTTATTCTGTCATCTCCGTAACATTGCTTGCCTTTGCCCTTTTTTGTCCTTTAATGATGCACAAACTCTGGTTCATGCTTTCATCGTCCCATATTGATTACTGTAATTCCCTCTGCATCGGCCTCCCTTCAAAATCTATACAAAAGTTACAGTACATTCAGAACTCTGCAGCTCGAGTTCTCACCCACACTAAGTGCTCTACTCACATCAGCCCCGTTCTCTCTCAGCTACACTGGTTACCAGTTCAATCCCATATTAAGTTCAAGATCTTGCTTCTCACCTTTAAAGCCCTACATAACCCTGCTCCTCTCTACCTCATTCAACTCCTGACTCCTTACACTCCTTCTCGCTCTCTCAGGTCTTCAAGAAATAATCTTCTTACTGTCCCATGCACCAGACTCTGAACCATGGGCGGCAGGTCCTTCAATGCCATGGCCCCCAAACTCTGGAACACTTTCTCAGTCTCGCCGTGGTTGTTCTTTTTTCTCTTCTTTCAAATCTGAATTGAAGTCTTTTCCTCACTTTCTGTGTTTTGTTTTTCATGTCCCTTTTTTTTTTTTTTTTTTTTTTGTAAAGCGACCTTGGGATTATGAAAGGTGCTATATAAATGTAACACATGGATCGGCACCGTTCTGTTAGTGCCATTCCTTTTGTGAGAGTTGTAGTCCGTTCAATGGTAGATAATGGATCTTGTATTAAATAAACATGCCGGTTGTTAAGTGGATTTGTTTGGAAACCACACTTTCGAGAACAGCAATTTAACTTTTCAAGTTCTAACTTGTAGCCGTTGTGGAGTATTCCAACTTAATTTTTTAAAAATTTGTCCCAAAGCCCCCCTTCCTTGCATTTTGTAGTGTAGGAAGTTCAGACTAAAATATGGGTGTGCAAGGCGATGGTTTTCTTATTCAGGCTTCATGATGGTGCACCTGGTGAAATCGCAGCAGGGGTTGTGATATTCCAAGATGAGTCTGACGCCCCACCTGACTTCTCTGACCACTTCAGTGACAATAGAGGTGGTTGTGTGTCCTGCCTACATGTGACGTCTGCAATGATAGGAAGCTGACCTTTGAAAGGCGCTTCCTCTTGGTTCCTAACAGATGGTCTTCTGTGGGTGAGGGGGTGGCAAGAGAGGATAGGGGCTGCATCCCCAGCTACTCTTTCAAGTACAGTTCATGTAGCTTTTAGGAATGAATTGCAGTACTACTGATTGGTTGTGACAGACTTATCCAAAACTATCCCATGGCTTATGATTTTGCTCTTTTTGAGTATAATTTTTAAGAACCTCAGGTGACAAACCCCCTTCAAACTTACAAGAACAGTTGTGTCCCAGATACCTATATGAGCTGCTTCTCCAAAATGTCTTGGAGGCCAAATTGTCCATGTTTGAAAAGGGTCGGGCTGCAACTCGTCAGATGGCTGTATGGGGTACATATGTGATAGCTCATGGGCTGTGGACTACAGAGGCCATACGTTAAGGTGTTGAATGTTTAATGCTTGCTTCAGGAAGTGCTGGAAGACAATAACTATAGAGAAGGGAGAGCTGAGAGCTAGTCAGACCCCTGATGTGAAAAGCTTTGAATATCTGTGACCATGTGATAAAGCCGTTGTCAGTAATATTCCAATTCTCATGTTTTTCAACCATTTATCCTGGACTCTAGTGTTCATTTGACAAAAATGTAGTTGTCAACAGTTAATGTAACAGTTTAGGTTAGGCGAGTCTGTTACAATGAGCAAACAAGGTGTCCCTATCTGTTTTTGCCTGTGCCCTGCTGTGCTGCAGGAAGCAGAGTTAAGTGTGTGTGAGTCTGTTGATCAGACGCCCATCATTTTTGCTTCTACTCTTCCCATAGTTCTGAGTCTGGTACTAGAGAGGCAGTAGATGTTGCTCACCCTGAAGAGGATATGTGCCCTTCTGCAGCTTCCGTCACCTCAGTGTGGTTTGAAATAACTCCTAGGGTGTGACCCTTTTTTTTCTCATGGGGGGGTTGTGTTCATCGCTGAGTAATATTAGGGAATGTGTAAACAGCTCAGCATATGCATAGTAAACCCCCCCCATTTCTCCACTGGTGGAATGCCCTGATGTTCCAACTTCTACAGTTATTACAGTCGAGCATCCTGTTTTCCCAGACTGTTAGATCACTCCCTGCATGACCTGCCTGGATGTGGGAGCAGCGTTTAGAGGAGTGTGCTGGGTGTATCCTCTGCTCCAGTGCAGCTGGAATATGGTAGGAGGGAGGTTGACTTGACCCACTGTGTTCCTCTTCCTGTAGCAACAACATGAAAATTTTGGACGTCATGGAAGTGCCCTGTGTCGGCACATCTTACACTTCCCCAGGAAGCGGTGCTGCTTTGTTAGCATTCTGCTTTCTGTTGAAGGCACACTGCACATGGGCGGTAATGCCGCAACTTATCACCGTGGAGCATTTAATGGACACATTGTAAGTGTCCTCTCCAATGATCACCTGTGTCTGATGTTGCCAATAAGCACACACTTTCCCTGTAACCACATCAAACCAGCGATTCACAGGCTTGAAGCTGGCCAAGCTACCTTCTGAACCGTGATGCTGGGATTTGATGTGTGAATAGTGCAGGTTTAATGAAAGGTTGCTTGTCTATCTGAAGCCCACTTCCTGTTTCACTTAACAGCTGGTGAGTCCTAGCTGCAGGGGGAGGGAGGGGACACACCTACAGCCCTTGCTGTCTGTCAAGGCTGCTGCTCGTATCACTGCAAGGAGCAGCTTCTGTTGTTCAAAACAAATTTTAGATTTTTCTTTGGTCTTCACCGAGGGGATTAGGCTGAGTTGCTGCTTGCTATTTTTAGATTAAAGGGTTTTTTGCTTTTGTTAGTATAAATAGACTGCTGTGTCCACTTAAATTTCCATACACAATACATAACCATCAGCTTTTGGGCAGGACACTGTCATGCCACTGAGCAGTTGGGTATGGTGTAGGGGAACCAACAACTTGTCAGGCTCTGAATGTGAAGCAAGCGGTAATTGCTTTCACTTGCATCTGTGGTTGTGTTCTTAGTACATGTATATATGAGTAGTTTTTTTTTTTTGCTGTCTGCAAGGCAGCATAAGGTGGCAGTTTTTCTGTACTCTGGCATTGTTTCAGATGAGGAAAAATCCTCCTAGTGTTGTATCGCATCATTATTAATTGGCTGAGAGGTGGCCAATAACATTAATTCAACCATTAGCTCACTGGATTTCAGCCTCAGTCCTGGCAGTACGCTGTGTGAACTGTCTTTGTTCCAGCTCGGCAGTTAATTGGTTTGCCGTGGACTGCTGTGAGTTGATGCAATTTATTTAATTAACTGCATTTTGTAGTTGAACTTCTGTTCACCCCGGTATAGTTGAACTGAATTTGTTTTAACCATTTGAGGGATTGCAATGGATAGTCGGTTGGGGAAAAATGTTTTATTCCCTCCTCTAATGATTTATTGTTTCTCTGTCTTTGAACAATTATCGGCAAAAATTGAGAACTTATTTACATTTTTGTCAAATGAGCAAAATTCATTAGATGTACAAAATAAACGTATTTGCAATCTAGCAGTTCAATAAAGGAATTTAGAAAAAAATTGTTTAGCATTTGAATTCTGATTTTTAGGATCTCAGCTGGAACAAAAACTATCAGACACCTTGTATTGTCTCAAGCCCTGTGGCAAAATATTAACTGTGATGTTGCACAGACATGGAACACGGCATGGAAGAAACTTGAAAGATGTGCAAAAACTATATGGGCAAGGCTTTAGGATTTTTTTTTTTTTAATTGCAGGCGGTATACTTTTATGAAAGTTGTTTCTGAAATTGAAAACTGTGGTGCCATCCTTGTTTAGTGCTGGTAAAAATCCGTTATGGGGTCTCAGGGGAGACAGCATGGCTACTGAGTGGCCAGCGTTACCTGACACCTGCAGCTGAGGAAGATGTGCAGACTCCTGATCATGCTGTAGAGGCATTAGGGAAACCAGCTGCTTTATTGCTGTCTAATGCCTTTCTGTTTGCTGGCTCTTTGACTCTGTCTTTTGCTACTTGAGGGAGGGGGGCAAAGAAATCGATTTTATGAAAAAAAAAAAAAAAAAAAAAATAGCACTTGGGTTTCCGGTCTGATGAAAGGGACTATGGAGAATGCTCCTTTGGCCATCTTGAACAACTTCTCTTCCTGAGTGATGCACTTCACAGGGAGTAGGTTCCAACCACATACCCTCAGCCCTAAAAACCCTATGTCATGTTATGTTGGGCTCTTGGCAAATTAACACAAATATTCAATCAAGTCTGAAGGGCCATTGATTTCCTTGAAATGACACAGTAGTGGGGTAATATTCACACTGGCTGACAGCTATCTAAATTTGAGCCGTTCTCTTGGATGTGATACATCGGTAGAACATTTCCCCTCTTTCCTCTCAACTCTTTGCTGAAATGATGGCTTTCTTGCTGCTGTCTGCAGCCTTTACTACCCCATAAAGCCAAGTGTGATCCAGTTACACCAGGTGAAGTGACTAAATCAGAACTTTCAAATTTACTTTCTTTATATCGATTGCTCTGAACCATTAGTGTATAGCATAACGCTGTGAGAGGAGGTTTAGTGAATGAGGGGGCTCCCAACTAATGTGTTCTGGAAACTGCTGACAGTCTTTCAGACATAAGGGTGATGTAAGCTTGAACTGCTCAGCAGTGCTGTGGAGAATTACTTTACTGGCCCATCCATAGAGTGCTGCTGGTATTCAGGCCATATCAGATCTCTTCTGCCAAACTCAGTTGTGGTTTTCTATTTCAGGTCACATGACCTTTTGTTTAGGGCCATGCGGTAAGCAGCTTACGATGATCGGGAGCTGCTTGTGAGTGCACACGTGCATATATTGTCCTGTGATTGTTTTTGGTCATCTTTGAGTCTTGAAGGGCACTATATTCAGCATGGGATGTCACTAGCAGTAGCATATTTTGCTGCGTGTATATATGGTAAAGATCCTCAGAGGCTCTGAATCACATTTACTCAGTTATTGGAGAGGCTGTGCCCTTAGTTAGGGTTGCTGTTTCTTCATAGTAGTGGGGAGAGATGAGTTTCTATGCTTGTTTCATGGGCTGTACGCTGGGTTGTATGCCTGTAGAGACAGTCGGGTGATGAGTACTTTGACATTTTCTCAGCCTGAGACCCTGAAACTGGAAACTTCCGTGCTGTGTAAACGTTTTATTGTTGTTTTAAGGCTTCTTTTTTTTTTTTTTTCCCCCTCCAGCTCTTCAGGGAAGTAAGAATTATGAAGATTCTGAACCATCCAAATATAGGTGAGTGGCTTTTCCCAGTTTTCCCCCCCTCTGTTTTTCTAAAAACTGGTGTGCATTAGTTAAAGATGCCACTTTCAGTAGCTATCTGACTACCTTCACACACGCATGAAGCCTAGCCTGTGTCCTGACTGTGGTTTTGGAATGCCAGTTTACAAAAATTATTTTATTTCCACGTGGCATGACGTTGGGGTTTCTGTAATACTTTGTCAGAGTGTTTTGCAGGCTGATTGCCATCTTTCACTGAAATGCCTTGTTCTTAACAAAAGGCACACATGCCACATTTTGCTCATTCATGCTTCTCAAAATACTTATGGCCTAGTGCTCAACTTTCATCTTCATCTCCACCTTAGGACAGTTTGTGTACATGTGAATGCCTCCTGATGGGATCATAAATGGACAGTGGCTTGAATGTTGATGTTTGGATGAGTCAGCCTGTTCTCTCCTCTGGTTTCTTCTCAGTTAAACTGTTTGAAGTCATTGAGACAGAGAAGACATTATACTTGGTGATGGAGTATGCCAGTGGAGGTGAGTGAGTCAAGTTGTACAGGCTGAGAACTGGGGCTTCTGCCACGCTGCGCTGTAGGTTCTCAACCTCTCCAGTCACAGAGGGCCTCCCTACTCTCCATGTTTCTTCTTCAGGGTTTTTCTGTTCTCCGTATCAGCTTTGGGTTATAGATTTTGAAGTTTGTCAGCGTGTGTTTCAATTAAATGCTTAAACTAACCTTTACCTGATGGCATTACTTGTCTCTCTTGGTTTATTTGATCAATTTGCGTCTATCACATTTTAACACCGAATAGTCATATCCTGTTAGTCATGTGACCCATGCTTATTATAGCAGTATATACTGTATAGTTATAGCCCTTCTGTAGCGAGAGCCTTCTCTGTCAAAACATTGATGTGTTGGCCTGTTTAAGTAACCATAGAGATGTCATAGCTATGTAGTGCAGTGTCAGCCATCAGCTGGGGTCCGGGGTTAAGGGAATCAGTTTATTGCAAGTACTCGTTGGCCCATTTCTGCTGACCAACACACTTAAAATGTAATCATTTTGACAGCCAATGAGAGGAGCGAAGTTGGCACAGGTGTTACTCTGGACTTGAATGGTCACTTATCTGAGTTTTGATACTGGGCATGTCTTGGTGTGATTTTTAAAAAAATTTTTTTAATTTTTATTTTTTTGACCCATACCTTGCCTACTGTCACTCATTTTTCAGGTGTTGTTTTGTTCCTTTGCAGGCGAGGTCTTCGACTACCTCGTAGCACATGGAAGGATGAAAGAAAAGGAGGCCAGAGCTAAATTTAGACAGGTACCGCAGCGCTCGCACCCAGCCATATGTCAGTGTCCCATCAATAGGCTGCTCTCTCCAGGATGGCCAGCATGCTGCAGGACATTGTTACAGAAACCCACCAAGATGCTGGGGTGGGGTGATTTTCTTTGCAGTGATTAATTTTGGCAAATTTTCCCCACAATAATATTAAACTAGTGGAAAAAACATGTTGAGGACATGCTTAAACAAAATTGATTTAAATTTTTATACACAAATTTTGGTGCTTTGATACTCATTTCAGTTGTTGGCTTGCAGTAAAATGACAACCAGTGGGGGATCCCCAGGAAGATGGGCAAACAGACAGAGATACTACTTTAATCCCCGAAGGGAAATCCGAGCTTTACAGCAGCAATAGTAACACGATATTACACACGCATAAACAATAAGTTTAGATTGGCTTATTTCACATGGGTGTGTGTATGTATGTGCTCAGGCGTTTCTCTCTTTCAGAAATAATCATTGTACAGCACACACAGGAAAGGGCAGGTGCACAAATGCACTCCGTGATGTGGAGGCACACTTCTAATAATGCCTGAGGTGTCTAGATGTGGAAAGCTGTATTTGGGAAAGATTCGGCTTCACCTCATTTACTTATGCTAATTGGAAATTCCCTCTGTGTACCTAGCTGTAAGTGAGCTGTCATACACAGAAATGACGTTGTACATCATTGGCTCCTCGCCATAAGATCCCGCCTACTGCTATGCTGAATGTCGCTCATTAGGGATTTTTCTACATCATGTTTGGGCGATGCTGAAAAAGATTCATTGGGTTAAGCCCTGTGTACCCCCTGCGGGTTTGATGGAGGGTGGGGCTGGGCAGGCATCCACTGACTACCTCTGGATACATTTGGGATGTTGCCCATGTGGCCTGACATGGGAAGTTGGTGCAGCGACCTCCATGTAGCCGGGGGGGGTTCAATCCACAGGTGGTGATAGTGGTTTGTACATAAGAGGGTAGGCCATTATTTTGTTGGGCAAGAGAAAGTTGAATCTAGCGATTTCCCCCGAGGGTCCCCCGTGTGTGGTTCAAGCCGTGTGCCGTTCAGGTGAGGCGTACTCTGTTAAAAGGTCAAACGCGGTCCTGTCTGTTTGAAGCTCTGCTATGCTTTTAGAACGTTGTGTTTCTGGTGTTGAAGTTGGACCATCGAGACGGCCTTACATGACCCTGTTAAAACAAGCTAACCTGGTTCTCGGTGACAGTACCATCTATTGGAAAGTTAATGCTGCATGTCCTTCATTCAGATCCAGCAGGGAAGGGCTTAGCTAGCCTCTCACATGGTCTTAGTATCAGGGTGAGTCAATTCCTGAAAGGCTCTGTCGTGTGCCTTGTGTTTTAAAGCTAATCAACTTGTCCTCCTCCAAACAGGCCATTTGTTGTGTTTTTTTTTTTTTTTGGGGGGGAAGTTGTGTTAAATCTAACAAGGCTTTAATAGCCTGTCATTAGTGGATGCAGGGAAAACTCAATACTTGGAAACGAGCTGTAATTCTCTGGGCTGGGATCTACTTGGGGAAGCTCCCTTTAGGGGAGGTGTGTGGCTCTCTTGGTTAAGACTGGGGATGTGCCAGTCTGTTATTTAGTATTGGTATTAGTCTGACACTAAACAAGCTCTGGATCAGTTATCAGATGATAACCTTATTTTTTCTTGATATGACACTCAGGCAGTTCTTTCTGTAATTATTCCTTTGGGGGATTAGAGTATATGTTTCACAGTTTGTACATTTTTTTTAGAATCATATATTACATATGGCATACAAATGACTTTGTCTTGCTGTTTGTTTCAATTATTTGATGGACATCAGATCAGCTGATATTTTAAGGTGATTGGTAGGGATGTCCTTATCAAGTTGTTTGCTTCCCAATCCAAGTCACTTAATATTTGTTGATGCTGAGTCCCAAATCTGATATTTCTATTTTCTAGATAATACAGCTGCAGAGCTGTACAAATTTCAAGTGCATCATAGTTAGCTGTGCCTAAAATATAATATCAGCAGGGAAATGGTGTACCGTGGCTCCAAAAATGCCATAAGATGGCAAAAGGCAACAGTCATTGAGATGGACAGGTCATGTAAAGCAATAAGTTCAATTACCCTCTCTTTTGCGTCACTGTTTTGGGGAAACTTTTTGTCTTGTTTGCAGTCTTCTGCATAAACTCACTACATTTTTCCAAGTGTTTTTCTTTTAGGTGCCATATCATATTGGTGTTGTTGAAAGCAGCTCTGTTGCTACCTATTCGCAAAACACTGCCGTTACGTATATTGCAAGTGGCTGTTGGACTGTTTTCAATTTCCCCTTGGTATTTCCACACTGTGGGTATTTTTTCCAGATTCGTACAGCATGCCACTCTAGCGGTTGTGTGTAATTTTTGTTTACGTCTACTATGTGACAGCTGGTATAAGCAGTGTTGTGTGGTAAAAGAAAGGATTGGATTCCAATGGCCTTACTGTAGCCAATGCCAATCAATTAAAAGATATCCAGTCTTGAAATTAAACTGGGGCATCACTAGTAACTGGTATCGGAGAGTCATCTGTAATTATCACTCTGCTCGTTGGATCTCTTGGCTGGCAGAGTGAGCATGTCAGAAGGTCCCTGGTTAGAATCTCATGGTTGGCAGAGCATGTCACCTTTGGGCCCTTCAGCCGTGCTCTTAGACCATATTGGTACAGGGGACACTGAATCCTGGCTGACCCTGTGCTCTGAACCCAAAACCTACTCTCAGCTGTTTGGAGAGCAAGTGAAACTGTCCATTTTCGCGATGTGGATGAATAAAGTATGACTTCATTCTTGTTATAAGACTAATTATTGCTACCATATGACTGTCATTATGAAGTAACTGAATGTGGATGGTGAGACTGGTGTGCTGGTGATCCTACCATATTTCTGGATCTCTAAAGTTCCACATCTCTCATTAGTATTTGGTGTCCTGGATGGTTTTTGTCTATTATAGATCGTGTCTGCTGTGCAGTACTGCCATCAGAAGCATATAGTCCACCGGGATTTAAAGGTAAGATTTTAATTCCTCGTCTGCCTCCAGTTCCAGACTGTTTACAAGGCTGGTAATGATCATTATCTTTAAGATGGCCAACACTGGTCATCTTAAACATCTGCCTATGTTAATAACAACTACATTCCCTTGTGTTTAAGATGTGGGGGTCTTCTCAGCCCATTCAAGCCCCCGCTATACATTTTATGTGGTTATTCACCTTCCTGCTGAAAATTACTGTGCTACATGCACACAACATCGCTACCTACCCTCAGAGACTCCCTTTCCACTCCAGCATTATGAATAATTTACCCCTACAGAGATGAAAGAGGAGATATGTGGACCACTCATAATCCACAGAGGGAATCTGCAGAGAGGCGCTTTAAGCTCCAAGCCTTATTTTAGCCTCATGTGCAGCTTATGCTGGGTTTCTCTCTCTCCCCCGCGCCACACCGACACGCCCCACGCCAGTCCGC
>JAACJT020000021.1:11799270-11847093 GCA_009936485.2 Gymnarchus niloticus | reverse complement strand
GGCGGTGGTACGTCCCGCCCCCACTCCCCACCCCCCCCCGGCGCTGTCTGTGGGTATCCTGCCTCCCCCCCCCCCCCCCCCCCCCACCTTCATTTCCTATGGTCCAATATTATAGTGCTGTTAATTATGAGGCATTATGGCTGGAACCGATAAAGCTGTGTTCTCTGCAGAAGAAATGGCACAAGTTGATTCTGTTATGACTGATTATGGTGCAGTGTGTATGGCTTTTGTAACAGTAGATGAGTGTCTCATGCAGAAAAATGTCATGCATGTGAGCTGACTTATTTTTTTTTCTTCTTCTTCCTTAACTCCGTACCAAAAGGCAGAGAACTTGCTCCTGGATGCAGACATGAACATCAAGATCGCCGACTTTGGCTTCAGCAATGAGTTCACTCTCGGCAACAAGCTTGACACTTTCTGCGGCAGCCCACCCTACGCCGCCCCCGAGCTTTTTCAAGGCAAGAAGTACGACGGGCCGGAGGTGGACGTGTGGAGCCTAGGGGTCATCCTCTACACACTGGTCAGCGGCTCGCTGCCCTTTGATGGCCAGAACCTGAAGGTCGGCACCTAAGTTTTTCCACAATCCCTTCTCCTTGAGCAGGTTTCTCTGTGGCCGTGGGGCCATCCAAAAGATACAGAAGATTGATATGCCCTGGAATGTGCCTGGGTGTAGGTAACACTTGCTGTAAGCAGAATTGTAACCAATAACTAATCTGCTTTTATTGCCACCCCCATGGAAAAAATTACTTCTACTCGACAATGAATGCTTTCTCTGTACAGGTACAAATGGTTTAACTATCGAAAAATTGGTGCTCACTCCATCCAACATTTAGACCTGTGAACTTGATGTTAAAAGGACACATTGGAGACAAGTACTTGCAGATATTGTCTCAAAATATTTGTTTTGTGTTAAAGAGCAGCTGCAATAAATAGCTCAAATGAGTGAGTTCAGCTCCGTGTTTCGTGGGAAGGTCACTGTCGTGTGTTTTGCTCAGCACTTTGTTGCCCTCTACAGGAGCTGCGTGAGCGTGTGCTCAGGGGAAAGTACAGGATCCCCTTTTACATGTCCACAGACTGCGAGAACCTGCTAAAACGCTTCCTGGTGCTGAATCCGACCAAGCGGGGCACACTTGAGGTGAGGTGACACAGTAGAGATGTGAATCAAGTCTGCATTCTGGGCAACCTGACACACTTCATGTCTGCAAAGATTTCAGGCCTGGCTCACATAAGAATTAGCCTTTAAGCCAATACTGACTGCAGGCAAGATGCGTACAAGAGCTAATGAACTACTCGTAGTCACGCCTACTTATATTCCAGACCCCACCACCCTCACAACATCTTTAACCATTATCGCCTATAAGTCCCGGCGATCATCTTTGATTGGTCAAAAAGCATTGATTGATTGCCCGTATGTTCTGTGCTCTTTAGCAAATCATGAAGGATCGCTGGATCAATGCTGGCTGTGAGGAAGATGAGCTCAAGCCCTTTGTGGAACCAGAACTGGACATCTCGGACCAGAAGAGGATAGGTACAGATAGCGGGTGTTTGTGACGTGTGATCTGTACAGTGCATGTACTTGTGTGCATGCTGCTGTTAAGGGGGCAACACAGCTTAAGGTATTGCTTACCCTATAGGGTACTTAACTGGGCAGCAGCAGAGATGGTTTAAATGGAATTGAGGTTGTCACATAAGTGCAGGTAATGAAGGAAATGGATAGGAATATAGGAAATAGGAATACAGGTACTGGTGCCCCTCCCACCCCCAGGCTTTAGGTGTTCAGTATGATGTGCCATAGAAGCCTCAGGGCCATTTTGGTACAAAACTGGATTTCCGTGTCTAACTCAGCCTTTCTGTCTCCTTTTCGGCCACTTGAGGACACCACCTGTTATTACGGCTGGTGTGAGGGTAATTACCCTGGATTGAGGCGCTGTAACAGTGTTAGTCGCCTCATTGGGGGGCGACGTGGATTTATGACCCAGAGCTGCGTGCAGTCATTTCCTGACTCGCCTTTCTATGTGTTTGTGTCATTCTGCAGATATAATCATAGGCATGGGCTACTCCCGGGAGGAGATTCAGGAGTCCCTGGCACGCATGAAGTACGACGAGATCACTGCTACCTACCTCCTGTTGGGAAGGAAGTCATCTGAGGTGAGGCCTGGAGCTCCTGTTTTTTCGTGGGGGGTTGTCCCCAGTCTCTGAACAGCTCTGCATCTTGTTCTTTTTTCAAACCATCCTGATGATGTCATTCACTCCTAGAACATGCTGGACTGAAGCTTGATGTGCAAAGGAGAGAATGCTCACCTGTCTGTGTCTGTCTGTGTCTGTCAGCTGGAGGCCAGCGACTCCAGCTCCAGCAGCAACTTGTCGCTCCCCAAGACCAGACCCAGCAGTGAACTCAACAATGGCCAATCTCCCTCCCACCACAAAGCGCCACGGAGTGTTTCCACCAGCCAGAAGCAGAGGCGCTATAGTGACCAGGGTGAGCATGGTGGGAAATAATTCTGGAGGGCTGGTGGGCACTGCTTTTTTTTTTTTTTTTTTTTTTTTTTTTTACAGTTGGTAAAAACATGTTACATGGTCAGTTGTGCATGTGCTCACATCCGGTCACAGTTTTGCAGCCAAGATGAACGAACAGGAAAAAAATCTAGCTGAGCTCATTCATCGATATCCACATCTGTACGAAAAGTCAAGGCAGCACTTTAAAGACGTACTAATGACTAGCAAATCATGGCACAAAATCACTGTATAACTTTAGAGCGAAAGACCCAAAATCACCGTCCGGTCCCTTTTGTTGGTACCACACATCTTTAAGTATAGAATTCTTCGTCCCCCAAACGTGTCTGGTGGAGTTTTGGCTTTAGCATTTAGCTAACTGTTTGGCTTGGTGTCAGTTGAGGGAAAGCAGTTTATTCTCATTCCTGACCCTTTGACTCATACCTATAGCCGGCCCAACAATTCCCTCATCAGCTGGCTACCCCAAGAGGAGCCAGACCAGTGCGGCCGATGGGGACATTAAAGAGGAGGCTGGGGCTCAGCAGCGCAAGTCCAGCACGGCTGGGGTGCGAGCTGTCGCTCCCCCCAGCCCCATGCTGGGCAATGCCAGCAACCCCAACAAGGCCGACATTCCAGACCGCAAGAAGGGGTCTACCACCCCCAATGTAAGTGGGCCTATCACATGACATCACTCTCCAGGCCACACTCCTTGGCTGGGCTGTTATGCAATACTGCAGTTTCATGATAAAACTTAATATTACAATTCAGTTTTGTGCTTGTATCTTGTATCTACAGATGTTTGCTAATCCAGTAAAGTGTGTGGTGTGTGTGTTTTTTTTTTTTTGGACCCTGTGATCTGGCTTTTGACCCTGTAGAGTAACTCAGTGTCTGGAGGAATGACCAGGAGAAACACCTACGTTTGCAGTGAGCGGACTGCCGCGGATCGCCTCTCTGTCGTCCAAAATGGCAAAGAGAACAGGTAAGTCACTGTCTGGCCGAAAATGCCCTTTAGATCCTTACACTCAGCTGGACTGGACTGTCTGGTCAAAAGCAGCTTTTGTCTCAGTTGTCTGAATCAGTCATATTTGAGCTGC
Source organism: Gymnarchus niloticus (assembly GCA_009936485.2). Classification (NCBI taxonomy): domain Eukaryota; kingdom Metazoa; phylum Chordata; class Actinopteri; order Osteoglossiformes; family Gymnarchidae; genus Gymnarchus; species Gymnarchus niloticus. The sequence continues at coordinate 11,843,506 of JAACJT020000021.1, read as the reverse complement.
TAGTATTATGCCCAGATGAGCATATCTTTAGCTCTCATGAAGTATTAGGATACTTGCATTTTTTTTTTGCCTCTTTAAGTGAAAGAACAAAATAGGTGTTTCTTCTGTTTTAAAGTTTTACTGTATTGCAACGTGTACTAGACTGAGCCTAAAGGCTTTGTTGACCAAATCTGGTGTGGGTGCCAATGGCAGCTGGGACGGAGGTGTGCGGGTTTGTGATGGGTCAGACGTTCGGCGTGCCCTGCTCGTCTTATTCAGAGGCATGGCATGGACACAAGCAAATGTGGCGTCGCTAAGAAAAGCGCAATAGTGCATGATTGTTGTGGCGACCTGGTACAAAAGGACAGAACAAGGGAAGGTCTAATTTCTGGGCACCTCTTTATTATATCCATTTGGCTTTTTTCTGCCTTTAATTTCACATTGATATAACATTGATCTTGCCTACCTGCTTCTGCCTGGGGGTCGTGCATCGTTTCGCAGCCCGAGTGAAATGCCTGCCTACTCCAACTAGCCCTTGTGTGCACGCATATGTACCTGCCCTTGCTCCATCCCTGGCCTTTGTGCGGCTGTGTCACCAGAGGGCCTCTTTCCTGTTGGCCACAGGCCACCCCATCAATGTTGATATCGTCAGGCCTATGTAAGGCGCCGGGGCACGCCTTACTGACTCTGCTGTTCTGTCTGCATGCCTAACTTTACTGAACCCTGTGACCTGGATGTCTAACCATCATGATGTGGCTTTCGGGTTGCCTTTGAGAGGCTGATCCAGCCCTGTGTGCACTGCTCAACACTGTCTCTGCTGCTGCACCCGTATGATAGAAATTACCAAAACTAACCCCTCATCTGCTCTGTGGGGTTGGTCTGCTCCTGGTCATTAGTATCTAACATATGCTGATGGCTTATTTAAGGAAAAGGAGGTCCCCAATCTGATTGTCCCTCACTAACATTTCACTCCTCTCTCCTCAGCAACATTATCATGGTTGTACAGTGAATTAACTCTACCCAATTATCTGTTTAGTTTTCCAGTCTGACATCTTTGTTCTGTAAATGTAATTGCAAATATGTGGCATAGGATTCAAGAAGATGTTTGTATGACATTTAAATGTCAATGGGCCTTCTATTAAGTCAGGTGGGACCCTCACTCCTATTTGGGGCTTCAGATCTCTGAATGATCGCAGGTGGAGGTTGCATTGGTCAGATAAACTAAACGTGGAAATTGGGGCAGCTCTTGCAAGCTTGAAATCTAGGCCTGTTGAATTTGAATATTCAGATGGATGGAAGAACAGTTTATGCATGGTGCCCAGAAGCCCCTTGGATGGAGACAGTGGGACTTATCCAGGGTGTATTCCATTTGCTGGATTGATGGTCTGTGGAGCTGACAGCAGCATGATTCAGGGGTGCTTGGAAGCAGCTCTGCAACTGCAGAATGGATTGCCTATGTCTCTCATCTACTGCCTCCACCCCACAGCTCAACCGTGCCGGCTGGCCAGCGGAACCCAGTAGCCTCAACCCACAGTGTGACTGGTGCCACGCCTCCAGACCGACTCCGCTTCCCGCGTGGTACGGCCAGCCGTAGCACCTTCCATGGCGGGCAGCTGCGGGAGCGCCGCACCGCCACCTACAATGGGCCGCCTGCTTCTCCCACCCTCTCCCACGATGCCACACCTCTGTCCCAGTCACGCAGCCGCGGCTCCTCCAACCTCTTCACCAAACTCACCTCCAAGCTGACACGCAGGTAGGCTGCAAGGCCCTAACTCCCTCTGGTGGTGGTGGTGATTTGGTGGCACTCATAACACCTGCAGTTCATATACCTTTGAATGGGCAGAATCCAGTGTTGTTCCAGGTACTGCCGGAAAGTTATTTAGAAGACTTTGAATCATGTTTGATTTAGTTTCCAGTTAAACGTATGACTTGGCATGATTAAGTATTGACTTTCTATCCCCTAGCCATCCCTGTGAAGGTCTTACTGTTACCATTCTCTCCTCACATTTCAGTAGTACTGCATTCTTTTCGTGTGCAAGTTTGTTTGTGTGGATCTTCAGACCTTTCCCTAACGTTACACATGCTGTTTCCTTGGGTGAGGGAAGAGCAGCGTAATAGAATGACAGCCAGGGCTGCATTCAGACATTAGTGGTCTGCTCATTTTGCAACCTCACATACCAGCACTTAAGATTGGAGCTCTGCAGACCATAAGGAACCACGGTGGGATTGAGAAAGAAACAGAAACACAAAGCTGCTCGTGAGGAGTCCGTTCTGACCCATGACTCCAGTATTCTCACCTTCCTTATTGCGATTGGTGTGACTTTGTTCACTTAACCTGGTAACTTTGTCAGTATCGTGGTTATTGAGAGTTGCTTTCATAATGTTCACTGCCTCTATTTTTTGTTTGTTTTATAGAAACATGTCATTCAGGTTTACCAAAAGGTAGGACACTCAGTTGGCTTTCTCACATAATTAACCTGAAACTTTTAACCTTTCAAAGACTGACACAGAAAATACCTTTTTGTGTGTTAACTGCTGTGGACTAAGAGCTGCTTGTAACTGACCACCTCTTCAGTTGCTGTGACCTCCAGCCTCACACTTTTGTGGAGTGTGATTCAGCATGTCTATGATACCCCCCCCCCCCCCCCCGTGGACCAGGAAGAACAAATCAACAGCTGACTGACTATGCTAATCACATGTGCATGCCTTTTCTATGAGGGTGTGGGTTCTGCATAAAGACTTCTCTCTCACTCACACACACACACACACACACACACACACACACACACACACAGACAGTTTTTGCCATAGTTTTTTATTTTTTATCCCCAGGTAAGTCTGAGTGTGCACATTGGGCAAGATCACTGGGACTTTAAGTCATTTTAAAGCCTGAACAGTTAGCATCACAGTAATGTGTGATTGTAAGACTGATTAGGTGTTGGTTGAGTTGGATAAAACCAGGACAACAATCCCTTTATGGCTGATGGTTAGTAGGACAATTCTGTGGTACATGTTGGATTTTGTGCTGTTCTCCTTTTGACCTGAGTCGTGAAGGCATGAAGTGTCATTTTAGGGGACACAGATTAGCTTGCTGAGAGGAGGCTATGGCATAGTAGACTTGCACAAAAGGACGTCAAAAGAAGTGGCCGTTTTCACACCATGTTCTATTGTGAAGACTTGATGCTGACTTGTGCATATAAATGATATGAAATGCCTTCTCTCCAGTTATGATTGTAGAATATGTACATTTACAGGTATGTGTTATCCAGGAAATGCTCTGCAGGACCAGTCCTATAATGTTTGAAAAACTGATACTGGCATTTAGCTTAACTGCTTTAAAGACAAAGTAAAATTGTTTCAATGCCACCTTGTGGCTGTCAGAAGAATAGCAAAGGCTGTGTGACTGGGGTTGCGGTCTTGTACCCTGCCCTCATTTATCTTAGGCTGTCGTTTTGTTTGGCTTCCATGTCAATGTCACCCACACCATCCCTCTGTTTGTTTTGTTTTTTTTTTTTTTTTTTTTTCTCCCCCACTTCCACCCCTCCTCCCCCTGCTGTGGGCAAAATGTCTGGGGAAATGAGGAGAGGTTCAGAGGTTGGTCGGGAATCCCAGAAGCCTCCTGTCCCTAGTCCCATAAGGAGGTTCTTTCAGAATAACATTTGACAATAAGGGACCCGCATTTCCCATGCACAGTCTGCTGTAGTAATGCCCCCACCCCTTCCCTATACTCTCCATGTGTGCAGTTTAACTCTCCGCTCTTCCTCTCCCCAGGGTCACTAATGACCCCCCCTCACAGCAGACTACCAACAAATCAGGGCCTGCCAGCCCCCCCTGCCCCCATGGCAAGGACCAGTAGTAAGTCCTCAACCCACAACCTTCCCTCGTACTTGGCCTTTGTTTTCCTGTGACTCTGTCTTGTGTTGAGAAATGTTCACTACTTTGAATGTTCTTACTGCTATTGATGTTGTGGCTGTGGATTTTTTGTCAGAAAAATGATTTATTCCCCCCTACAAAACCTTTTCTTTTATTTTCAGGTGGGAAATAAGAGAAAAGGCCAGTGTAGATGAAGGGGTTCTCTTAATCTTGGCGGGGTTTTTAATCCAGCCTGATATTATCTGTCCTTATAAAAGCGTGCTAATCAGACCCATCTGTGGTTGCCTATTATAACGCTTCCTTTTTTATTGAGGCCCATTAAGAAAAGGAAGAAATAAATTTGCCTGTCTGTCCCGGGTCGAGGGTTCTGATTTTCTTCCCTGCTAGTGGGCCTCCTGCATGGAGATCAGCAGAGGTATCCTTGAAAGCCTTCTTGCAGAATAAACTGGAAATTTAGGATTTCTATCTGGAAGTTCATGGACACATCTTGAAAAAATTATCAACATGGCATGAAATGTTTCCCGTGTTTTCTCAGTACGGTTTTCTTCTCAGCACATCACCCATCTGCCACCAGATAGCCAACTGCTCAATCTGAGCCAAATGAACAAAAATTAACACCCCTTTCAGTTTTACTGTGAACACATGTGATCATATGTGTGATTGTACTGCTCTGTTTGTGTGTGGGAGGGAGAGTAGATGAATGAGTCTCGGCGGGGGGCATTTACACCTAGCCTTGTGTGTGCCCCAGTGCTGTCCTCACACATTTCTGTGCTGTTGGGTAGTCAGCAAGGCTGGATGAGCCTGCTGTTTGAGATCTGTTGTTGTGAACAGTAAATGCTGAGCCAGTGTCTCGCTGTACCGGCAGGACTGGAGGGACTGGTGTATTGGTACCATTCATATAGGTACTAGTGAGGAACACATAATACTGGTCTTGGTGAAGCACTCAGCATGTCAGGACCCATGAGGAATGTCCTGGGCTAAATGAGAGCTGAAGGGCAAGGTGGCTTTAACTGTTTCCTCTAATGTCCAGCGTTCTACGTCTCTTCTCTTCCTGTTTTTTTTTTGTTTTTAAACTTCACTGACAGCTGTCAATTTACAAATGTGCAGGGTTTTTTTTTTTTTTTTTGGCTTCACTGTAAATGAACATCTTCTTTCTCTCATTTTCCCCCTCTGTATTCTGCTGTTAAAAAAGAGCCCCCACAGAATTTGAAAGAAACGGGAGATTTGAGGGCTCAAGGTGAGAAGGCGTCAGGTGGCTTGGGTGTTGCTGTCCATCACTTTATCATATGCCACCTACACCCCCCAGCACTGTTCACCCTGCTTTCCTCCTCTGCTCTGTCAAATCCAGTAACTAGGGGCCACCTTCTTACTGGCCCCTCAGCTTTGTTAGCTTTGTTCATGGTCTAGTGCCGTCTGAATCCCATTGGGTAGTATCCTGTAATGCTGCTTAAAGTTTTCAAATCTGCTTTTGCTTTTTTATTTATTTATTAATGGCTTTCCTGACTTGCTTTCTGTTCAGATTTTTCTGTAATGTACTCCCTGCTTAGGTTTGATGCGACTGTAAAATCACAAGGAGCAATATTATCCTGGATATGGTATATGGACAGATTTGCTAACCAACCATGGTGTTCTGTTGGAGTCAAATCTACATGTGTATTGTATCATGCGTTTCATGTTAGTACTTGGGTCCCCATAATGTCAGATTAGTTAGATTTGTTACTGAGTTAATTGACTGAAGGGGTAACCAGGTTATTGACAGCAGTTTGTTGAACAAATATTTACCCATCATATGAGGTTCAGGTACTATGCTTATTTCTCTGAATACTCTTCGTAAAAGGATGATGGTTTGGCCTAGACGTTCTGGGAATGATTGAATTCCGGCTTTCATGCGGACTCCTTCATGACCGGAATGTGACGTGAACAACTGTGATCACTGCGCTTTAATGTGTCATTGCTGGACTCTGATCTTCATGGCCAAGATCAGATATTAGCTCACCGTGGCAGTCACTCTGTGAATAGTTATAGTATCCCACAAGTCCATGGCTCCGCCAGCCCCTGATAATCATCCTGCATCACCTGCCCCTTGTCACGCGTGTCCGTCGCATGTTGGCCTGCACGCGAAGCATGGTGTGCTCTGCCGTGATTGTGGACGTGCCTGTGGTCCTGTAGATGCATTCAGAGAGACGGGCCATTTTGCATGCTTGTCTCATCCGTGATGTTCCCCTTTATTAAGGAGTTGTGTGAGGAAAGTAATTAGCATAACAGTGGATGCAGCTGTCAGAGCTCTCACTGTTTGGACAAAATCAATATGCAGGTGTGATTAGCTTGAGTGGGTGTACGTAATGTGTCGTCACTCACTCTCTCTCTTCTCCATTGATAGTCGCAACGTTTCCGGGGACCAGAAGGATGAGAATAAGGATGCTAAGCCTCGTTCACTGCGCTTCACCTGGAGCATGAAGACCACCAGCTCCATGGAGCCCAGCGACATGATGCGTGAGATCCGCAAGGTGCTGGACGCCAACAACTGCGACTATGAGCAGCGTGAGCGCTTTTTGCTGCTTTGTGTCCACGGTGATGGCCATGCCCACCCAGAGGGCCTGGTCCAATGGGAGATGGAGGTGTGCAAGCTGCCCCGCCTCTCGCTCAATGGTGTGCGCTTCAAGCGGATATCGGGAACCTCCATTGCTTTCAAGAACATCGCTTCCAAAATTGCCAATGAATTAAAGCTGTAAGATGCACAGAGACAAGCGTTAAGACAAAGACACAAAAGAATTATGTTAAGCTTTTGTTCTTTAAAGTAGCAGTTTGACATGTTTTCTCTGAAACACTCACCAATTTATGTATTAAACTATGTATAGAATAATGCTTTAGGCAATAATTTCCTGCATCTTTGAAATTATTATTGATGATATGGCAAGTGTATAACTGCTGCAGAAGATATTATGGGAAGTTGCTTTGAAGACTTGACTCTCATTTGCCAGTAAGTGCACTACAGCATAGCCAATGCCCCCCCCCCCTTCCCCCCCCTTTAAATTAGTCCCATGATTCACCTCAGAGAATAGCAAGAGCTGTCTGATGGGGATGTGTGGGGACTAGGGGAGGTCTGTAGCAGCCTTTGTGGACCTGGATCATAGTGGAGGTCCCCCTGCAGCTCAGTCTTAGACTGGGCCGTGTAGTGTGAGCAGGATGGCCTCCTGTATATATGATACGACTGGTTATATAGGAAACTTTATTGCACATTTTTTATTATTTTTTTTTTTTTTTCTGGATAAGTTTATAATGTGTTTTCTCCTGCATTGAGTATGATAAGCAGTTATTTTGGTCATGGCAAATTAGTTATAAAATTTGGGCATGGTCCTGCCATATCTCAGGCCACCTGTTTTTGATTGGCTCCCTTGGAGACTGCAGTGTGCAATGCATTGTGGAACTTGTAGTTGTGGATATTTTAAGTTCGCTGAGGACTTCCGGGGGTCAGGAACTCTGTTCACAGATGTGTCCAGAGTGTTCTGCCCACTTTTGTCATGTGACCTCCATATGTAACTTTAAAAGCCAGCCACAGTTGTATTCGGCCCACAGGTTGACTCAGACGTGGTTTGCCATCCTGGAACAAAGTTGAATAAAACATGCCATTTTTAGTCTTTGGTATTATTTATTGTTTTTGTCAATCCCTCCTTCCGTGCACCCGTTCCCCCCTCAAAATGTTGGCACTGTTTTTGAATGTAAATAATGTAACTTAGTTTTGCAACAGCTGCATATTGTTATACTTTTCTTTTCTAAGTCCTGCTATTAGGCAGGAACTGTGGAGTTAAAGTAACTTGTCATCAGGTAAGATTCACCAGTGTCTCCATTAAAACATCCCAAAGTCTGCAAGCCTCTGTGTTTTATCAGTCATTTCTAGATATAAAAAAAATTCCTCAAAGTTCTTTGAAATTTACACTTTGGTTACAGTTAACTTATGTCAGTACATACTTCATTATTGTGTTTCAGAAAAGTGGAGAAATATTTGCTTTTCAACTACTAAAGCAAATTTAAATGCCTGACACAAATAGGCCACTAGATGTCCACATTTAGCAGCAATAAGTGCAGAGTGAAAGCCCTTTGAGCCTGAAAGCCACAAAATGAACAATCATTTTAACTTTGAAAGTATTTAAATATTTCCAATATTTGTGCCCCTTTTACATGTAGTGGTTGCAGGACACAGAATCGGGAAGCTCTTGGAAAAACAGCTTTCAACCACTGGATGAATGGCTCACCAGAAAAAGACAACCCATTTTAATTAACTGATTAACCAGAGAGTGTTGTGTGAACTGCTATAAATCCATAATTGCATCTTATCTCAGTGCAAGTTTTATTTCTGGTACTGAGTTTAAAATGGCAATAAATGTTCAGGATTTCAATAAATTTGTTTAAAGAAAAAGTTTATTTCTTGGAAGCTCATGACATCACCTGGAAAGTATGTCTCTTGTGGCTGCTGCCTGTGAATGAGTACAACTCGTTCAGCTATAAAATTCTATCTAGGGTCACTAATTTAGCATAAACACTATGAAGATAGAAGTTTTAACTCTGACTTGTCAGGAATGCACTGGACACATTCCTCAACTGGGGCAACTGGCCTATGGTATAAGGATTTCATATTGGGGCAATTTGCAAATGCGTAATAAGAGCAGAGAATTTAGGACATATGTGCAGACAGATGCCATTGGAGAGCTGCACCAATAAAATCATACCCCTGGCCTCACAGAAACAAGATGCTTAAAGCTCTGGTTCCTCAACCTCTAGGGCTATTAACTATTCTGTGTTTGAGCAGAGCTTAGTTTAGGAAACACTGTCCAGCACCATGTGACTATTTGGATCACTTCTAAATGTAGTTGTACTTACCATCAGAAAAGTTTGCTTTTTGAGTCACACTAAAAGCAGTTTTGGTAACAATATAGCCTGGATATAACCTTACTCAAGAGACCAGCAGAACTGAAGTGCAAATGAATTTATTTTCAGGATGTAGGCCATTTCAGTATTTCGGGGGGGGGAATAAAATAATCATACTGATGGTACACCACACTAATGTTGCACCAGTAACATTAAATTGGTATATTCCTAATGCAATTCAGAGGGTGTTTTCAGGTGGGGTTTTATGTAGGCTGTGTTCACTTCTGGGCTGGCATGAGGTCACCGATTGACTGGCCCTTCTCCAACCGCTTTTCCATCTCCACCAGTAGCTTGACGCCGTCGACTACCATTTGCACGAGCTCCACTTCTGAGAACCCAAGTCGGTCTGCGTTGGAAATATCAAATACTCCACCCACAGCTGCCGTGTCCACTCCGCCTGCAAGGAGCCATTACATATGTGACACAAACCAAACACCCGGGCACTGATCCAGGACCTGCTAGTACCACACCGGAGATTCTCTCTGCCAGAATGCCACACATGTTGGTCCATCATTAGACATATTTGCTTTGTCTGCAAGAGGGAAAGCATTTACCTGTGCCACGTTTCTGAAGCCTTAGCCTCTTGAGGATCTCACCAAACTTCTCGTGTTTGCTGAGGTTGGGCAGCTTGACATGAACACCCCCACGCAAGCCAGTGCCCAGGTTGGAGGGACAGGTCAGGACATAGCCCAGGTGCTCGTTCCACATGAATTCATGGGCCTTCTGCTTGAACAGGGCTTCAATCTGGGGGCAGGAGAGAGAGCTAATTATGGAAGTCTCTCCAATTCAAGACCATCCTTTGAGGGACAGTATCCATGCACACTAAAGTTACCTTGGTGAGGCCAGTGCAGAAGCGGGTAAAGACCTCCCTCATGTTGCCTCCTTTCTGCATTGAAATAACCCGCAGGTGGTCCTCCTCATTCACCCAGACCAGGAAGGTCTTGTTGTCATTGTGCCTGGAAAAGAATAGGACAAAACACCTCTAACGTCTAATGTTTTTCCACAATAAAAGAAAGTTGCAAGTCATACAAAAGGTGCTCTAGACAAGCAATCCAAACTGGGGCAGCACCAAAGTTAAAGTTCTAGTATTTAGAATATTCCCCACTTGGAATCTACACATTTGTCAGTTGAATCGCAACAGTGAAACAGTAAAGCACTTAGGGAAATGCATAGTCTCTGCTGTGATTTGTTCTGGAGGAGTTCAGTGTTCTCACCAAATCCCTCTGGCATCTGGCCAATCACGGGCCATCCCAGAGGCCAGCAGCAAGGGAGAGATTGGCTTGTCAAACAGGAAGTGGTCATCAATTAGCTGCTGCTGCTCTTCCTCTGTCATGTTCTTCAATGCATAGTATTTGCCTTTCAGGTCACCATCCAACGAACTTAGTGCTTTATGAAAATTACAGTAAGAGAAGGGGATTCTTACTAACTTCATATTTTGAATGGTAAGTGGTTCAAATTTTAACCAACAGAGGGTGATGTTTATACATGGCTACCAATGTACAGTACCATCAGAAGACAGAGTTCCAGTAAATATTAAATAGAAGGTTTGCCTACCCTCAACAGATAATTTCTCAACAGCACGTCTCTCTCCACGACTACAATGGGGAGGCAGGCAGAATCCACGGATGCTGCGTCCAGTTCGTACTCGGGAGCTCAATACATATTTGGGGTCCAGATCATCCCCTCCCTACACACAGGAAAATGTCAGGTTCAATGATGGACCATGCCTGTAGAACAAGAACGTGTAAAATGGAAGGGAGGTCACCTTGAGGTTCTGTGAATTCAGGTCAGTCTTGTGTTTGTCTGTAGGCTTGTATCCCCCGTGCCTGTCCTGAATGACTGGGTCCAGGAGCTCCTTGAAGACTTCATAGGTCTCCTCATCTCCTGCCACACAGCCCACTGTCATAATGAAGGGGTGGCCTGAAAGCAATGGGAAGGGAGGAAAAACATTTCAGAACCAAAAACACTTAACGCTAAAGTGTTATAACTAGATGTTCAGACTCTTTCAAGGTTCTAAGGAAAGTTTACACGGTCTATGGTCAATCCATTGGGAATCAGTCTTGTATACATGTCTACTTTGTATGTCTAGGTCATGTGGTTGCGTGTACTTGGTTAGTAAAGTACCCCATGGAATACAGCTTTTTCAAAGTCAGGGTAGTCCCTACAACACTGCTGAACAACAACTTCTAAATGGTCAAGAAAACCCATCTGTTTTAAAATATGGTCACACATGCACAGAGAAATAGATTCTGTACAAGACCACTTGTAAATTATGTTACAGCATTCAGGATTAGTGCTGAAATGCAACCCTGGTGAATGTCAAGTTATCTCCAGAAAGGCTGTGTACTTCTGGTAAAGTACTGACTCAATGGTGACTTTATGCAAGATCCAAAGGTCACGGCGTTTTTATTTAATAAGCTTCAGGCACTTCAGATGCAATCACTGCACTACCTGGTATTAAATGCTGCCAAGGTCACATCTTTAGTGATATGGGAGCTGGAACAATTTGAAAGGCGGAAGAGACGACTTGGTGGTTAAAGTTAACTGGGTGTTTACCTGGGTTATCCACCCCGGTTTGGATGACATCATCCAGTGTGAAGCCGCTGCGCGTCTGTTTGCCCCGCAGGCGCTCGTACATCTCGGGGGTCAACACTTTGGCCATGTGATTATTATGCTTGCTGAGGTCTGGGTACTCCTGCTTGGATGAATACTTCATCTTCAGCTGGTTATGGGTGTTTCCGAACGGCATTGTTGCTTTTTCCCTGAAGGCAAACGTGATGGAGAACGCGGTAAAAAGGCAGGCAAGACGACACCCGTTCCGAAAACTGACGCCAATCAAAAACTCTGCTTTTGCGGCAAATTTGGCTGCGCCGCAAGATGCTAATAGCTTTTCTGGTGGCAAAATTAGAGTAATGCTCTTTACAAGAAAATGACATAAAACAGACGATATTTTCCTTAAGAAAATGAAACAATCTACTGAAAAAATAAAATCGCCAAGAAAATAACCTTTTGTAAGGACGTCGATCGTTTGTGGCATATTCTGATTTGCGTTCGCATGCCTAACTAAATATATACACCATGTTGTGTAACCATAGCTGAGAATACATGCATACCTCGGCCCGATGCAATCCGTCCCATCAACGACACGGTTCGCATCACAAGCCAATTGACACGTAACAGTCGATAACGTTTCCGAAGGCCTTGCAGATTAAAGTGCGAGGTCGCATTTGTTTAAATCCAATTTATATTTCGAACGCCATTTTATTGCGTCTATTTTCCGAGAGTAAAACTGAGCTGAAGAATCATAATACAGATGTGGGATCTGATTTAGCCCACAGCGTATCATTTTGGGCCGCTTGAGTATCAGATGGATCGGATACTAGTTTACTTCCAAATATTTCAAACTTGGGAATTATATTTTAGAGTTTTCATCCTCCCATATTCAGAAGCTTCTCCTGTGATTATACAGTATCTACTAGAAATTTATTCCTTCGAATGGCGCAGAAGAAAAAAAATGCATCGAGTCTATAAAAAAAAAAAAAGGACCGAACAAACAGCGATCCTACCTTCGGTTGACTATCCTTCTAGGAGGCCACAAAAATCCCTGTTTTCCAAGTCCGAGGAGCGAACACACCAACGCCAGTTCCAGCGTGTAAAATTAAGAGCGTCTGGACCATATATTTTATAGAAGCGGGGGCCCGTCCTGATTGGCTGTTATATGCGGTCCATTCATTCTATTGGAGGACTGCAGGGCAGCGCTGTCCGCGTGCAGCTCTAACTGTACTTATTCTTCTATGTTAATGCCGGATTTACTGATCACCACGGAAAACTTCAGTGGAGTTTTCACTGCACTATATCTGAAATGGTTAATCATGTAGAGCGAAGAAAGAGCAACACAACTCGCGGCGATTACAAAATTATTTTAAAGATAAATCAAACGTGTCTCATTCCACAAAAAAATAGTTGTTTTATATACAATTCAGTTTGTTTTTGCAGTGCCTTTCACGACACGGTTGCTCCAAGGGACTTCACAGGAGATTTGGTAATTACAAAGTGCATTGATGAAAAATGGTGGGTACCATCCAGACATGTGGGAAGGAACAAAGAGCATAGAAGGTCAGAAGGGATGTTTGTGTCTTACTGGCAAGCACAGAGGACCACATGGGCATGTACAGCAGCACCAAGAGCCTAAATTACAATGTGTTATGTAATAAGGTACGGGTAAGCTAGACTAAGGTAGTAGGTCTAGTTTACCGTGATTTAAAGACTGAGGCCGACTCGGTATCCCGCACACAGGCTGAAAGAGTGTTCTATCATCAAAGGCCCTGGTAACTGGAGGCGCTAATGCTAACAGTGATTTTATCTATTTTTGGGACAAGCAGGAGACCTGAATTTTTTTATATAAGTTAACGATTTGGGGTAAAGGCATTAATCAGTTCAGTCACGTAAGCATGTACTTGATCGTTAAAACAACTACTGTACTTCAAGATCAGTGCTAAACCTGACCAGAAGCCAGTGGAGAGAATACAGAACTAGAGTTATATGTTTAAACTTTCTGGTCCTAGTAACAATTTTGGTCACTGCATTTTGAATGCAGTGTAAGAAGCAACTGTGAGAAGTATGCCTTCAATATCGTGTCCACTTGTGATTTGAGTGAGAGGCTAGTGTCTAACATGATGCCCAAATTACAAGCTGAACTACTAATGTGGAAGTTCAGTGCGAAGATTATAGTAAACCTATTTATAGGATTACCTCTAAACAGTAAAAACTCAGTTTTTTCCATGGTAAGTCACGGGAAGTTTTTACTCATTTAAGCCCTCACTTCCTTAAAGCAGTTAGCCAAAGTGGCACAGGTATGAAAGATAACATTTTGTTTTCTACTTATATCACCTAGTGATCGCATGTATAGACAGAACAACATGGGTCCGAACACTGACCCCGTGGTACTCCAAACTGCCTATAGTTTCCTCACGATCAATCAGGACAGCATGTCCTTCATCTCTTAATATTACATCTTCACGATGTTTGTCTACTAAAATACAATAGAACAAATAATCGGAAGCAATTATCTATATTAGATATTTACATGTTCCTGTACAAAGTAGTAATTATACGTAAGACTTTTCATACTATACTAGTAGTTAATCTATAATAGTACGGACCGTTCCTGTCTTTTTAAGAGGATGGAGTGTGACGTCATCAAGCTGCGCCAAATGCACGCACCGGCATGCTTGTGTACGTTCGGACAAACGCTTGCTTAAAAACTGCCTATTGCTTCGCTATAAAGGTGCGTATCAAGCTTGTTTTATCGTTACGTTTTTTTTTTATTTTAAATAAAATTCAGTATAACAGTGCGCAGGCACTTTGAGGACGTTTGGCTCCCTCTGTGTGGTAAGCTCAGTTGAACACGTTGCGTGTAAATCAGCTAAACTTGGAAACCGTTTTCTGAAATCGATCCCGCTTGGGATCCAGCACTACCAAAGTGTGGCCGACAACATTTAGTAAGATGCAAGATAGCTGGGCCGTGTTGATTTAAAGCCAGTATTAAAATAAACATGCATCTGTCCTTTTGATTTGGTTCTCATCTGAGTGTGATCTCTTCAGGAGTGTGAAGGTTCATATATAACGATGTGTCGATATTATCTCTGCATCACAAGCAGAGCTGAATATGTAGGAAAAATAAATAGTTTATTTCTGTATAGTTATTTTTTTCAGGTGACCAAGCGTATCACGTGAGCTAGGGAACCTAATTGATATCTTAACAGCATTTGGATCACTTTCACACAAGTCAGCAAATCCATCATCCTGACATTTAAATTAGCTTATGGGGTTACCTTCACATCAGCAGTTCAGTAAATGATCTATATTGACTTTGTATCAACTTCTAAGAGAGGGAATAGTTAGTACTTTATTGGATGCAAACACGTCGCCTCCTAGGCCATCGCGATTTCAGCTTTACTTCAGTAGGTTTACAATGAGAAAGTTTTCCTTTTTACAGCATTTTTATTTTTTAAATCATATGTGTTATATAACTAGTTAACTGGGTACAGTAACTGCCTGTTTTTAAAGAGCAGCTAAATGATCCTCGTCAGAACTAGAACTAGCAATTAGTCACATTGACGTCCTCATTTGCTGTCAGTGATCGCGGCTGGCCGCTGTTTAAATGTAGCTTTCAGCAGTTTAATTGCCGCTGGATTAATTGTCGTTAATGAAAATGAGTGAAATTTTGT
This sequence comes from Gymnarchus niloticus, assembly GCA_009936485.2. Lineage (NCBI taxonomy): Eukaryota > Metazoa > Chordata > Actinopteri > Osteoglossiformes > Gymnarchidae > Gymnarchus > Gymnarchus niloticus. The sequence continues at coordinate 11,828,498 of JAACJT020000021.1, read as the reverse complement.
ACTTACAGGTAGTGTGTCTGCTAGCAGTTTTACTCAAATTGTACCTGGAAAGGAGTAAGTTCAGATATGTCAGCACAGTTAACGTTGACTCACAGTCGGATTGTTTGTGGGGTAAAAGACAAGTTTCATAACATCATAATAGGTATACTTTGTTAGCTTTTTGTATGTTAATTTAAATGTTTTTCCTGTTTTTTCCCCTCTTTAATGTTTTATTAATTTGTGAACATTTCTAATTGGCAGTGGAGTCCAACATTCCATGGCTACTCAGGTCAGAAATAAATGGCTGCATCTGAAAGAAGTGGGGGACTTTGCTGTAAATAACTCGTTGAATGGTTGCATAGCCAAGAGACGTACATGCCGTCCCCTAAAAGATGGTTTTTGTCCCCTCCATTTAGAATGGGCTAGCTTGTTCACCTAGAAATCCGCGTCTGTGACTTTTATTACAGATCTAATACTTTATGTGACAGGTTGTTCATTATGGGACTGCAGTATGTGTAAACACTTCTCTTTTCCCAAAACAAACTGCCTTGTGGGAATTCACCTCTGGGGGGGAAACCTCGTTTGCCCTACCTGATATTTTCAGGTGCTCCTGAAATGCTTAAATCACAGAAAATAACCTACTGCAGCCACCTTTCCGATTAAGTAACGGCACAGGCTGAGGCCTGGTCAGTCAGACAGATAATGCTGTTTCCAGAGAATTAAAAAAGGGGTTTTGGATAAATGGGTGTAGTTTCCAGAAATGTCTTGGTAAGAATTACTAAACTCATTGCTAATGCATTATTCATTATTGCTCATGTCTTGAAAGTGTTCAGATGTCTCTGAAGCTTGTTATGTCTTTGTGTTTCCATGCTTTCAGGTAGATCTCCATCACTTAAGTAATGGGGATCAGTTAACTAGCCATTATTTTAATCTAGTAGTTAATGCATTCTCATCGAGACAAGTTTCACCTTAATAGCACATAGTATAGTACTCAGCCATCTCTGCTTCTTCCCCATTAGAGTACATTAAGACATGTTTTAGTCATGTTTCAGTTGTACTAATGGCGAAGAGTAAGCTGCTGTTTTTGCAGACGTGGAGAAGGTCATTTCAGTGTTTTGCTGATGCTCTTGCCTGAAGCAGCTTTTGGATGCAGAGGAGAATAAAGATGCTTTCTGAGTGGAAGCAATTTCTGTGCCCGTGTTCTGCAAAAGGGTGTGTAGATTTGTTAGTGGGAGCCTAAGGATTTATTCTAATAACAGTAAAATCAAAACAGGTCTTAGCCTATTGTTAGCGTGGCTGTGTCAGGTGAGCTGGCCAAAGGATGAAATGATGCATATGTGGGGTTATTTTTGTCACCAGACTGGAGCTGCCACAGAATCATGCAACTTCTCTAAAACCAGTCTGCAACACACAATGGATTTGCTAAGGACAAATTTAGACTTGTCACATCTTCTTCTTGCTGGTCAGGTCTCTCTCTGCCATATTAGCTTTCCAATCTTAATAAGCAGAATGTGTGTGGGCAGGGAGGACAAATTGCCAAGTCACTTGCAGTATTTCAATAAATGTCCTAATGTTAGGAAAACTACCTGTGTTCTGCAGGTTTCCACTGTTGTGTAAACTTGTGCCTATATTCTTGTAGTTTTTGGACACAGACTAAGGTCACTCTTTTTTGCTATAACACTTGTCATATAAGATCAGATGCAGAGAACTATTTGCCCCAAGTAAATGTGTTTACCCAGCTATCTCTGAACTGCCTAAAGATTTAGTACTGTATTTAGAATGTTTGAATCCTTATCCCTGGTTCTTTTGTGTATGTGTGTTATCTTGCCTTGCAGTCCACTGTAGCAGAGGGAGGATTCGTTAGCTGCTGGGACTTGGAAACCGCTGCGTCGCTTGCAGATTCCTCATGAGTTTTGTGGCGTATTCAGAGTTCATCCAGGAGGGTGATGTGGTCATCATCTTCCTGGGGCACGACTCCATGTTTCCCGTCAAGGTGCAGGCGGGGGCCCAGACACAGACGCGCTACGGGGCTATCCGCCACTCTGCGGACCTGATCGGCCGGCGCTTTGGGTCAAAGGTCACGTGCAGCAAAGGCGGCTGGGTGTATGTGCTGCATCCCACCCCAGAGCTGTGGACCGTTAACCTGCCCCACCGCACCCAGATTCTGTATGCCACAGACATCGCCACCATCACCATGCTGCTGGAGCTGAAGCCGGGCTCAGTGGTCTGCGAGTCAGGTGAGCGTCATGTTGGACCGGGAGGGTGGTGAGCATCCAGCTGACGCTACTGGCCTGATGTGTTTCGGAGGCCGACGATCAAGATGAAGCTGATGTGTGAGAAGCTCTGAAGTCTTGCTTCAGAGCGCTAAGCATCAGCTTCTGTGCTTATAACTTTAACCGTTGCTTTCAGCAGAAAAAAAAAAAAAAAAATGAAATGTGGACTTAAGCTTGAAGCCCTAAGGCTGATGAAGGAATTAACTCACATTCACCTTGTCTTCTCTGAAAACACTTTGGGCTGATACACTCTCACGTATAATCTGGCCTCGTCCACACGCCAAACTGTCCTCTCTTAGCTGGTGCATTAACTGAACGCCCCTCATTTCTGCTAGTCCCCGTCCACCCCGTAGTGACACACTAAGATCGTGGCCCTGCGTCTTGCTGGATTTTGACTTTCAGAATGTAGCCTCAGTCTTTGCCATCTATGTGCTCTGGTGTAGAAGGTCAGCTGAAGCCGTGAGCCCGCTATGGTGCAGTGATGGTCTCCCAGGCACGTGGTGCATTCACATTCAGTGTGAAAGCTGAGTTGTATGATCAGCCCTGATGAAGACCAGTCCGTTTGCTGTTGTATTTGACCCATGTTTAAATACCCATGCTGGAGAAGGCTTTTACCGTGCGTGGCTGCTCCCGGATACTTCCCTGAAAATCATTTAAGAGCCGCGCAGTTTGGCCATGGCCTTCTGTTCTAGTTAATGTTTGACTCTCGATTCCGCAGTGGCCAAGAAGTCATGTGTTTGTGTGGCCCTTTGAGTTGCTGTTTAGCCAGCACAAAATTTGAGGTGACCTGCAGTTGGCATTGCTGTGTTTTAGGCTTGCAGCGGAGATCACCTCGCTGGCAGTTTTATTCTCAAGGTCATCCCTGTTTTCCCTTACCTGTCAGCTGACTGGGCTCAGGAGCTGAGATAAGAGTAGATTAAGCATCTTGAAAGAGACGCACGTTTTTACTAACATTTCTCTGATACAGACGATGGGGTGAGGACCAGGATAGTCACTCTTGTTCCCCTCAGAGGTATGTTCTGGGTGTGATCCTGGTGTTTGGTGGCCATATGTCCTGGTGTTTGCTCATCGCCCTCCACCTTAAACACGGTGCAGTGTGTTGGCCAGATTGTTATGATCTCCTGCAGCGTTGCCCAGCAGAAGTTTTAATGCGACACAGTGAAGGAGGGTTAAGGAGTTGGCTGGAGGGATTTGGTTGGGGTGGACTGAAGCACAATGGAGGGTTGGGGCGGTGAGACGGATGGCAGTGCTGGGGAATGTGTCAAGGGCGTCCGCAGCGTACGTCACGGGCTGCAGTGTAGGTGCTGCCGAGGACGCCGGTGAACAGCAGCTCCGTTCTGCCTTGACAGTCTCACAGACAGCAGACAAGCTTATTTCAGAAACATTACACATGGGTGCTGAAGTGCTTTATTCTCAGTGTGTGGCAAATTGAAACGCTGCTTAATCAAGATCTTGCTTGAGTCATTAAAATCCCCTACAGACAGCATTACCATTTGTCATTTTTAATCGGTTTTGTAAAGGTGGGTGTTTGACTAGTGATTGGACTCCGTTATAATGAAGCTTTGGCTTTGGGGGATTCCAGTATGGCTCCTGGGACTGTTGTTCAGCTTTAGAGGATGTACTTTCCTTCTGACAGACAGCATGGCGAGAGTCAAACACGTGTTATTGCCATCACCTAGGGTCATGCTCCACAGGACGAGGTGCAGCCTTTCGCCCCCCGGGCTGGGAAGCATTCATATAATGGAGCCTTCTGCAGTGTCACCATATGTCTACGTCTGTTGTGGTGTGTCATGATGGCAGTCACACGCCTTTGTTGTAGGAGGCGTGATACCCGCTCTCTGCCACTTTCAGGAGCCGCTTCTTCTGAGCGACAAAGCTCTGAGTTGGGAAGGATCCACTTGCATTGAAAGCCTACACAGAGTATGACTTCCCAAGTCTTTGAACGTGGTGAAATTTGCTCCCTATGACCACATACAAGGCAGGTGGACGTAGGATATGATCTGCTTTCCTGTTTAAGTAAACTGTGAGGCATCTATTTGCTGTTTTCTGTTGGCTTGCTAGGGATGGCTAGGCCTTGATAAGCTGTGTCATGTGACCTGCCAACTACAGTTAACATTCCCTGCTGTCCAGCTGACGCTCAGCGTGTCGCTGGAGCTGAACGAAGCCGCCTGAGTGCTGTGGAGGGAAGCTCCAGGTTTCTGATGTCCCCTCTGAAGTCTGTCACACTCGCACCCGGATTCTTGCATCTTTTCACATCTGCCTGATGCCAGCTGAACGGGATATGCTGTGCCCTCAGCGGACTGAGGGAGGTTCCAGCCTTATTTGGCCGTCCCCCTTTCTAATCTTACCCCCCCCACACACATAGGAGTGCAGGGAGAGGCCGTACGTGAAGCTGTACCTCCATTTGCTGTCGGGACAAGGCATTATCAAGGGGTCACGACAGGGTAATGACTGCATCTCAAAGGCAAATGGGCTGATAATGAGCAGACTGTCTACTGCTCGGTGAGCCTTATCTCTTTCTCCTTGCTGCTATGCCCCTTGGGCTGCTGCCTTCCAGCTCTTTCTTTACATTTCAGACCTGTATTCCACACATGGATGTATTAACTGAAGCCATGATTTTGTTTGCAGTTAATCCTTGGGTTTAGTTGTCCTGTAAGAGTTTAATTTATGTGTAAATTACACTGACTTTCACAGGATTCGGGTACTTGTGTGACTCCACTCCACTTACCCAGCCTACTTTTCAAGTGAATGTGAAGTTCTTTCGGGTAAACATAGCCCCTATTGTTGCCATGAGAACAAAGGCAGCAGCGACGTAATCCACCCTGCGGCCCCCTCGCATGTCGCCCGTGTGGGGGGACAGGCGAGAGCCACGCAGTCAGTCCTGACGCACAGCGTGGCACATGTAGTACGTGCCTATCCGAAGACACAGGCTGGTTTCACATTTCTCTAGTGGGTTACCCAGAGTGCCACTGGCATCTGGACATTCCAGAAAGGAAGCCTTCCACCCAGTTACTATCGAATGGAATGAGACCGATAAAGCAGGCCTGTTGTGATGAATTGGATTCAAACCAGCGCCCATTTCAAATGTAAACAATAGGTGACTGCTTGACTTCTAAATAAAGTTAAGGTAGTGAATCCAGATCATTTCCCAATCTGGATGGCTCTTGCTGCTGGAGGCTTTAATGGCAGGGAATTGTGGGTTATCTGGCTGTTGCCGACGAGTGTGATGTCTTGTGCCGATGCAGGTACTGGCAGCGGCTCCCTGTCTCATGCCATGCTCCGCAGCATAGCGCCCACGGGACACCTTTACACCGTAGAGTTTCACCAGCAACGTGCCGACAAGGCCGCCGAGGAGTTCCGTGAACACAAGGTGGGCCATCTGGTTACCGTACTCAACCAGGACGTCTGCAAGGATGGATTTGGGGTGACCGGCGTGGCTGATGCCGTCTTCCTGGACATCCCGTCCCCCTGGGAAGCTGTGATCCATGCCAAGAGTGCCATCAAGAAGCAAGGTAAAGAAGGATAGTGATGGGCAGTGAGCACCAAATAGCACTTAGCATTTGGCTGTTTCCAAAGATTGAGAGAGATTTTGTAGAATACTTTTTGTGAGAGTATATTTCCGCAAAACTGAGGAGTATTAGAAAGCAGACAGGTGGTCTTTGTTAATAATACTGAGCTCCTTTACAGTTGAAAACCAGTTAGCTGAAGACTGTAGAGGGGAGTCTGCTGATGACTTCAGAGGGTGCCGTTTCCTGGAAGCCGGAGAGGTGGTTTTTCAGTTTGAGAGGCCTGTGGTGCAGTTTCCAATGAAACCTGGCAGTGAAGGAAATGGACTGAGTGGAATTTAAATACCTCTGCCCCTGGTGTCAGGAGTGTAAACAGGCTGGGGACAGTTATACCATTGTCCATGATCTCTCAGGCCCTACCTTCTTATGTGCAGGTTTCATTATGCTGTCATTGAACAGAAAGGGTTAATACAGGGGACCTAGTTATAACTGTGGGGAGCCTGGCATATCCAAGGCAACTGAAACACACAGCAGCTAGCGGTCATGTCTGGGCATGTCAGCCGCATCAGGGGTCGGGAATAGGTCATCAGGTTCCGGTCCACTGGGGGCTATGTGGGGGAACCGCCTAGGAGGTCTGTTGTTCTGCCAGCCTGTGTGCAGCTCTGTTCCAGGTTGAATGACACAGTTCTGAATGGTGAAGCAATCATTTCTACTTCACTCTCCACAGACTTTGTGATTTTTCTGATCAGCTGTAACTTCTGTTTTTTTTGTAATTTCAACTGTTTTAATGTCATTTGCCTTGTGTCTTGTACGATGGTTATGAAATCGGACGGCTGAGAAGTATTCCTTGATGAACTGCTCATTGTCACCCCCATGTCGAGATGCAGAGGACACTTCGGACAATGACCTCGAGTGACCTCTAAAGATCTGCTACCCACGTAGTGCTGGAAGTGCCCCTCATGCTGAGTTAAATCTGGATTGTGGAAATCAAAACGCAGCCCCTCCTTCAGCATAAATGTCTTGAGTTTTAAACTGCTTCCTTATTCCCTGCTGTCACTTGTCAGTAACCATATGACTACCAGTACTTTGGAAATCAGACAGGGTTCTTTCAAAATGTGCCTGTGATGGCTCTGTTTCTGGGAAAGGCCTTGATGAGCAGGAAGCATGCCATGGTCGCAGTGACGGTCCGTTTGAGGGCCTCAGACTGACGCCTGAGCTGCCAGAGGTCACTAAAGTGCTGTAGGCCCATAGTAACAAGCTTTCTGCTGGGGCTGTGTGCTTGCATTCATGCCTATATATTAGGCTGAGGGGCTCCGTCTTACTCCCTTGTATGGTGCTGAGTCCCTCGGACCTGCACTACATCAGTCACCCAGGCACTCCCCTCCCCCCAAACACACATGCTTTTACACGCAGCTTGTGCTTTTTTTATTGTCATTTTTTATGAGCAATATGCATGACCATAAAGGGTGAGGTTGCGGAAGAACGGAAAGTCCCTCTCCTTGCCACCAGCTGAGCCCTGGGGCCCTGGGGACAGAGGGCTGGTAGCGAGTTCCCATGTCCTGCATGCTGGGCTGTCACCCTTGCGGCCCCCTTAGGCACATTTGGATTTGGGGCACAGAATGTAGTGGCATCTTTGTGATTGTGGGCCCGAATATGCCTATGGGGGAACCGTACTCTCCCCACGTCTTCCTGGGCTGGTGATTCGCTGCTGCTTGCTCAGTAGGAGCTGAGTTTAAGGAGATGTCTCAGTGGGAGTGTCTTCAGTGTGTTGCCCCTCCTCACGTGATTCTTTTCATTTTTGGCTCGCCGCCAATTCCTATTGGGGAAATGCAGAACTTTGACGGTCCGTGGTCCTACGGTGGCCAGCTCTATCCTGCCCATCTGCCAGCTCTCCTGGGAGCAGCCTTATTAGTCAATGGAATGCCTGCTGTCTGGGGGCAATGGAGCCATGGAGGCTTGGAGGCACTGCTTGGTAGAGGAGACTCTAAGGTCCCACCTCACTGTTGTTAACTAAAAATCACCTGTTGCCTGTTCTAATATTTCTATACTGACAGCCTTGTTGTTTCCTGTATTGTGCTGCTGCAGGAATATAGCAACACTGGTATAATGGCTGTCGAATTGGTTTATAATTGGTCACGTATTGGCTTGGAGGTGGTGTTGAAGATGCAGAGTCCCTCAGCACAGCGTGACCCTGGGTGTGAGCAGTCATTGGGTCTCCTGTGCGGATTCCCGACTATAATGCTGGTCTTTCTGTGAACACCGAGAGGTGGTTACATTTATCTTCTCCATGTTGTCAGAAATGCCTTGTCTGCAGGTGGGGTGTGCCGCCTGACCCTGTCATTCTCTCTCTTGCCTGCAGGGGGCCGAGTGTGTTCCTTCTCTCCATGCATCGAGCAGGTCCAGAGGACGTGTGTGGCGTTGGCAGAGCACGGCTTCCAGGAGATCTGCACACTGGAGGTACTGCTGCGACTCTACGACGTGCGTGCTATTACCCTGCCACTGGCCGACCTCGGACCTGATGACTCCACCCAGGATGACGCCAGGGCCCTGTCTGAGGGGGATTCTTCCTCTTCCTCCAACGCAGCGGTCACCTGCAGGACAGCCATTGCCCCCCGGGAGATGGCTGGTCACACCGGGTACCTGACCTTTGCCACCAAGAGTCTGGTATAGTAGGGAGTTCTGTTGCTATGGAGGGTATGGTATCATTGCCAGGGATGGAGTCCTGTTGCTGGGCTCGTGGTACATCAGGTAGAATTGCACATTTAACCAGATGTGTCTGGGCCATAGCTCTGTGATGACATCTACCTGGACGCAAACACGTGTGTATCTGGGACACGATTGAAGGTCTGTGTAGTGGTGTACCAGTTGGACATACAGGCCATGGGATGCCAGTCCAGGTACTGTGCAGCCGTTTAAGCTGGACTTGTTACAGACTGACTGAGGTCAGAGGTTGGCTGCTGTATGGCCTTTTTTTTTTTTTTTTTTTGAGACCATTTGTTTTATGATTTGCCACAATCACCGATTATGGGTGTACTTATTTTTTACTTTGTATCTGAATGTATTAAAGAACAGAAATAAAGACACTGGCTTTCTGGTCTGGCTTATTCATGGGATCTACATTCAGTCAGCGGGACTGAAGGGTCTCAGCCAACACTGTGAGGCCTGCCCAGCTCTCTGAAAACAAAGTCATCTTTCCGACCCGTGACTGAGCTCTGAGCCCTGTTGAGAGAGCAGCCTGTGGCTCTCCGTCCCACTCTGGAGGATGTTAGTCCGGTCACTTCTCAGGATTACTCTCCCCAGTGAGTTTGATGGTTCCAGTGTTAGTCTGACAGGCAGCTGATAATTAACTGCAGGGTTTTTATTTGTTGTGTTACAGTCTTTTGCTCTCACACCCGTGATGGGGAGGACCAGCCCGGCTCCTGCCATCCTTCGGACCTCGTTTTCTATTCCAAAAACAGTGGTGACCTTTATTGGCAGAGTGGAGGAGGCCAGCCCCTTACCTACTGTTGAAGTACTGTCCCACGGCGTTCTGGGTGGCCTTGGGGGGGGTGCAGTAACACATTTTAAACACCCACACAGTAAGAGGATCAGAGCTGCCTGAGCTAATGAGTGCTTTTAAATACCAGGCATTTGTTACAGTAACCCTCCCTCCTGGCCAGCATATGGAATGGTTATGGAAGTGCCTGGTGGTAGTCTGAACCATCTGTTGTCTTCCTCAGAGCTGAACACTGGATTGGGGAGCTGGCAGGCCTGTGGGGTCTTTTCTGTTCTTCATGACGAGCAGTATATGGGTGGTGAACTTGTCATGAGCTGTGAGATTCAGGGGAAAGGCAGAGGAACTGAAAGTGTCTCGCTGACAGTAATGCCAGGGCAATGCCACGCCATCCCGTTGGCCATCTGGACATTTTGAACTCCTGCCCTTCTGAAGTAGCACGTCACCCAGGAAACAATCAGATTCTCTCTCAGACTTCTCTCTGCTCTGCTCTATGAAGTCTCCACGCTCTTCCTCATCACAGCGGCCCATGTGGTTGCAGCCTGTTGCTGCAGAGTCTGCCTTGGGCTCGATTCTTGTTTACACTTTGCATTTTGGCTGCCATCTACACTCCTGCTTTACTGAGATGAGGGTCTCTTCTGTCTGGGATCTTGCCGTACAGTGAAACTGCCCATTTGCTCCATCGTACAGCATATACAATGGGTCTCCAAAACAGCTGCCTTGAGATTTGTCAGGGAGAGATGCATGTCAGATTTTGGTGGGAGGGGTTTCTCCGCTCCCAAATTGTGAGGTGGAGAGCTGCTGTGTGCCGGGGGGGGGGGGGGGCTCCAGAGTCTATTTCTGTTGAATAAACGCAGTGTGATTCTGCCTGATAACTGTGATGGATTTTTTCCATAGATGGAGCTCCTAATAGGCATGGGGAGAGAATGACTAAATGTCTGCCCTGTTTAGTCATGAGTGCCCCAGATGTTCCAGCCCTAGATGCGTAGAGCTTTTCTCAAACAGAACTGGAGGTGAAATGTTTCTCTGACTAAACCAGGCAGAGGAGGTTCTGCCGTTCACCTGGTTTTATTACCACTGTTTTGATGATGAATGAAGTATGTGTTTTCTTCCCTTTCTGTGTACAGATTTTCTTTTAATGTATGTTTACATGCCAGAATGAATTACAGGTGCTTTAGAAACAGACTAGCACTTTTCTGGGCCCTGCGGTCAGTGAGCCTTAAACAGGAAGCTGTCAGCCTGTACATTCAAGGGTATTACTGTTGTACCATCAAGCCTGTTTGTAGGAAAATATTTGCCTGATCAGAAAAGAGGTGACTTGAGTCAGAGAACTTTTAGATCCACACAGCTAAATAAGGTTAGTTAAGCCGTATTCTGACTGTTTTGTGAAAGTTTGATATGTTTACCTGTGCTACACTGGTCTTCTAGTAGGTGGCAGTGGGTGAGACTGTTCTCTTGTATGGGAGTGGTGGGTTAGTGTGGCCTGTGATGGGTTTATGTGCTTGGAGGAGAGCGGAGGCTCACTGAGATGCTCCAGTCACCTCGGCTTTAAACAGCTGCTGTTATCTATGTGTGTGCATCAGTCGAGTCTTGACAAGAAACCAGCGCTACAAAGGTCATCAATGTACCGCTGAAAGCCTGCAGGGCAGCGCTAGTGTGCCTCTCAGCAATCTGGGTTGAGAACTGCTCTGTAGGACAGAGAAGTGGTGTGTAATGTGTATGCTTTTGAGGTGTGGCCACAGTTCTTGTCAGGATGGAATTGCATTACAGGAATTGCATTATGCCTGCAGAGTCTTTTGCTATTTCTGTGAAAGATGCTTTAAAATACTAGCAGAGAATATCGTGTTCGTTTTGCAAAATGGATAAAGAACGATCTGTTGGTTTTTAGGTACTTAAGTGCTCTGTCTGTAAGGCGAAGTTAGAGGAGCAGACACAGTGAAATGGGGTCTGTGAGAGAGACGGAACAGTGATGCTGCTGTGGCCATAGATGCTCGTTCAGAAGAAGGTCCTGCAGGAGACACTTGCGGCAGATTGCTCTGGATTTCAGTCTGAGTTTGTCCTTCTGAAACCATCATGACACGTGCCATAAAGCACCAATCAAAACCATGCGCCGCTGCTTGTATACGCACCTCAGACGTACCAAGCGTGTTTTCTGGGGAACCATGCTTTTAGTCTGGAATTGTGTCAAGTGGTTTAGAAAAGTACAGAGTAGAAGTTGTAAAAGGCAGGAGAAAACAGCCCAGTGTGGGTTGGGCTCCATGCACATGACGGAAAGCAAATGAAGAGGTACGGGCCCAGCCGCACGTATCTAGTGTCAGTGTAACAGGTTCTCTGGAGTGTTCCTGGCTGGTTGTGAATCACACTGCCTCCTCGGCTATAAACTGCTGCACAAGTACCAATTAGGTGCTACAGGATGTCCTGCTGGGGTGGGTGACTCCCCAGAAGTCTTGAGCCTGGCTAAGAGTAACGGCATTGATGGAGCAAACGCCGGACTCGGCTTCGGAAGGCTCATTCGCACACCTGGACGTGAAGGGAATCCTTGCTGCTTTCTAATTTCTGTGGGACGGAGTGACCTTCGTCTGCCTTGATAACACAGAAGAGCCAGTCAGTCAGCTATTTTACAGACTGGAATGGCGTAGAGAGTTTACCGTATCGGGCCCTACGTCATGTCGCTTTAGGGCACAGCACCAGACCGCGTAGTGCTCGTGTTCCTGAGCCGTGGCTGCTGTTTGCCCCAGATAAGGCATCACCGAATCACTCTGGACTTTGCCCACTGGAGAGCCCCACCTTTGTTATGTCCTCATTCAGAAAGGTGACTTGTCAGGAGAAGTCTGACAATTCTGGAGACCGGAGAAGGTGTCTTTCTGCTGTGGTCCTGGTCAAATGAAAACCTGTGAATGACGGTGCTTCTCTCTCCAACCATGATAGATGTTCTCACACAATTGCAGTGATGGGAACAAATGCTTGTCTTGGGTTTAAGTGGAGGTAGTCGTGTACACAGAGAGGCTCACAGCTGTTCAGTATAAAGCCATTCTCTGTTCCACCCCAGGCCAGCTGGCTGAATGTAAACAGTGTCTGTTAGGAGTGGAGTAGCATTTTTTGGGGCGGGGGGGGGTTGTGCCAGTTTCCCCACCCCGGCATTTCCGGATGGGGGATGGTGGCAGAACAGCCCCATCCCCCCTTCCGGCTGAGTGGATTCTGTCTTAGACCCAGTAATCAGGCCCATCGACAGAGCTGCAGTTAGTTTATATTTGTTACTAAACACTAAGTGACCAATGACTTGGAGACCTGTAAACACATCATAGCATTGCTGTCTAGGAGAACCGGCAAGCGACGGACGTGGTTGATTTCAGTGGGTTGTGAGATGTTGGTGGGGTCTGTAAGGCTTCTTCCAGGGAACTGGGTAGATATGGATGTTGACAGCAGTTTGGGGGAAGAGCTCCCATTTGACGTGCTGGCAGTGTTGGCTGAGGAGTGGGGGGGGATGGAGGGGAAGGTCATGTGATCGTTACGCTCGCCTAATGTCTGACCCATATCCGCCCTCCTGATCTTTCTGTCATTTGCTTGCCAATGTCAGATGTGGGGAGGGTCTATTCTGTAACAAAACCAGCATTTGTCTGACATCTGATGTCCCCACACGGCCACTGTAAGGTGGTCCTTAGTCTCAGTGCGCCCTCTCTGGCAGGGAGCCTTCATTGCAGCTGTAATTCGTATTCTCACTGTGAATTTTGCTTCCATCATGTTTCCATGGAGTTACTTTGTTGCTTTTTATTACTTGTGGGGATTTTTGTAGCTAAATTTATTGCTGAAGTATTTATTTTAGCACTTGCATCCATAGATCCAGCTTCTGTGTTGCTAAAATCCTTCAGTTTTATTGGCTGTATCTCTCTGAAGTGCATGTTTGAGGGAGAAGCCCAGTGTTGATCCTGGTGATCAGCGTGGGTCTGCAAATGGGGGGTGCTGGTGAGTGCTGCCTGGAAAAGGGAGTGCATTACTGTCTCGGCAGCACGTCGCTATTGCCGATAACTGGCCAACTCCCAGCAGCCCTTGGGGAATCCTGGAGATTCTCCCCACCCTCACAAATTACAAAATCAGCATGGACGTGAGCGGCTGCAGCATTCCAGGAGTCGCAGAGGATTTTTCACTAAAATCAGCATGAGGGTTAATTTGTTTTACAGCTGCATCTCCGGTTGGCTGACTTTAATCTTCAGACCAGCCTCTGTGCTCCCCCCAGCTGGAAAAAGGCCCCCTAAGACTGACCCATAACCTTATTCGTACAGACATAGTGGTCCTCATCTTCTCCAGTAGCAACACAGTATGATGAAAACCCAACTGGGAGAGACGAAAGTCCTCTCGGATGGTAAATCCCCCAGATCTCGGTTTTCAGCTGTTTCTCTAGACCCTCTGCATCATAGAGACGTGATCTTCATGCTTCCCTAACATGGGCCCCTGCACTGGCTGGAGCCCAGGCAGGGTGTGTCTTTCAGAGCCTGCCCACACCAGGATCATCATGCTTCCAGTGAGAAATGTGAGAGAGAGAGAGACAGCGGTGGGCAGTGATCGGCGGAGGCTTGGAGTTCACTGTATTGGCTTTGATGGTGGTCCAGTATGTAATGTCAGTTTATTATGGCAGTCTACGTTTGGCTAGAAGTATGGACATGCAGAGTGGTAAGATGTGTGTTCAAACGTTTTAAAAGGAGTGCGGGTCACACTGGGAGAATGAAGGGGAGTAGTATAAATTGTACAATAAACATGCAGACAGAAGTGGTGCTCAGAAAGGCACTTAAGCGTGCTGCGTGGAGCCATCATGGTAACACACAAGCTAGCACTGCTTTATCAGATTTAATTTTCCCAGAGCTCTTGTGTGCTGCTCAGTTGTGGGGAGAAATTTGCTCTGAGGAATGAGGAGACCCTCCTGTCTTTAACAAACTGAACTGGGTTTATGCTGAAGCTTGTGTATCTGAATTCCACACTCCTGCTACATTCCAGTTGCAGATAATGCTGGGCTTGGTGTCTGGTGCCATCTGCTGGCCACAGTTGGTACAATCCAGAGGGTGTCAATATTTCTGTTTAGCAGGTGATAAAGTGTTCACCATTCCCACAGAGGAGCATGGCCATGCCTACAAAGGTGTATTATGACACTTAGTGACTCTAGCATTGCTTAACGAGACATCACACTGCTGTGTCCTGTCTGTCATCTGTCCTGACCGAAACCTCCAACTACATTCCATTAACTCATTAATTTGTCCTGCCTGGTGCTGGCCTGAGGAGGACAGGCTTCCCCTTTGAGTCTGGCTCCTCCCAAGGTTTCCTCCTCTTGAGGGAGTTTTTCCTTGCCACTGTCGCCTTTGGCTTACTCTCTGGGGACCGTGGGCCCGGGCCCAGTGTGTGACCGTGCTCCGTGTTAAAAGCACTATATAAATAAGATTGAATTCCCCTGTTTCTACATCTTGGGAAGGAGGTGATGAGTGTCTGCCCTCATGGAGATGAACCTGTATTGCTGGTCTGCTTGTGAGTTGTTACATGGTTGAAGTTGAGAAATGCTGTCAAAACACTGAGGAGCAGGAGGCAGTTACAGATCTGGTGTCACAATCGTGTTATCTTGCATTATAGAAGCCTAATGGGGCCTCATTCAGTCTGGAGAGACATTCCCAGAGGCTTTCAGATCACAGGAATGCAGAGATGAACACAATGCCTGTGATGTACTGCTCTAACTCTCTCTTTGCTGAAAGGTATGGAAGTGATAAAAATATGGCTGCATGTTCAAATGAATGGCCGTTTCAGGAGCGATGGCTTTATGTTACTGAATGTTGCTGAATTCTGCCCCCAGGTGGTGTGGTTAAATTTTGGATCATTTAAGAATATTTAGATCTAATATTGGTGTTAACAGCTTTTGACAAAAAAAAAAAAAACCCACGAATGAAGATATGAACTCCTTTATTTGGCCGGGCTGAAGGGAAAAACAAAGCTACACAAAACAAGCATCTTATCAAAGCACAGTAATAAACCCAGAGTGCTTTATGCAGAATTATTTCCTGTTTGACTCACAATCACAAAAGTCTCACCACAATCAAGTCAGTAAACGACACTAGCCATCTTCACCTCTGTATAACATATCACTTTGGAATATTTACAGCAACAGAAACATCTCCTGTGGTGAATAGCAGCAGAACGGAAAGCGTGTGCTCTGTAAACGTGAGAAAGTCTCCCTCCACACAAAAACGGTTACGTTAGCAGAACAGGAGACACCAGGTGTCCCCTGCAAACAGCTTACAGTCGGCGAGTCAGAAATGGTATGAATACTTTCATTAAAAGTGCAATTCAAATCAGTTCTTCCAAAATAAAGGTACAAAGGGAAAAAAAAGTTATGCTTTGGTTAATGGATACAGAACAAAATGGGGACATGCTTCAGTAGCCTCATTTTCATAGACACCTTAATCTTCCTGTCCAGGAGGAGGCCGGCATTTTGGCACCAAACCAAAGCTCCTCTGGCCTTGGCAGTCTTTCTCAGGCCAGCCTGCTTCTTCACCCGCTCTGGGGACCATGACCCAGGGGAGAGGCAGTTTAATACAATCCCATGCTGGTGTTTTGTGGCCAGGGCCTCCGTGAAGGACAGGATAACAGATTAAGTTCCCCCATGAGCCGTGTGGTGTAGCCCCCCGCATTTGATATTGGTAATTTGAGATTACAGTTGGCCAATCAGCTTGTAGTGCACAATAAATGGCCAATGACCACCAGCGTCACCATTCCTGTTTCCAGGCCAGCTCAGACATTTTACTGAGAAGCAGTAAAGAAACCAGGTCTCCTCCACAGCCAGGGGAAGCCCTTGTGTGTACCCTGTTAATGCAACCTGTCAGGGCCTAAAATGCGAAGGCCCCAAAGGTGAGTGAGGTGAGTCCAGGGGCCCATCTACGATCACTCTGAAACCACAAGTGCAAATTCCAGCCTGTGGTATGTGCTTATTCCTGCTGTGGACCGTACCATTGGTGTGGGGTTACAGTGCAAGTCCTGATCGCTCAGCGAAATTCTGGTGGAATGACAACAGGCAGGACAAAGGGTAAAGAAAGGCACAGATTCAGGCATTTAAAGTGTATATAAAACAGCGACCAGCTTTTCTGCATAAACAAACACAACAAATGGGGGGAAAGAAAGCCCTAATGTGGCCAGGGTTTGTAGGACCCACACTCCACTGATCAGCCACAGGACTGTAAAATCGAAAGCAGGAAATGGCTTTGACTTGTGGCCAAGGGCTGTGAGGAGAGTAGGACCTGGGACGTTGGGTCTAATGCTCAGGCTGGACAGATGCACACGTGTGCAGATCAAGTGAGCGTAAAACTTGGGGGGTGGCAGGTTTTCCGGGATGCCACTTGGAAACGGATGCCAACAAGCGTCCCCTAGTGGCTGAAGCTGTTACTGCAAGCGGGGGTCAGTTTTCAGTGGGGTGACAGACGCAATGAAGTAACGCTGCAGGGTTTTCAAAATGCCGAAATCGATTGACAGAAGTGTCGGCCTGCAAGGAATCAGCGGTCACGGCTGTGACATCACTGCAGCTCGTTCTGGCTTCAGGGTGGTACCTGCACACACTCCACACAGATGCCATGTTGTATTTACAGCAGTTTCCCTACAGTCATGTATGCTCCGACCATCAGTATTCCCACTCGTCCGTCTTCATGTCCAGGTAGCCGAGGATGTTCTGGGCGAACTTGACGGCCTGCTTGCGCGCCATCTTCGTGACCTCGTCGCCCTGCGAGTCCACGGCGTCCAGGGCCAGCAGCTGCTTCGTCAGCAGCTCCTCCAACATCATGTAGCTCTTGTCGGCTCGCTTGCCGTCAAAGCCCAGCACCTGGGCCTGCAGCTCTGACAGGCTGGCCAGCACCTGCCACACGGCGCCATGGGACGGATGCTCATCAGGGCCGGGGCACCGCCTCGCCAGTGCCTCCCGCAGGTCCAGGTAGGTGATGACGGCCTGCACCTCTAGCACGGCACGACGCCGTGCCTCGCGGATGCAGGGGTTGCGGGCGGTGTCCACTTGGTCAAGGTGCGTGAGGAGGCCCTGCAGCTCGGCCTTAGGCCGGAAGGCGAGTTCCCCCGTCTCGTTCTGCCGCAGGACCTCCCCCTGAAGCTGGGAGACACGGCCCCGCACAGCTTCAATCTCCCGGATAGAGTCATTCTGGGCCAAGTCGTACCTGCCATGAGCACACACCAGGATTAAGGTAGTCCACTGATAGGCAATAGGGTATTATAAAAAAAAAAAAAAAAACTCTCGGCTACAGAATGACACACATTGTACGTTGTTTCCACTTCACAATGTGAACCTCTGTCCAAAATTTCGCCTCGATTTCACAATATTTACAGGTCCCCCAAAATGTCGGCTTGTATCATGTCAACGACACTGCCAAATGTGCCGTTGCCCTTGCGACAAAATTTAACTCGTATTACGACCAAGTCATAAAAGCAGTGACTTCTGAAGGTGGCTGCAAAGCATTGCGAGGATATGCCCTCAGTTGTGAAATCTGTTTTCCTGTGAACTTCAGTCTAATAGGTGAATGCCTTCGGTCCTTAGCTGATGTTTTTTTTGTGTCTCTGTATTGTTTAGGTGTATAATGACGTTGTTTAAATGTTTCATGCTGTAGGATATCTGCAGACATATGGTCTAAGTTGGTTTACTTTAGCTGCATTGGGGCAGAGAAGCAGCAGTTTTGAGGGACCCCTAAATTTTGGACTAGGCAGGTCAGATTTTACCCATGAATTCTCTGTAGTAAACGGTACAAGTGTGTGGTGGGTCTCAAATCGACATGGGCTTCTTATGGTTTTGGACCACCCTAACTCAGATATTCATGTAGGTGTCAAATCATCTAGTGAGATCATAGTGGGGGGGCGGGGGGAATCGCAGGACTGGGGTTGCCCTGGGCCATCTAACGCACAGATGGAATGATGAGAAGTCCATAAAGACAGATAAGAACAGGAGAAGGCAGCAACCCACAATCAAAGAGATGGTGAGCAAAGTTATACTGGTACTTTAAAAAGTACATATGATTGGCCCATTTGTGTCACATGAGACCCAGCGGGGGCAGCCCCAGGGTGGAGGGGCTCATACCTGCATGTGTTGTCCCCCTCGCCCTCCAGGTCCAGGTGTTTCAGCAGTGCGTTGATCTCCTCCACCACCTGCTTGCGGTAGTTGCGCACCGCAGCATTGCCCGACACATCAAGAGCATCCAGCTCCACCAGGAGTTCGGTGAGTATGCGAGACAGGTGGGCGCAGCTGTCCCGGCCACTCAGACCCATCAGCAGCGCCACCAGCTGGCTGCGCACCCCGCTCACCTGCACCATCACCTGATTGATGCGCTGGACGGAGGTGTGCGTGTCATCCGACAGCGGCAAGGTCAGCTGCCGGGTACGACCCTCCACCACATCCTGCACGGCACAGAGCCGGGTCAGCGCACGGTAGCGGGCCTTGCGCAGTGCAACGCGGCCCCCCGTCTTCACCTGCGTCAGCTGTAGCACCAGCTCCTGCAGGGCATCCACCAACTCGTCGTCGATCTCAGCGGCGCCCGCCCGCTGGGGTGCCACTATCCCCTCTTCCACCAGGCGCCGTGCCTCACGGCTTAGCTCCTCAATGGCCAGGCGGGATGGGTGTGTGGCGTTCTCCTCCAGGTGCCGCAGCAGGCCCTCCACCTCCTGGGCGACGAGCTTGCGTGCTTGCTGCAGCTGGGTGCGGCCCTCCGTCTCCACCTGGTCCACCTCCACCTGCAGGTGATTCAGATCGCGCTCCAGGCGTCGGTACTCGCGATCACTCTGCAGGCCGCTAAAGGCGCACACCTGCGGGCCGAGCACTGCCAGCTCCCCCTGCACCTCCTGGAGCCGCGTCATGGACGGATGCTGGGCGCTGGCGTCCATCCTCTTTCCGCCGTCAAAGGGCTTCCCAAAAAGACTGCAAGAAGGTGGAGGGAGTGAAAACAGAGCACATCAGGCCAGCAAAGGCATGTGCGTCTCCACGGCAACCCCAGTGCAGCCAGTGAGATCAGCCCTCAAGCTGTCAGATGTTCGAGTACAACTCAGGTCACCGCTTCTTGGAGGCTTATGCCTCCTGTCTGACTCCACTTTATGCGTGGGGAGTAAAAACAAGCTGGAGAACCTGCTCTCTTAGCTCCTCCCACTGAACGATTACTCAACACCCACTTCTTTAGCGGGACCATCTGCCTTTATCTTAGGACACACCCATTAGCGTAACAATGAGACCGATTTATTCACAATGTAATTGTAATAGTATTTACTGTCAGAAAGTCACTGTCATCCAGTCACATTAAGCTGCTGACAGACTTTAAGCACTGTTGAACTTTGTTCTGACTGTAAGGCACCATAGAATAATTCGTCTAGTAATAAAATGGGAGTATTTCTGTTCTACTCAGCAAGACCAGTCAGAACAGTAATTACAGCATCAGCTTTGGCAGTGTGAATATGGGGGGAATAAAGCTAACTTATAATGGTTTGCAGCAAAATATTGTAAGCAAATATTTCACATACATACCTCTGTAATAAGGTTAAAATCACTTCAAGCATGGCTCCTTTTGAGAGACTAAAACTATTCTATGATGTTACAATTGTCGTTCTGTGACGTCACAATCACCTTTATTGTCTCGCTTTAAGCCTTAAAGAGACAGTATCATCTTGTGACTGGGGCACGCGTTCGTATCCACACGTTTACTAAAATCCCTACACAGTATCGCCATAAAGACGATCTTTTACCGGGAAAGGATTTATATTCCAGCAAAGTTCCATTCATTATACGACAGGCATAAAACTGACTGGTACTTAATTAATCTCTGGGTCAAACGGACAAAAAGTGTCAAATTTTCAGCCGTCCCGCGTGCAGCAGACAGGAATTGCTGGGATGAGGGGAGCCCCAGGACACAGGCAGCCTAAAAAAGGCTCTCGTTGGCATTTATGTAACCAGTTATACAAAAGCCTGCGTTAGCACAGCCTCGCTGCTGTCAGGTCCTTATTAGAATGTTCTCTTGGAGAACACAAAAGCGCCGCCTTCCAGATATTTCTGGAAAAGCCGCACATTCATGTCGCTCATAGTGATGCGTCTCAGCTTGACGGTTCCTTATAATGTAAGCACATGGTAAAAACTGTCCTCTTGCATTCATTTCAGGCCATAAACGTAGTCTATAACGAGTACAGCCAACCCGAACTGCGAATGCGGGCAGAAACGCGAACCTCCTGAGGTGGAGACCCCAAGGAGTCACGCTAAGTCCCCCCCGCTGCACAGTGCAACACGGCTGACGTACAGGGGGGGAAAGGGGAGCAGGTGTGGATGGTGTCAGAGAGGCACCTGCTCTCCCGTCCCCGGGCTTCTGGGGGTAATATTCTCTGTCCAGAGCCACGAGGTGGCTACCCGGGCAAGGAGCCTCCTGAAGCCGGCCACCGAGTCCCCGCAGGTCTCACAAAGTCGGTCACTCGCTCCGGGCTTAACGTTCTGCCTGTGTCCGTGACAGCAACGGAGAGGCCTCGCCGCAATACGAGACGATCTCCGGAGGACTCACGTTACACCTCCGGAAGACAGTATTCTACCTTCAAGAAATGGCACGGAGATAAGCCAGTTTACTTCAAATAAGACAATTAGGGTCTGGGACAGACTAAACCAGTCATCACAGCCAGGAAGACACAAATCATACGCTGTATATCATAAATATAAGAACATGAAATTAGCTGTGCTTTGCTGCCAGCAGCATCACACCCTATTCGACATGTTTAGTTTTCCAGAAAGTTTATATCTCACCCACCGTCTGTTCTACACACAGCAATTAATACGCGACACGGACACGGTCGACCGTAGTATTGTATGTTTACAAGGCAAGCTATAGGCGACCCGTCATCCGACATGAACGTAACGGGGTGTTGTTGGACTGTGCATCTGTACTGTTCGTAACCCCCACTGACGCTGCAACACGACCGTAACTGTGTGGGTTTCATCGAAGCACATTTAATCTGACTGACCGTGCAACCGGTCCTGTGACAAACGACAGCTTATGCACCGCCACCTTCGGGTATGCGCAGAAGATGTCTCACCTTTTCAAAACGCCAAAGACATTCGCGCACATGGCTTACGATGTCACTTTCCATCAGCGGCACACATCGGCGTGTCGTGGCGTCCGATGACGCGGGATCGCCGGCAAATTGTCTCGACTACGCCGGTCCCCCGCAGAAGACACCCCGCATTGTCCACCCCTCCCACGCGCGGGCAGAGACAAGCCGCAGCACCGCCGAGCTCCGACTGCAGGGGGCGCTGGACTGCCGCTACTCAGCATCCACAAGCACAGCGCTCGGCAGCACTGTGACTGCGATCCATCGTATTTCAGCAATACTTTAAACGGGGAGTGACGTCTCCCAGCACCGTGAGCGCCCACAGAGTCCAGCGACTTCCTTTTCTAGCGCTTTAATATTATGTTTACAAGGCAAGCTATAGGCTGGGTCGCCTGGAGTACAGCTCTCGCTGTCCTTTTAAGCTTCTAGGAGACAAACAGCAAAAGTAGAACGTAATGTAATGTAACACCCTTATCTTAATCCGCCCCCCCCAGACTGCACAGATACGTTGACACAGATGGCTGTAAAGTACCTCCGGGCATCTTTTAGCCACCGGACTAGTGCCTAAGAGATAACAGAGTGGCGCAGCTCACCACCACCAGCAACCTAATACAGAGGACGATTAAATGACACAATCAAGTGAAATGTTCCGATTGTCCCACGCCAGTTTGGCTACTTTGTAACTATGAGTTTAACGTCTTACCTGCATAGCCAGCGCACAGCCATTGAAGCAGTAGGATAGATTAAACGAGCAGAAACAGCAGGGTGAAATACCCTGTGACAGCGTTTGGCTGGCCAAGCAAGATAACACCGGAGGCCCCGGGACAAGAGAGCCGAGAAACGCTAGATACACATCAGCGCTCCTGTCAGCACAGATACTATTCAGCTTGTTCTAAATAGAAATTTTATAACTGCGTTTTCAAGCGTTTAATTTTGACAAGGTAACGTTGTGATAGCTCGTAATCAATAACCTCTTTAAGCTAAAAGTATAAATGGTATTTTTGATTTCAATTAGATACAGCTACATTAAATGTGCACATGTTACGATCCTAAGCTCAGTGGTGCACGCTATCGGTAGAGCAAAACACCGTTAAATGTTTTGGTCGCCCAGCCATGTTTGTTGGTACAGGCGCTACAGGATAATACGACTTACTGTGAGGGTTTATACGCCAGCTATCAGTAGGATAGGCTGTCAGACTATAAGATCTACCATTACGGCGCAGTATAGAAAACATTTGGTGGAAACAGGAAATTGTGGTTTTCTTTTTCCGTCATTGCCAAATCTTAACGTACGAATGTCTGGTCTCATCAATACAACAACGTGATGGAAACAAATAGTGTGGTCCCTCGGATTTAAATTAATTTACATGATAACAGAGAATCGATCTGATGCAATGTTAACGAATCGGAGTTAGAAATCCTCAATTTATTTAGCGATGTGTCGTAGCGAAAGCTAAGTATTGACAGTATTACTTCGCCCTCCGGTACAGCAGGTGGCAGTGTTGACATCACCGTTATGTGTTGCAATCTCAAAACCATCACTATAGAAAAAGACAGTGCGTACGGTTGTTGTGAGTGATTTTTGACCTCTATGCAGGTATCGGTGCGACCGGAGTTAATTGGCGTTGAAGGGAAGGGAAGGGTGAAATTAGGAAATTTTGAACCCAGTTCGAAGCATCATGATTGTGGAAAAGGCAGGGAGTGCATTATGGCGGTCAAACGGTCAAACTCGGTGGTTTTTGTCATTAATGGACGTCTCATTTAGTCGTCGCTACAGTAACAGTCCACCTGCGAACCAGGGACAGAGTCATGGACCAAGCAAGGTTTGTACAGCACAAAGGCTTCCAGGCAGATGAATATCTACTCTTAGTGTGAACTCTTTATGCGCAATGAAGATCCTTCACAGAACAAGCAGCACTGTGTACAGCTGAAGATCTAGACGTTAGTACTGCCCGTTCATAGCGTGTCATTACTTTCTCTGAAGACCGTCACTTTATATGTACTAAATAGACCCTCGTTTTATACGTACTAAATAGTGTTTTAGGCATGTAGTATCTTTTTTTTTTTTTATGAAACTCCAGTGAATAATCAAGAGGATCTCTCTAGAGGTCTGAGTAATGTCCGACTTGCACGGGTGTTATGCATTGTTAAATGGAACACAAACATGGACAAGATCATTTCTAGTGCAGGTGGTGTTATGTCCTCAGAATGCTTTTGATTCCTGTGTCCTCAGCGGTCCAATTTCATCCCAGCAGCTGGTTCCAAATATGACTGGATTGGTCCCCCTGACAGGCTGTCAAATATTCGGCCAATCATTTACCACATCCCTGAAAACGAGACTCCGCTGGAGAGAAGGTTGAGGCATTTGAGGCAAGAGACTGAGGACTGGAACCATAATTTCTGGACTAGCCAGAATATGTCATTCTACAAGGTGAGTGCCAGTGGGACATGATATCAGCAACTAGATTAGATAATTTGTGTGGGTCACATTAAACAGTATTTGCTGATACATTTACATAAAAATGACCCTTTTGACAGCAGCATGTATTTTATAATTGGTGTTGCACAAAGAATAGAATGGTGCTGTACCTCCTGCCACCAGAATTAGCAGTCTGGAAAGTGCCTGTGTGAAACCGCTTAACTGAGAATCTCCCTAATGTTATTATTAAAAGTTGCCCAAATTTACTTATGAGTTGGTGACCCAGAATGACATGTTCTGAATATGAGATGAATGGGAACTGACAAAATGTGGGCAAGGTGGAAACAACACTGATAAGCAAAATGAACACTGTGAGGAAACCCAGACAAATGCAGGTTAAGCTTGTGGTAGGTCTGGACTCTCGAGTGACTTAACATCCAGGATTCCACATGACTGTGTAAGAAACAGGGAAACAATCCATCCGTCCGTCCGTCCATCCATCCATCCATCCATTCATTCATCCACCCACCCAAAAGCTTTATCCTGTTCAGGGTTGCGGGGGGCCTATGGCACACAGCAGAGGATTGGCTGAGGAGGAACAGTCCTTTCCCGTTAATTTGTATGCTTAATGGAATATTTCATGTATTAAGGAACATAACTGTGTTGCGGCTAAATGAGATGGATCAAATCTAGTTAATGAAAGGGTTTCTTTAGATCTGGGTTTACTTTTGAACCAGTGGGGGGCAGTCTTGCATTATAGAAATGACACTTTTGAACCTGTCAATTTGTTGGACTTCATTTAATTTTAATATGAAGGAAGTGAATCTCTGTTCTTATTTTAATCAGGAAAAAGAATATTTTATCCAGTCACGCCTGGAGGCAAAGGGCTTGAGTGCGAGAGATGACAATGGTGAGGAGATCAAGCTTAGCATTTTGTCACTTTGCCATCTCTTGGTGATTATAAACCAGCCGTGTATTTAAAGATCATTGCATCTGTTTGCTGTAGGCAGGAAGAGGACCCTGAGCAGTGAAGAAATGGCTGTGTTTTACAAACACTTCCTGGACAAAAACCACACAAAGCATGCCAACTACAACAAGTTAGTTTTAACTTGAGGAAAAAAAAGTACATTTAAACACTGCAAAAGCTACGTATTTTGTAGGTGTTTACTGTTTATACTATGACAATGATGAGAACGTAAAGTACTGCTTCTGATAAGAAAGTTGAAAGTATTAGGAGCAGGTAGATGTGGAGAACTGAAACAAGCTATAGGTAGAATGTAAATCTTTCAGAAAGACAGAATGAATGAAAGGATTATGCTTCTCTCCTGCCCAGATCATTTGGTATACCGTGCTTCCCGTACATTGCTTAGTTCAGTTTCGTTCTCAATAATTCAGCTGGACTAAGGCCTGTTTGTAATTGGACACCTCAGTGAAATGGCTTTGCACTGGTGTCGAGCTTCTGGGTGCTGCACTGAAGCTGGCTCTAGGTGCCACGGTTTTTACAGGTTTTGCGGCCTAGCTGACTGTGCTTCGTTAACTCTGCCTGCAGGGAGTGGTACAGACGAAACTTCACCATCACGTTCCTCATGGGCAAGGTGTTTCTGCTTAAAGCTTGGAAGAAGATGTCAGGAAATTGGAGAGCACAATAAGCTTGATCCCCAATAAAAAAGCCATTTTTACGGTATGCAAACATGGTGCCTGTTACAGCGTGTTATTTGCATCCAGGCTGTTTCTGTGTTTGCCCACAACTAAGAAGTCACTTGATTCTCATGACAGGACCAGTGACAGAGTGGCCGTTACAATCCCAGTCTGTAGCAAAATTATTATTATTTTTTTTGAGACTTTAGATTGTCTAATCTATTGCAAGGCTTGTTTTATGCTTACAAAATGTCACATTATGTGTTGGCTTGCTCAGGAAACAATTTTATTGTTGAAGCTTATTTGTACAATGAATGTAAATCTCCTTTTGGGATACATTAGTGATTACAATCTTATGAAAATCCTAAATGTTCTGGCATGAGGTTTAAAACAAATGTTCTGGTGACATTTGTGACAATTTTTGAATGAACCCATGATGGTTTCTGACTATGAATGGTCTAATAAAATCATCGTTGTATTAAACTGTTCAGTGTACTGATTCATTTAGAAGGTAACAAATGATGGGATAAAGAGTTCCATGCTTCACACAGAGGGCTGGACTGACCTTATATTAATAATTTCCTCTGCTTTAAACCAGACAGCGATTAACAGCACATTATAATCACCCACTGCGGGTTTATAGTAGAAGGAGTATTACTCCCCGGTTGTTTTGTCACAGTGATGCATTTTTTTTTAATTACCATTGAAATGCTTTTTTCTTAAGTGTAGCATTACAGTAGATTCATTATTCTTTTTGCGTTTAATGTTGAGGCCACCTTGATGAAAAGTAACATTACTGTGCGTTTAATTCTTTGGTATTTGAAACCCATGGGTCAAGAAAATAATCGTAAATCGCTTTATTATGAAAAAAGCGTGGTTCTCTGGTATAGTGGCTTCCGTATACCATCCACCAAACCAGCACACACTACCTTACAGTGCTCTCTACCAGCCGCAGTTGAAACGTGAAATCTCCCGGACTGCGGCTTTAAGGGCGATGGGGTGACGTCATAATTAAGGAAGCGGAGAATTATGGGGTGTGAGCTAACGCCATTTTCGCGCAGGAAGCCGAACGCCGCAAAAATACCGCAAGAACGCAGCGCTCGGCCGGCGGGCTCGCACCCTCCCCCCATCTCCTACACCTCGACGAATATGTAAGGTCCTCCGACCCACCTGCTTCGGACTTGAAGCCGCTTCACGGTGTTCTCCACCTGGCTGTTATTAAACACTTCCTCACACAGTGACCAGGTGGACCGAACCCGGACAGAAGCTCAGACGCCGGGGGCCAGTGGTGGCCGTCCGGCCTCGCCCTGCGCACGGCTCGGTGCCGAGACAGGAAGACAGCCTCCTAGCCTGGGAGAGAAGCCCCGACGGAGAGGTGTGCGACACACCGGGTGAAGTCCCTGCCCGAAAGTTATCGGGACACTGGATGCTGAGCGGACCGGTGAGAGCCGTCAGACGCTTTATTCACACGGTGATGAGTTCACAACGTGCTCACTTCGTCAGGTAGTCGGTGTGTAGGACACACTGGCACGTCATGAGTCTCACACCGTCACATTAATGCTCTTTCACTGCCAAGAAGACATTTGAAGGTCCTCGATCGCCTGTACACACAGATTAGGGAAGCCGAGCTCCTGTATGAAGTGATGTACAGTTACTGTGAAGCCCTTGATGCCTTATTAACTCTGATCGTCGAGTTCCGCTTCAGCCGATTTAGCTGACAGATCACAACTCTTCTCGAAATATTTGCTTTATCATATCTTAATTGTGAAGCACGGTCCGATGAGATTGACAGGACTGAGATGAGTTGACTCAGTTAACGCAGGAACACGACGCGTCATTTCGCTGCTATCCATTGGAGCTGTAATGCGGCTGGTTTTTCTGGTAGTGTGCGTATTTTAAATATTTCGTATTTAGACACGCGGTGAGCCACCCATGTGGCATCTTTTTGCATGTCACATACGTCTGATGTGTATAAGGGCTTCAGTGTCTTGTTGTTCATCCACAAGGACAAGTGTGGTGTCTTGTCAGCACTCGTGATTCATGCCATTTTTTAGTCTCTTTAACGTCTCAGTAAAGCGATGAATAGGTATTGAAATTCTGTGCGCAAGCGTGGTGTGCTTTGGTGAAAGCGGGTCTGTGTGGCCAGGCACGGGCACTGAGGGTCCAGTGTGTCCCTCATCGACAGGTGGAGGCCCTCCGCACTCAGCCACAGCTGTGCCTCTGCGGTTCCTCTCTAATACCACAGGCGCTCCTGAATCTGTACCCTCAGCCGTAGGATTAGATGTAGCAGGCCAACCTTCCTTGTCAGGAAGGAAGTGGCATACATGAGACTGACCTCAGCATGTTTTCTGTTTCTCCGTTTTCATGTATGTCTCGGACTACTCCCCTTGATTCTTTTGGTGGGCCGTCGCCTAACCGAGACCAGGAAGTTAGGGGACATCCATATGTAGCCTAACCTCCTAGTTATAGGAGCAAGGGTGGCTTGGAGTACACTTCTCCCCCGTGGATGAGCATTTTGTGGGCAGTAAAAGCCCCCTCTGTTTACCAACATTCTCACGCTAACAGTGTGAGGTTCATTGTCTCCACTGCACATCTGTCTGATGCCACCAGTGACATATGGTGTCTGTGCTGCTGTAACCTGACCTTTATGTGTCCCTGCTGGGGTCCCCTTCCTGGCATTGCTCAGGAATCCTGCCACTAAGAGGGGAAAGCTTGTGGCTTTTAAACAGAGGAATTCTGGCCTGACACCAACAGTGTGTTGGATACAGATACCCCAGAAGGTTCAGAAATGTGAATGAAAGCTCTATTCTGCAGAATTGTTGTAGTGGCCCATGTTACACTGTGACCAAACCCCACTAAATCTGATCGTATGGGAGCTGGCAGCTAGTGTCCCGCCAAAATATCTGTCCTTCGCCTTAGAGCCAGGTCACCCTGAACGGAACTGAGTCAGCTGGTTATACATGGCATGCTCTCAACTGCCCAAGTTAGATTTTTCTGCTTTTGCTCTCTCCTCTGTCATGGTGGGCGGAGCTTTCTGAGCAGCTCCCATCTACTTGGCTGACAGTCTGTCGTTCCTCCTCTCTTCATCCTGCTTGAACATCTGCACCCTTGCTTACCCGTTTCATTATGGGAACCTTTCCTCATCCCATCATAACAGCTAACCTGTAAATGCCCAGCCCAGTAGACCCAGCCCACCTCCTTAGTTTTCAACTCTTCAGAACAGGTCAGCCTTCTTGCTGCCTTTCCCAGGCTAGTCCCTGGAGTAATGATCACGAGCATCTTGTTCAACATAGAGAGGAGCTGCCAGTCGGCGTGTTTGTTCTGCTTCCTGCACTTTCTCTTTTGCTTTTGCAAGCCCCTGGAATGGCGAGATCAATTTGGTCGTATTTTCCCCAACACATTTTTTTGGTCTTCTCTGATGTAAAAATAGCCTATATTTACAGCTGTCAGTGTGTTTGTCTTGCTTGGGACACTTCCTTTTGTCATCAAGGTTCAGATTTTGCAGATGGCATGGCCTGAAGTTCTTGGGGGAATTCTTTTGGGTAACTTTTAGCGGCATGCAGAAAAGAAGTCTCGGTCATCTTTCAGAACATAAAATAACTGCACCTTCCCTGTTGGCTATTATGATTTGGAGAGCATAACGGTTGATCAGTTAATGTGCTGCATGAGACGAGCAGGACCGAAGATCTACAGTGTCACCTGACAGCAGTCTGGTTTACTGTGGTTCGGCATCTTACTGCGTTAATGATACTGATGGTCAGCCCCCCCCCCCCCCCCCCCACAACCACCCCTCCCACCACCCCGTCCCTGCTTTCACTTTTTTTGGGGGTGAT
>JAACJT020000021.1:11777063-11797153 GCA_009936485.2 Gymnarchus niloticus | reverse complement strand
GTGGCCCCCCCCCCCCCCCCCCCCACACACGCCCACACACACACCTCTGTTTGCCGTTTGTATTTTTTTTGGGGGGGTTGGCTTTGCAAAGCAGAATGTGTAGGGAATGGAATTCACCGCTGAGTTTTCCCCCTCTTCTTGTGATCCCTGGAGCTCTTTAGAGAACAGAGCATTTGCATTTCAAAGCAAAGACATGAGAATTGTTGCCTGCTCCTGCTGGCATTTCTTGTGCCATTAGGGTTATTCATTTTGTCTAGCTCTGCAGGATCATATAGAAATGATTAATCTGTCCAGAGCAGAGCTTGCCCGGTCTGGCTTAGTCAGATAACAGCTGTGTTCGTGTTGGTGGGGATCTGTACACTGTGGCCTGGCAGTCTTACTCTTCCTGTTCCATCATGATTTAGGAACACGTGACCAGCAACCTGTGGTGTGGGTTTCACTTCCATCTCTCCTCTTCAGGACCCATTGTCCAGCCATATATTTACACTTGCCCTTTTCCCCGTGCCAGTCAGGTGGCTTTATGAGGCTGTTTTTTGGTGTTTGGGTCACATGACCTCAGACCTCACAGCGTTCTGGGTTGCTTCATTGCAGCTGTACTAAAGTGCAAGTCGGCTCTAAGTTTTCTTTGCTGTAGGGTTCCCAAATCTTGATCCTCACCTTGTGTGCCATGTCACCATTGCAGGTTCTCTTTGCAGCCTTCCACAGCTGGACTGAGTGGGAAGACCTGGTCTGTGGGTAGTCCTGTGGAAAATTTGGGTGCTGGTTCTCTTGAGGAGCATTGCAGGTGTAACTTAACGGTCTTTTTCTGGTTATTATGGCTGCCTTTGTCTTAACTTTAAGTTGCATTTTTGTTACACAAATGGCATGAAAATATCTATCTGGAACGTATTTGTTTTGACTGCACCTACTGAGATCCCTCCCTCTAGTATTCCTCACTCAAATGCCAGATTTACGTTACTCTGTATCCTGGCAACTGTTATTGTGTCTCTTATCCAGGCTGTTGACTTGTCAACCATAAGAACAAGATGGCATCTGTAGAACCTTCGTTAATGACGCAGACAACACTTTCTTCAGACTCTGGCTGTTATTAGATGGCAGGTTAATTTTGGCCAACAAATTTCAAAGCAGTTTTGTCAAGAGAATGTCGTAAACCACCCAATCTACAGTTCAGGACATTAAAGCTCTAGGGCTATATCATCATTTGAATCTAACCAAATGAAGTTCTCCTCAGAACTGGGCCTGTTCCAAACAGCCTTTAGGGAAAAAGTCCAGTGACTCAGGCTGTCTGACACAGAGTGCCAGCATCAGCAGTGTAGAGGCGGGCCTCCGTTTTAAACCCTGGGAAGGACAGAAGGTGTGGTTCATTGTTTGCAAACTGGTCAGGTTTCGTTTTTTTTTTTTTAACATGACTGTCGTGACTGCTAGTGTTCCACTTTGTCATCTAATTACACGTGACGTTTGCTGCATTTCCTAAAAGTTGCTCAGAAGGGAGAAGACTGGTTTCTGAAAAAGTAGAAAGAGAATGTCTGTTTATATGGAGGACAATGACAAGTTCATGTATTGGTGTATCATTGGGTTCCTCCTGCTTAGTAGTGTGAGCCTACAGCTTTAATACCCCAGATGAAAGCTATAGGAAATGGTTCAGGATTTTCTCTTTCTCTTGCATTTAGGCTAATGCCAGACACAATGGTTTCTACCTGTCTGTCTGCTGTAAGCTTTATGCCCAGACAAGCCCTGCGGTGCTTTCAAACAGCAAGGCAGTCTGCCAGGATTGCTCCATCCTTGATGTGAGCGTGAATATCATATGGCCCGGAATGTTTTCTCGTTCTTTCGCTCGCTCTCCTCTGCACTGCCCTTCCTGCCACACGCCTCTGCCTTGGGGGGGCATCTCACCTTAATCCTTCACTCAAGTCTCTTCCCCTAAAGAAAACGGTGTGTGGTTTTGGCATTTTGCATATAGCGAAAAGGCCAGCATCTTTCTGTTGGCCTTGTTCCTTTGGAGGTAGATTCCAGTGGGAGAGCAGGGGTTTGTCTAGAAAAGTCCCCTAAGCTCGTTGTTCATTGACCGCCGGTATTCCTGACAGGTCTATTCCCTCTATGCTAATGAGTTTCACCCCCACGGCCTAAAATTAGATTCCTGTTTCCCTGGCCAGTGCTGGGACATAAGGGACGAGACCCTGTTGCCGTTGGCTACAGGCCCCATTTCGGAAAGCATTCATTAATTCTTTGCATTGATGAGGCTGGAAGGCTGATGATGGAGATGGTACTTTTGGATCTGGATGTAGGTAGTGTGGAGATGTGAGTGGGGTTGGGGCAGATGCTCACAAACATGCCATGGGGTTTAATTGCCCTGCATGTGACATTCATACATAAGGGGTTTGCAAATGGGCCAGTCAACCTGAAGAAGCTGTGAAGTGTTCTGGAGCCTAATAATGTCCAGGACAGGTGCTGCTGGGACCTGCAGGTCTGCTGCTTTACTGCACCAATTGGTTAAAGCCCCAGTTCGGAAACCTGCTGAGAATTGGCTTAAGAAGGGAAAGTTAGAGGTGGATAAACGGGTAAAGTCCACTTAACCCCAGAATTCTTGAAGTCCCTATAGACCCTCCTGCTTCTGCTATAATCCAGTTCTTCATCTCCACTTGTTGTCGACAGCAGAATGCAGCTCATTTACACAGAGCTCAGTAAAATATTCACTGAGAGGCTTATTTAATTTCTGTTCCCTATTCTAACAAAAGATTTTTGTAGCGATGGATCTGGTACCAAAGGCAGCTTCACTCTCCGTACAGAACGTGCATTGATATGATTGTTTAAAAGTTGACGGCGTGGACTCCACTGGTGACAGAATGACTTGCACGTCGACCCAGGAGATGAGCGTTGGTGTGTTGTGCTAAATTAAACCCGAGAGAGCTGATTGGTGGGGCTTTGAGCAGGTGCGCTCTCTCTCTCCCCAGGATGCATGAGAACATGTCCACGATGGTGTGTGTGAAGGAGGACCTGGATGAGAAGCTGTCGCAGGATGAGATCATCTGCAGGACCAAGCAGGTGATCCAGGGCCTGGAGGCTCTCAAGCAGGAGCACCACTCCATCCTGGATGGGCTGCTGCAGACGCTGCGCTGCCTCAAGCAGGATGAGGAAAGCAGTCTGGTGGAGGAGAAGTCAGTAATGATCCGCAAGTCCCTGGAGATGTTGGAGCTGGGGCTGAGCGAGGCACAGGTGAGCTGCCACCTTGCTCAGTGCCATGGCAACAATCACGAGGGTGAGCTCTGACTCTTGGACTTGGACCGTGACCTCTGGGCTCCGAAATCCTGCTAGGAGTCGTCGCCGAGGGTCAAAGTTCACTTTAGATAGTGATAAAATAGTTAGCACGTGTTTCTTTTGGTATTGGTCTAATGTCTCGTCGACCTCATCCCTTCTGCTCAACTCTCTCTCCCCTCCCCACCAGGTGATGATGGCGCTGTCGGGCCACCTGAGCACGGTTGAGTCAGAGAAGCAGAAGCTGAGGGCACAGGTGCGCCGGCTTTGCCAGGAGAACCAATGGCTGCGCGACGAGCTGGCAGGAACCCAGCAGAAGCTGCAGCGCAGCGAGCAGAGTGTGGCCCAGCTGGAGGAGGAGAAGAAGCATCTGGAGTTCATGAATCAGCTGAAGAAATACGATGAGGAACTCTCCCCCTCGGTGAGATGGGGAGGGGCTGTACGTCACCCTGCATGGGGTCCTCATTAGGCTGTCGGGACGCTCATAGATAGCTTGAGGCCTGTAGGTTTCCTGACCTCTGATTGGTTGTGTTAAGGGTCAGGAATCCTACAGAACAGCTCCTCTGCTGCCTGAGAGGTTAACCGTCTGCCATCCCGGTGGCACAAAGACATCCTATGTGTGCTCTATGCTGATTCTCCCAAACTGACCCCTCTGCCCCTTCTCGTCTCTCATGGTACAGGAAGAAAAGGATTCTGACTCCTCCAAGGAGAACCTGGATGACCTTTTCCCCAACGACGAGGACGAGCAGGGCCCGGGTAGTAAGTTCTGCTTCTTGGTGTATGTTTGCTCTCGGTCGCTTTGACTGTATAGGTCTGCGTCTGTATGTCAGCTCCACAGCCAAGATTTCAATTGGACTAATCGCCCCTGTAACTGAACCAAGTTAACCTTGTCCCTCTACTCTTGCTACCGTGGTGGTTATTAGTTTTAGGTGAGCTGAGCATCATGATTAGCCGGACCACAGCTTTATGGAGAGCTCCATAATGCCGGCACGTACCCTCAGCTCGCTCTCTAAATAGGAGCGGCGATATCTTTCAGGTGTCTTTGACATCAGAAGTTTCACGTATTCATTTTTGCACTGCACTGCTTCCACCTGTACTGTTTCTGACGGTAACAGACATAACACTGACCCGTTTTCTACTTGTCTGGGTGGATGTGCTGCTAGTAACTATGGTAACAGGCCCCGCCCCCTGTGCTCCTCCTCCAGTCCCACAGCACAACGCAGGCAGTGCTGCAGTCGCCGCGGCCCAGCAGGGCGGTTATGAGATTCCGGCCCGCCTACGCACGCTGCACAACCTGGTGATCCAATACGCTTCGCAGGGACGTTATGAGGTGGCTGTGCCACTGTGTAAGCAGGCTCTGGAGGACCTGGAGAAGACCTCGGGCCATGACCACCCCGACGTGGCCACCATGCTCAACATCCTGGCCCTGGTCTACAGGTATAGGCTGGCTGGGGATGAGTGTGGACCCATGTGGGACTCTTGAAGTGTAATAATGTGTAAACCACCACCACAGGAAAGACTGGTTGCCTTTCGGGGTGTACGGAGACTGGTACAAGACAGCTTTTGAGGGATGGGAGGGCTTTTCATAGTTACCAGGAAGACAAGCAAGGTGACAAGTCTCTATTGACCTGTCCCCCCATCTCCCAACAGAGACCAGAACAAGTACAAGGAGGCTGCGAACCTCCTGAATGATGCGCTGGCAATCCGGGAGAAGACTCTGGGCCGAGACCACCCAGCGGTGAGTGTCCGTCTCTGAGGGGGAAAAAAGACTACTTATTCATAGCAAATTTTAAGACGAGACTCGTAAGTTGTTTCTCTGACAGTCAGTGCTCTGTGTCTAACAAACTGTGTGTTCTGAATGACTCGATAGCGTTTAACACCACCTCATTAACATGAGTCGCTCTACTCTGAGGGCCGCTCAGCGAAGCCGGCGACCCTGAAGCTGTGTGATGCATGTCAGAAAGTAAGACGTGGATAGCAGTGGCCAACACATCACTAATAAACCAGTCATTCACGTGTCTATGCCGAACTTGCTGGCATGTTGCTGGCAGGCGTGTTGGCTCTCAGTCACGCCTAATGTGTTGGTCAGGTTAACAGAACCTGAAGCTGTGTTTGGCAGGTGTCTATGTGCTCGTGTATATTTGTGTACCCGTGAATGCGTTTGTCACTGTCTGAAGACCATATGCCCCCCCCTCCCAGGCCCGTGGGAAGCAGAGCCACCCACTCTGCTCCAGCCCCTCACCCCCAGTTTGGTGTAGAGGTCAGGCCCTTGTGCACCCTTTCTCTGGCATGCCGGGGTTGATCGTGCCATCCAATCAGAGCAATCCCAGCCACCACGTTGTCTCTTACCCTGTGTCTGTGCTGATTTGACATTAATTCTGCCGTTAATTCTACGACTTCCTGTTGGTTTGGTTGGTTGTTCATCTCTCCTGAGTTCCAATGAGTCATGTGAATCGCTGATTGACCTTCACTCAGAGCCCATTCCTCCCTCACTGACCTGTGACCTTGTCTATGCCCCTCCCACCCACCAGGTGGCAGCCACGCTCAACAACTTGGCTGTGCTGTATGGGAAGAGGGGCAAGTATAAGGAGGCAGAGCCGCTGTGCAAGAGGGCACTGGAAATCCGAGAGCAGGTGGGTCAAGTGTTGGACGTGAGGGGCTTTTCTGGGTTCATTGCCTTTGCCCTGGAAGTGCTTTTCTGTCTTCAGAAGCCCTCTTTGTTCCCTACTGCTTTCCAGCTGCACTCCTGATGTGATACTTGAGTGGTAAGGCTTCTCTTCATCTGCTAATGTAGTACAGACCAAGATGAATAGGAGCCCAGAAGCCAGGGCTAATCTCTGTTCGTGTCTGGATCTGTCTCTGCCTTGCGTGCTCTCGTACACTGGAAGAGTTGGGTCGAGGGAGGTCTGCCTCGCTGGCTGAGGGAGCGATCAACACAGGTCTCCTATTGAGAAATTACCCCGGCAAAGCTTAGTGCTGGCTTTTAAGATTTACTGCCCTCCTCCAGCAACAGCACAGGGAGCTCTGCCCCCAGCTGAGTCTCCCAGGTGTCCCCTATAAGTCCCACCACCCCCATCCTGTCACTGGGTACCAACTGTCTCTGCTCCAGAGCCAATGATCAGTAAGACGTGCTGATGACCGCCCATGCCACTCCCGCTCCACGATGATATCTCTGTTTGTTTACCACAGGTGTTTAAAACCCCAGGGTGTACTCTGTGTGTATTACCCCCCTCCCCCCACTCTCCACAAGTGGGGTGGGCCATGACGAGAGCGCTTTGATAAAGCTAGGGGCTGTGTGTGTTTGTGACCTCTAGGTGCTGGGTAAGGACCACCCCGATGTGGCCAAACAACTGAACAACCTGGCTCTGCTGTGCCAGAACCAGGGCAAGTACCAGGAGGTGGAGTACTACTACCAGCGGGCCCTGGACATCTACCAGACCAAGCTGGGCCCCGACGACCCCAACGTGGCAAAAACCAAGAACAACCTGGTGAGATGCGGAGGCATGACACTGACCTGGGTATGGGTTTGAGAGATGTCAGGGTGAAGACTCTAAGTGAGCAGAGGGGATGGGGACACGCGCACGCACACACCCAAAGGTTCTGAAACTGGAGGAGTCACAATGAGTTTGATGCTCTTGTGTCACCCTGGAATGTGAGTCCAGGTCTGTCAGGACTGTGATAGGCCGGCAGCCCGTTGACTGGACACATGATCCGAGGGGTCGGCCTCCTTGTATGATAAGGTGTGTCACCCCCCCCAGGCTTCCTGCTACCTCAAGCAGGGGAAGTTCAAGCAGGCTGAAACGCTGTACAAAGAGATCCTCACACGAGCCCATGAGAAGGAATTTGGTTCTGTGGATGGTGAGTCTGTGCCTCTGCCTTCCCCTTCTGAGTATCTTTCTCTCTCTGACCGCCGGGCAAACAGTCTTTATCAGCTGTCGTCAGGCTTGCCGCCTCCTTATCTCAGTTCTTTTGGTCCCGCTGTGTTTATTGATGTCCCACATGCATCACTGAGGGGCTTTATTATTGAACTGACTGAGCTCCTGTCCGCTGATCAATCTGAGTAAAGCATGGGGAACCAGAATTGGTTGTGGTTCAGCTTTGGGTCCCATTTCCCTTTCCTGGGGTTCAGTTCAGCCCTCTATGAAGTTTGTCAGCCTGCCATGGCGAGCAGGAGTAGCCAGTTGGCTTGAAACGGCCAAAAACAATGGTGACCTTATGGTGGGCGAGACAGCCGAGTGAATAGGGAGCCCCTCCCTTATTGCGCTCCCCCCCCCCCACCGTGCAATCGTCTGATTCAGCCTCTCGTTTATACAGATGAGAATAAACCGATTTGGATGCATGCAGAAGAAAGGGAGGAACAGAGCAAGGTGAGTGATGGCTACACACCGCCTGCGTTTAGAAAGCACTTAAACACGTCCCTGTCTGTGTGTGTGACACACGTACTTCTGTACTGCAGCAAAACACTTTGCTGCCATCTTGGTTTAGAAAGTGTTCCAACAGCCATGTTGTGTGTTTCGTATGAGAGAAGGTGCAGGTTGGCCATGTAAGCAGAATATGCTGCAACGTAACATGCTTCTTTCCTCCTCCCGCCCAAAGGGTGGGGTGGGAATAACTGTCAGGGTATCCAGATTCGGATAACGTGAGCTCTCCATTACAATGGAGTGTTTTCCCAGTCAACTTGCATGGTGCTTCAGTGTTTTATGTGCAGTGTTGAACCCGGGAAGACCTCCGTCTTGGGGAGTCTTCCCATTGCGTAGTGAGTCAGGTGAAACCAGCATAGACCACTGGCTGTGATGTAAAGTCTGCTTGAGGTGTAGTAACATATTGACCACCACCGCAGGGAAAGCAGAAAGACGGGTCGCCATTTGGGGAGTACGGAGGTTGGTACAAGGCCTGCAAAGTGGACAGGTCAGTACTGGGGAAGGGGGAAGAATTGAGCCACCATCCGACAGCGGGGCCTGGGAGCATGTGTGCACTTGTGTGTAATGAATGCAATTGATCGATTTATTAATGTGATTTATTTACAAGTGGGTTAAGCTGAAATTGTGTGCTCAATTTTCTTTTGTTCCTCTGACTCCCAGCCCCACAGTGACGACCACCCTGAAGAACCTGGGTGCCCTCTACAGGCGGCAGGGCAAGTTTGAGGCGGCAGAGACTCTGGAGGAGGCGGCCATGCGCTCGCGAAAGCAGGCGAGTTCCCGCTTGCTGCTGTCAGTCAGCCTCTCGGGGCAGAGTCTGTCCCAGAACAGTCGGGGTAGATGACCACCAGACTAGTGGAGGTGGTCACATTAGTGCTTTAAGAGAAATGAAGACCCGGGCTGCAGGGGGCAGGATGGTTAAGGAGATGCTACTTTTAAATGTGTTTTGGATGCAGCTTTCTTTTAAAAAATTTGAACGTTAATTGAATATCAGAATAAAAACCTGTTTTCGGGCCGTATAAGGAGGACATGGCCAGTCACATATGATGCACTGGAGCAGCCTCCGAGTCTGTTGGGTGTAAGCCTCAGTATTTGAACCATCACCTGGTGGCCATCAAGAGAACTGTGGTTCTATTTGCTTTAGCTCCACCTGTAGGGTTGGTGTGGTGCTGCTTTCCGTACGCTAAGCCTTATAGCTGTTTAGTGCCTCGGTGTCTTTCTAGTGCTATTGGGGTCGGTGTAAGCATTTTTGCAGTGGAGAAAAGATGAAAGAGAAAAGATGCCCGATCACATATACTTCCATTTCAAGTATCTATAAGCCCTCCCAGAGGTGATGCACTGCTGAAAACAGCTCTGTGATCTGATTTATTTCTGCGTGTTCTTGTCTGCAGGGCCTAGACACAGCGCACAAGCAGCGTGTGGCAGAGGTTCTGGGCGACCCCGAGACGCGTGAAAAGCAGCGCAGCCGCGAGAGCCTCAACTCGGATGTGGTCAAGTATGAGAGCGGCCCAGACGGGGGCGAGGAAGTGAGTATGAGCGTGGAGTGGAACGGGGTAAGTACAGTACACAGCCCAGCGCAGGGTGAAGGGTGGTTTGAGTGTGTGGTGGGCGTGGTTCCCGCTTATGCCCGCCTGGAGGGAGGCCACATGTGGGTGCTGTACCCTGGACCATCAGGAATGTGCTGCTTGCAGGTGCCTGCTGGCCTTCTGGCGGTGGACCAGGCCTTATCCACCCACAGCCATTCCTTATCGCTACTACTCACTATTTAGGATTTATCTCTGTGTTTCAGCAGTGGCTTCAAGCAAGATTTTCGGCAGGGGGGAGCAAATTTCCTTTTAAATCAGCTACTGACAAGTAATAGTTTGCAGAAGGAATGTTTGACCCACCCAGGCCACCGTCGGGCCTGTAATGAAGCTGTAGACCCAGGTGCAGGATAATGACATGCTTAATTCCGCTGCCAGGTGACACGTGCGTTGATTCTGTGGTAATGCAGTTCAGAGCTGTGGTGGAGGAGCATCTTGCACGGCCCCCTGGACCTGAAGCCACAGGATTGGCTGCTCCCGGTCGGCGACTTAAGTGCT
Source organism: Gymnarchus niloticus (assembly GCA_009936485.2). Taxonomy (NCBI): domain Eukaryota; kingdom Metazoa; phylum Chordata; class Actinopteri; order Osteoglossiformes; family Gymnarchidae; genus Gymnarchus; species Gymnarchus niloticus. The sequence continues at coordinate 11,787,402 of JAACJT020000021.1, read as the reverse complement.
GACTGTCTGTCGTGGTCATCCTTTCTGTGTGTTCTACCGCCGTAGTTACACACTAATTCTAATACAGTCCTGAATTAATCAGGTTTCAGTGTCCCAAGCTGTGATATACGCTGAGTATGGTTGGGTTAAGTTCTCTGTTACCCGACGAGAATCAATGGGCACATTAAAACATTGGACGGGAATCAGGAACGCCTCCCCGTTAATGTGTCGGCTCCACATGGACACACTCCAGTGAATTCATTCAGCACCTGTGGTTCCTGGTGCCGTCATCTGCTGTGCCCTTGGTCCTGAGTGAATGCTGTACCTTTGAGTCAGTTTGAAGCCATCGGGAAGTTCCCTCTCTGTGGCCTTCGGATCTTTCCTGTCCATAGCAGCAAGACCACCAGTCAGCACTTCCTGGGGGGGGGGGACTCTGTCCATCTGACCTGAGAGCCCACACACAGACAGGCACGCGTGGGCACTGTGTACTGTACACCTTGGGGTGTGACTTTACCAGGTTTTCCAGTGCATGCTCCCAACGGCTGGCCTGTCTCCCTGCTTCCCCCCAGTGGCTCTGTGTGTCCTTCTGAGGGAAGCTCCATCCAAAATCTCCTCCCCAGCCCATGTCAGCCTACTTCCGCTTACCAGTTAATGACCTGTTATGATGGGCGGAATTCTTTGTTAACTGTAATGGATACTTCACAAACCCACCTTTTGTCAACAGGAAAGTTGAAAAGCTGTAGTTACAGAGCCTGTTTGACACGTTAAAGGCAAACAGTGGTAATTCCCTTCTTTACTCCAACATTTTGACTGGAGCTCTCCTTCAGCTGTAAATGCCGAAAGGTTTGTGGCCCAGTAATCGTTTCCATGCTGTCATCCACCTTTGACAGGTAACACTGCATGTCTGTTCTGTTTCCTTGTTTCTGCTTATCCTTGGTTACCCCCCCCCCCCTTCTGGTTGGTGGCACTTAGTTGGCAAACCCTTAATATCTCTTGAATCCAAGTGTCCTCCCAGTGCCTAGTCATGTGGAGCCCAGTGATGGTGTGCCAGCCAGGGCTGCTGGTATAAGCAGGGATTCTGGGATTTGGTGCAGGATAAACAGAGCGGCCCCCAGATGCTCCAGGCCCCCTTCTGAGGGCATGTAGCTGCTGACCTGTCAGCATCCGAGGACCACGGCTGACCTTGATCAGAGCTCCACCGTGGCTGCGCTGCTCTGGCCTTGTAAATGAAGACAGCCCGACTTGTGGCTGTAACAGAGTCTCGCACAGTTTCCTGGCTGCGTAGGCACTGACCTCCACATTGGCTTCTTGTTTAACCCCATGTTCTTCTGTTCCTCTGTTTTATTGTATTTCAGATTGTGATGCTAGAGGTGTCACCCTTTTGATCAAATACCATTTCTGTCCAGACTATACTTTTGAGTGATTCAGCTGGTTGACCTGCTGTTTCTCGTATCTCTCTTTCTCCCCCTCCCTCTCTCCATCTCTCTGCCCCTGTCTGGCTGGCAGGCCTAAACCCAGGTGGCCCCTTTTGTGACTTTCGCTATGACGGATGCTGTCCAATCCTCCATCTTCATGGCATCCTCTGTCTCCAGCTTTGAGTCACCTCTTATTGGGCTTCGCCACCTTGGCAACCCCCTCCTCTCAGCGTGATTCAGACACCCCCCCCCCCTTAAAATAGTCCATTCACCAAGAAGAAGCCCCAGTTTGTCTGTGTAGTACTCACTAGCTGGGGGTGTCCCCAGGTGTGATCGTGAACCACTCCTTCCTGTGCTGTGCGTTCTCGTGTCAGTCATCCAACTCTGTACCAGTCCCAGGCGTCAGTGTGCCGTGGGGGTGGTGTTACTGCTCCTGGATTGTGGGGAAGCCACATGTGGTCTCTTTCACTTTGGCTTACTAATTTCTGTGCTGTGGTTTCTTTTTTTGTGTACCTGTCTGTCTTCTAATAACCTTCTAATAAAACTGGCTCTTTACTCACCGGTCTGTGCCGTTGTCTCCTTGTGCTTTCTTCTCTCCTGTGACGTGTGTAAACTTCTGTCCCTGCTAAACACCCCCTGTCCCCCAAGGCCGTGTTCTCCCACTTTCAAACACGCTTGGGCTCCTGGCAGATAGATGGAGGGCAGGGTGGGGCTTATATTCAGGTTTCTACCGGCCGCACATACAAACACTGCATGCCGTATTTGTCTTGCGGTGTGTAGCGCTGTGTTTATGGCACGGTAAGTGGCCTAGGGTGGAAAATGCGATCACAAAGGCTGTATTGTCAGCTATGCCCCTCGGCCCTCATGATCTTTTGTGTGAGGACGTCCCTGAATGTGTATCTGTCCTCCCAGAGAGCTTTCAAACTATGTGTGGACTGGATCGTCTTTCCTGTAACCAGCTTGCAAATGTTTGTCAAAAAGCAGTATTTGACATGGTGGGGTGGAAATTGCTCCCTGCCGGGGAGGGGGGGTGTGCTACTATATGAGGCTGAGGTCAATTGGCCCAGGAGCAGGGAGCTTAAGGGTGGTCCTCAGATCCACTGGCCTGCAGTATGATGTATAACAGGCCTGGACAGTGATAATCAGGACATTCAGAAATCAGTGAATTTGACCCTGTGAACTGCAGTGTGTGTTTGTCTGCCGTTTTTAACTGAGCCAAGGTTTCTAAATGTGGGAGCAGAAATGATGGGGTCAGTATGACAGTTGTGATAAATGGAGAATCACTGAGAGGGAAAAGACACCTCTGTGGAAACTAAGGCAGGAGGAATGGCTGGGTGAATGCCATCGAACCACACAGCCAATCACCAGTCTGGGGCGAGACCTGGGCAGAGCTGGGTGGGATCAGCGGGGATCGGCTTTCCTAAAAGTGTGGCAGTTGGTGGAAGCGTCGGGCCCGGGAGTAGGGGAGAAATTATGATGGTGGGTGAGTGAGTGAGTGAGTAAGTAACTGGTTTACACTGGCTGGCTTACTATGTCAATCCCCTGTGTGCACCCTAGTGTGTTTGGGGGGGGGGCAGCAGGCAGCTGTGTGACAGAGTAACCCCCTCCCCCTCTCTCGGCAGGATGGCTCCGGGTCTCTGAAACGCAGCGGCTCCTTCAGTAAGCTGCGGGCCTCTCTGCGCCGCAGTAGTGAGAAGCTGGTGCGTAAGCTGAAGGGTGGCAGCTCACGAGACAGCGAGCCCAAGAACCCTGGGTAACTAACACTTCCCTACCCCGCCCCCCGCTCCGCCCCATTTCACCGGCTCCCTCTGAAGTGTGTCCTGGCTACCCTCTGCTGGGATTGTTGCTGCTGCTTCTGCAGCAGATGAACGCTACTGGGGTTTGGGCTCTGAGGACTCGGGCCAGAGGGGGAGGGACAGTGGTGTCCCACCCCCCCCGACTCCCAGGCATGCTTGCTACCCTTTTGGGACCTCATTGACACCACGGATTCCCAGTTCTCAGCCCAGCTCGGCTGTGAATGACTCCTAGTCTTCATGTTTTGTTTGCTTTTCTGATGGTGACTCTCTCTCCAGAGCTAAGGGTGTCAAAAAATGGCAGCACCTTAAAGCCTTGAGCACAGAGCCCTTTGAGTATGAAGTACGCTAGCATCGGTAATCTGGCCTCACCCACAGCTGCTGTTACAGTGGTTTGCCAGCACAGCTGACTACGTCGTCATCAAAGCAAGCCTCTTCTGTCACCGGAGCAGGTGGCGCTTTATGATGCTATCGTCACCACAGTGCTCGGCATCAGCAAAGCCGTCTACGATGCACTGCTTTTAGCCGCTGGTTGCTGCCGTGACTTGTCAGCATGTTAATCCTCTGCTGTACCTTCAGCCAGCTTGGAATGAGGTTTAACGGTTATGTCCTGTGTTAGAACGGCAGCACTGACACCCAGGTTGAACCCCCCCCCTACTACACGGTAGATTCATGTTAATGTGCACTGAGCTTGACCACTAACAGGAAAACCTTGTTCGCTCCCCAACCCTGTTTCTGGAGAGTCAGTATGTGTGGTTTTTATCTTAAGAGGCCAGACTGGGCTGTTTAAACACAAAGTGTGTAGTAAATGGTCACACTTGGTAAAAACACCTAATCTGCACCTGTGCTCTCTAAAAACACAAAACTTGAGATAAAACTACACTAAAACAAATTACTACTAATCAACCTGGGAACTAATCACCCTTTTGCTTAAGTGATCAGAGCCTCAGATCTATACTGTTTTAAGATCAGAAACAGACCCATGGCACAGTAAGGTCTAATTAAAGGGCAGGAAGCTCAAAGCAGGTTCTGCTCTGGAGCCTTTATGGGGGCAAAGCCCCTCTGTTTCTCTGTATGGGCTGTGGGCTTGTCTGCTGATTGGCTGCTGCAATCCCCGTGGCAACACCTTGCACCTCCATTGGCTTTGCAGTCCATGAGGGCCTGTGCAGGGGTCTTTTGGGAGGGTCCAGTGTACCCACAGCTGTTTCCTATTTGATCACCCAGCAGCCTTTCAGCACACAAGCCCCATTTCAACTCCGTTTTTGTCTTTCTCTACCTTTTTTTTTTTAAAATATTTTTAATATTTGTACATATTTTATGAGCATGACTCTCTTGTTCCTTTGCCTGGGTGTGTGTGATGTATTTGGTCTGCATGGGTGTCCATTTTGAAATCCCTGTGCTGGATTGTCATGTGATGTGAATAAATAACTTTTTAAAGCAACATGACCACTAGTGCATGCCTTCTTCCCCCCCAACGCTTTGCGTGTTTTGTGCCGTGTCGCCATGTCTCGGTGGAGCACGCTCGTCGCCGTCACCGTCAGTGGCAGGTTGTTATGGCGACTACCCTGGCAACACATCCAAACTTTTAGCAGCGCTCTGTTGTCAACCCCGTGGAATTGATATCCATTTGGGGGTGGGGGGATTGAGTGCCACAGTCGTACCAGGACCTACTATCTACTGGGAAAAGGATAAATAAACACTGGTTAATTGTGGGGTGGGGGTTTTAATACAGAGGGGCTTTGTGTAGTAACAAGCTAGTGGCCACAGGAAGCAGCCCCAATGCAGCTGAAGTGAGAATGAGGGCATACAGGATTGATACTGTATGTACAGTTAGGGGCCTTGCCTCCCTGGTCATCCCTGGGTCCCCTGGGGTCCTCGTCCTGTACAAATACTCCCTCGTTCAGCCTGCCTCCCATCAGTTTAGATTATCAATGTTTGTACCGTGTTGGGACATTATGAACTGGGAAATGCACTATGTGGAAGTTGAGCATAGCTGCTTCACACACTTGAGGCCACCCGTGCAGCGTCTCCACTGTGATTCACCGACTCTCCGGCCCACCCCGCCCCACCCCCTCTCTCACTGACTTGTCCTTGCATGTATCGCCCCCGGATGCAGCATGAAGCGCGCCAGCTCACTGGGGGTTCTAAACGCACCGGACACAGCGGCCGGGGAAGCCGTCCAAGTAAGGAGCCTGTGATTCTCTGTCCCCTGCTCAACACTTTTCCTCGTTAGATTTTAGATGCCATCTGTGGGTCTGAGATCATTGGGACAATGTAGAAGGGAGGGTGTGCCTTGGTTTTGGTCATTGATTGTAGGGTTATTGGGTGTCTGGGGGGATGACCACTACCAGTCTAACCCCCATCCAGTCCGTGGACGACAGCACAGAATTTGAATGAACAAACCAGCCCGCATTTTAACATTTTGATTTCATTTTAAAAAGATATGGAGATTAATTTCCTTAATTACAGTGGAATGGAATAAATTGTGAATCCTGTCCAGATTGTCCCAGTTTTCTCCCAGCCTGGTCTATGAGGGAAATGAGTGATGCAAATCCTGCAGTTCTCTAGTTCTATGCCCAACATTGGGTACACTCTGGATTCTGGTCTCCTGCACATCTGTTGACGTGACTCAACGCTAAAACCCTCTCTGTAGTGGCTTGTCTTCCAGATGCAACACAGCCGTGATCACTAACAAAGGTATGGCTGCATATCATCAACGTGGGCTGCAAACTAACACGTCACACCTGAATGTACTCACTGACCCAGAGGTGGTGGTGTCGAGTTGACGTTTTTGTACTTTATGTAAAGGGAGCTGGTCACCCTCAGTGTTGAACACATCCCTTTCAAAGTCCGGTAAAGGCATCATAAAACCCAGACCTGTGGGTTTTCTGCTTGAGTGTCAGGTCACTGTGTTTGCCACTAGGTTTAGGTGATGCAGGAAATCGGCTCTCATACCTCAGTATTCAGAGAACAGCTGAAGTCAGCAAACTGGATATCTGTACATTTTCCTAGGCAGGATGACCCCTGTTTTCCCCACAGAGCGTAAAGTGTGCCTGTAGCTGATGCCAGTGTGGAGCTGTAAAGTGATCAACATCTCACAAACCAGTGGGCAATAATGTTCACCAGTGCTGTCCAATACTAACGTCCACAAATTGAAACCCATTCTTTTTTTTTTCCGGGATTTGTTCATGAAAGAGCTAGTAGTACGGCTAATGGCTGTACATAAGTTCACTTTGTCTCTCCTGGAATGCCTATTGTAAAGATACATTGTCTAGTATCTTGCTGTATAAACAGTTAGTGGCTGAATAAAACCATGCCTCTTTGATGTGTTTGAATATAGGAATGGTGCACTTTCATCTGGCCCCACAAGTGGCGAGTGTCTCTGTCATTTCAGGAAGGGGTTAAATTGACCCCCCTGCTGAAGACGGTGGTACCAGTCCTTTCAATGGATCACTGAAATTACTGTTGTTAAATCAAATGACTTTACTGTTTTTGTTCTACCTGTAATAAATCTACAGTAATGACAGTGATTTGGCTATGTAAGTGGATAAGGTGGCTCTAACCTGGTTGCCGTTGTTGACATTGTACGTCTTTGTTGCCTCTGCAGGAACGAAATAATCGTCTGAGGAAAAACTGGGACCTGAGTGCCAGCCAGACAGATCTGGCACACTGACGGTTTAGCCTGGAACACTTGCTTCCCTCTCCATTCTTGAGCAAATGGAAGCCCTCATTCTCCTACAGTCCCTGCCCTTTCCCCACCTGCAAGCCTGTTTTCCAGTGAGCGAATGTACACACCGTCCAGACTGCTCAGCCTCTACTGGTTGAGGTGTTCAGTCTCACCCCTGTCCTGATGCTGGTCCTCCTTGGTGGGCAGAGAGGAATGTCAACCTTTGTGTTGAAATGTGCAGAACTATGAGTGGGCAGTAACAGCAACAGGGAGCGCTGTGCTCTTTTCATTTTAGGTTGGGTTTTTGTGTAAGTAGTGGTTTTCCCTCATGGTTCATGTTTCCCTGTTGCCCCCAATCTTGATTATTATGCCTGAAACATAACCTTTCATCTCTTGGGGGAGTGGTCACAATAGACTACATTGCCACCATCCTCACTGACCCCTCAGTTTTGTTTCACTGGCTGTATTTTCATTAACGACCAGTTCTTTTAGAAACGTGACTGTTTACATTAGGATTTAGAAGCTAGGAATTATATTTAGTTTTTTTATTTTTTGGGGGGGGTTAACTGCATTTTTTTGGGATTTTTAAAGGCTTCAAATGAATTTCCACAGGAGCTTAAAAGCTGTACCACTTTAAGACAAAGGCTTAGCTCTAGATGGAGGAAGGTTTTGGCAAATCAGATTCCTGCAGCTTGGTTAACTCAAACTCTGATCTGCCTCTCAGGATCCAATCAGAGGAAAAGTGCAGTTTTACTACAATTTATATGACTCTTTGATGTGCACTTAACTGCAACTTATTAAACATATGTTTGTTACACTCTGATGCTCTAAACAGGGATTTAATCCCTCTATATATTAACATGGATTTTCTTGTTTAATGTCAGCTGCTGATTAGTAATGATACATTCAGAACTGGGTCATACATCAAAGCATTAGTGTTAGAAGCACCTGTGGACTGTACGTGTTTACAGCCCCTTGAAAATGCAAATGTGACTAAACTCCAATTCACATGAGGTCTGAATTGTTTTTTTTTTTTTTTATGTTAAGCCTTCTTTACCAGACTCCCCCATCCTGCTCAGAAATGAGTGGTCTCTCCTTTTCTGGCAAGGAGAAACTCATTCATGTGGGAAACAAGGCAATGTGGAACGTAGACCATGTGGCTCTGAATATCCTGGAGGACCATCTCCACATAGTGGCAGAATCTGAACGTTTCATGTTTGTGCTGCTAATGGGTTAGAAGAAAAGTTGGCTGAGAGGCAGCAGATTAATTAGACAGGCCCTCAGGAATGTGAACCAATGTATCCCACAACCTTAGTGGCATTGCCCAGTGAGCTGGAGAGCTGAAATTGCCAATCCCCCTGGAGTAAACATGATCCTACCTGGCCTCCCGCCACTCACAAAAGCAGGTGCATTTGGCATTAGGGGATTGCTGCGTCATGGCAGTTGTGCTTGCCACAGTTTTGCCACAGTCAAGCTCTTCAATCATGATTGGAGGTTGTCCTGTGGTCTGCTCACACAGGCATGTCTCTTGCAGGGCTGGGAAGCTCTGATGGACAGTGTATGGCTTGGCTGGCTGATGCTACTTAGTTTTGCTCATTTTTACAACTGGTCATTTTACAGGAGCAGCTTTAACAAGTACTTTGCTTTCAAAGGTACAGTGGGTACTGGAGACAGATGTACATGTCAAAGCTGTATCCTAGACCATTATGCTGCCTGGATATCTTTGGTTAACATGTCCAAGTGTACAAGTGGGTCAGGCCTCCTGAACACTGAAAGCTGTAGACTTTCTGTTAGGAAACTAAATCACGAGGGGGTGATTGTGAAGCCAAATGGAATATAGGAAGTGAAGATAGGATGTGAGCTGTCATTGACTGTAAAGACTCTGAAAGGGTTTGGAAGGATTAGAGAATCTATTTGGGCTTAGAAAGTCAGAGGCTAGCTATTTCATGGTGTACCCCTGCCCAAGTGGCTGCAGTATAGCTGTGCAATATGAAAAGCGTTTGGTAAATCTCTTAGCTGGTCTGCAATATATTTAAACTACCTGCAAATGGCTGTAATGACAAAAAAAAAGTTTTGTTTTTTTTTAAAGCCAGTATCATTATTTGAAATATTAACATACCACATGCATTTTTTTTCCTCCTGCAATCCTTTGAAATTGTGTTGTTTTGGAACAGAACTGAGAATCTAAGCTGTAAGATTTGACTTGTAGCAGGCAACTGACTAGAAAGTTTGTGTTATAATCATAACATTTAAAAACATTGTTTAATTATATGTTCTTAAGGTTCACCTAGCACTGGAATATAGTTATAAATCTGGAAGCTTGTATAGACACTAACATGGAGGTTACTATTCGAATATGTACTACTAGTATTAAAGGTATGAAGTGTCCATATTTCCATCTGCTCTTGTCTTACTGGCCATGTAATTTATTTAAAACACATTTGTTCAGTCAGTCTTAACAAGAACTGTCCTGTTGCCTGGTGAGATCTTTGATTCATTAATATTCATTATCTTTAGGTCAGTCAGTTAAAGGATTATTCAAACATCAGCTGGGTGGTGTGGAATCTTTTCAATACAGTCGGTAAATGGGCCGCTTCCCTGCTTGGCTCCATGAGTTCCAGTCGAACTATGATTTGGTGCCAGACAATTTTATGGAGAAAAAGGCAGACTCAGAAATGGAGGGTATGTAAATAATGCAGTGAGGAAAAAATAGAATCTACGGTAGCTGTAGTACATCTTAGCTTGACCCTGTTCAGCGGAGTCCGATCAATGACGTCATATTTTGCAACTCCGTTTAATCAGACCTAACGTCTGCCCACTTCTGTTCGTAGCTGGCGGTTCTGGTTCCATGTCTTATTTTTTGGTTAAGAGTTTGGTTCCTTCCTGTGAATAGCACTAAATATCGTGCAGGGCCGGGAGTACACTCTGCGGCAATAGTCACTCTCCCTTGTACAGCCCGGTCCGCTGGCTACGTCCCCTTAACTAGACTTGTGCTGTTGTAAATGTACTGCAAAATTATATATGTTAAAATACTGCAAAAGCTTAATAAACAACATTTTCCGTTTTTCTGTGCGCTTCTTTAAATTACTTTCAGGACATGAATCTACTGGTGCGTACTACACTGTTCCGTGCGTCTCCATTTCAAACTTTCCTAGCAGGTATCTTCGTGACAGTCATGCACGCGCCTACATCTCATTGATTCAGCGTAAGCTACACTGTAGCTATAAACCTATACATGTATGGTCCACCGGAGGGCGCCCGAGCTCTGCTTTCGCTGCAGGATCAGTAACACCAATCAAAGTGCGTGAATGTAAATTAGGACTACGCAAGCGTCTAGTTCCAGGGGTGTCAAACTCGGGTCCCAGGGGACTACTAGGTGTGCAGGTTTTCGTTCCAGCCAATTCCTGATTTTACGTGAACCCCTATCATTTAATCATGCCTTCTATCATTCCATATTTACTGTGTCAATCAGCATATTCTCAACA
>JAACJT020000021.1:11754527-11776963 GCA_009936485.2 Gymnarchus niloticus | reverse complement strand
AGTCAAGCTCCCTTTTAGGTCTGTCATTGACAGTAAACATAAAATGATGGAAATAGGGGCATGATTAAATGATAGGGGTTCACGTAAAAAGCAGGAATTGGCTGCACCCACGGCGGCCCCGCAGGACCGGAGTTTGACACCCCGACTGTGACAGCAAACGTCCTCGTTAGATACCAATCAGCCCATTTCACCAAGAAACCGTTCCGGTCTGCTAAAAATATGTTGAAGACCTACTTTTGTAAAGATGAACGCGTTGGTATGCTTCCCGCAGCGATCTGAAGTGGTTTCAGTTTTATTTAGAGGGAAGCAGTGAGCCTCCTTAATGAGTGTAATCGACTCTTCCAGGACTGGAAGGCACAGCCCCCGTTGAAATCGATATTTAGTGATCTCTCAAAACAGTAAAGGACTTCTCATATCTGTGTAGGTGTCCAAAACAAACTAAACGGATAGGTGTTAAGTAGATACCAAAAACACACAATATAAAACATGTTGACAATTTGCAAAAACGTAGGGGTGACGTGCAACGCAAACATTTTAATTACTAGTTACAGTTAAATAAAAGGATACACATTGTGGCTGATACTCAGAAGCACCAGACGAAACACCTCTTCTTGTAATTATTGAACAATCGCAGTCTTTAACGGTTAATACATATCCAATGCATCATCATAGTTCTGATGCTTTTTACCCGCAACAAAATTCCATAAGAATGGGCGTGACATAAGCACAAAACAATGATTTTAATTGGCCCTTGGGGCAGACAGTCATATGACCGCATCGGATCGACTCGCCGATTCGTGAGTCGTCCTGTCAGTCAGCGGAAGCCGTGGGGCGCGTGCGGGCCGAGGCGAGTGGAAGGGTGGGAAAATGTCCTCCGTGCCAGACGGTAAGAAATTGGTGCGCAGCCCGAGCGGACTTCGCATGGTGCCCGAGAACGGAGCGTTTAACAGCCCCTTTTCACTGGACGAGCCGCAGTGGGTCCCGGATAAAGAGGTGAGCGACGGAGGGCTCGCTGTTATGCAGACTGGTGTCAGCTGTCCACTGGGCTGATTTTCCAGACTGATCTGGAGCTGGGGGGGTGGGGGGTGTTTGACAGTCCGTCTAGGAAATCATGCGCCTTTAATTAAGCTAGAAAAGCAGGATGCTGCTGTTTCTGCACTAGTCAAGCCCTGTATGCGAGCGAAACGAACTGTCCGATAAACAGTGACTCCGAGGGACAAGAAGATGCATGCAAAAACGTCGTGATCGGCTGCGCGTCGCTGTTTGTGTGTGTGGGTCGTTGTCGGAGGCTCTCTGGAGCTGCCACACTTAGGAAATATTTAGGATCGGTTAAGGCCGAGATCGCTGGGTGCTGTCGGAAAGCTTTCTCCCGTTGTCTGCTGGAGTAAATGTCCGTTTATAAACGCAGCGCCCCGAACATGGCTGTTTACAGGCGTGTTGCATAATCGGCCTGACGTTTAAAAGCCTGTGAAAGTGGAGCCATTTTTAGCAGCCCTTCATAAGCACGGTGTCCCCACATGAATTTCCCGTCAGGAAATGAAAGGCTAGAGTAGACGTCAGGGTTTGTCTTCTATTTCTAAGCTTCCAAAGGAACGCCGCAGCTTCTCATCTGAAGCCGTGCGTCTCATTTCAGGAGCCAAGATCCGCTTTGTCGGCTCGATGATGCGCTGCTTTTCAGGATCGGGTCCCCTCACCGTAACACACACTTACTCTTCACCTGAATAGACATATATATATATACACCTTAAAAACTGACATGCACTTAGGTAAGGTAGTTTATCCATATACAGCACGTACGTGCGGAGTGTGAGTATGCCAGCTTTTAGCCTGATGGGTTTTTAAAATATTGAGTGAATTTCTGCAGGTTGACTTCTGGTTTTACTCATTCCTATGGTTTCGTGTGGCCTTTCTTTCTAAGAACTAACGACCGACGCCACCAGAACCTAAACATGTTAGACGCGGAGTAAACTGTGCTTTGATTCTTGAGCATTCGTTCTCCGTATGTTCATTGCAAAGTCCCAAGTTTCCAAAAGCGTTTTCCGCAGGAAACTTGGCGTAGGAAGTGGACACAGGCCCACATTGGGGAAAATGGACGTTTCCACACGTTCGTTTATGCTGCAGCCAGTCGGGGTCTTTATAACAGGGCCTGGCTTCTTCTGCTTGCTACCTGGGTGTTACTCCACCTCAGTGAGGTCATGTTTATTCTTCAAATGGTCCCGGTTTGTAATTCCTTAAAAGAATTAATAATCCTTTACAGAATGGTCTAGGTGTGGACTTGCAGGTTTTGATGGGTCATGTTCCTCTGGGAGCTGTACCTCTAACCACTAATGTGGTTCTTGAGGTAATTGGTTGATGTCTGCTTCCTCTTTCAGTGCTCAAGATGCATGCAGTGTGACACAAAGTTTGATTTTATCACCAGAAAGGTAAGACATCTGTCATGTTTTCCCTTTGGCTGCTTTCCCTCAGCATACTGTGTGTGAAGGCTTCCCATCTCCACACCCACTATTTATGTCAACAGCTGTTGATGATTCAACTATCCATCCTTTCAGTTTGGTGTCTCCTGTTTGCTAGAAGCCAGATTTCAATGCCTGTCTGTGGCCAATAAACTTTGAGCAACTTCAGGGTAGTAGTCTATTAACCTTCTTGCAACAGTGAATTTTTTTTTTTTTTGGTCTTCCATGTTTGGGGGGGGGGAAATGTGTAAATGCCCTGGTAATGTGGGCACGACGTGTTAGTAACTCTTCTGTGTCTCAGCACCACTGCAGACGCTGTGGCCGCTGCTTCTGCGACAAATGCTGCAGCAAGAAGGTGGCGCTGCCGCGCATGTGCTTTGTGGACCCCGTGCGGCAGTGCGCTGAGTGCGGACTGGTCTCCCAGAAGGAGTCTGAGTTTTACGACAAACAGCTCAAGGTGCTCGTGGGAGGTAAGTCTGACGGGGGACACGTGCGTGCATGCTGGTGTGAGGAATGAGAGTGTGGGGTTGCCAGGTACTGACTGACATTGCTCGATGTAGACCAGTAGGTGGCAGAAAAGTACCTGATGGGAGCTGGGTATGAGTATGTGCACATTCATTCTAATGCGATGGTTGTCGTTATGCATTTTGCTGTATGGCCTGAATGTTCAATAGCAGGGCATCTTCCTTATGGAGAGAGCAGAGGTTTGTAACTCTCCCCCTTGTGAGAGGGAGCCACTGGGTCTCTGTGTCCACCTGTCTTTCGCACACCGTGGTGTACAGCAGCCCACAGTGGCCCCTGTAAATAGGCTTCCGCCCACCATGGGCCTGCCACACTGCGGCTTTCAGGCTGTGGTGAAACATCCATTAACTGCATGTTAGGTGAGGCCTTGCTAAAAGCCATGAGAGTGGAGGCATTGATGTTGCACTGTGCCCTCCCTTCTCCTCACCTCTGCTCTCCTGCTTGTGAGTGCTGTGAATTTGATCTCGCTGTCCTCTGCAGGTGCAACATTCCTGGTTTCGCTGGGCACATCTGAGAAGTCAGAGACGATGGTGTGTCGCCTTTCCAACAACCACAGGTACACCTGCTAGTCTAAAATTAAAAGGATCAGAGACAGATATTTATTAATGAAGGTTCTTAATGTGTTACCAGGTTGTTCCTTATGGTGATGCTGAGCAGAGTTCACTGAGATGCCACTCTGTCATGTGATCAGTGTCTGCTCCTTTCCGCGGCTTGACGGGCTTCTGTCTGCGCAGGTACCTCTTCCTGGATGGGGAGAGTCACTTCGAGGTGGAGCTGTCCCGCATTTCCAGCATGCAGGTGTTGACAGAGGGCTCCCCACCCGGAGGTGAGGGATAACCCAGTTCGTTCACCATAGTCTAAAGTTTCTTCCTTGTGGGGGGTTTGGATTCTCTGCACTCATGAGGGATGTGGGGTTACACTGGCCACTGTCATGGTTTCGACCTCTGTCCATGTCATCACTGTAGTGAGGCCATGCTATGGGGAAGTCAGTCGCAATATGTAAACGGAATTGCGGGGTGGGGGGGATTCTGCAGTGTTCAATAACCCCAGATGACCTTTCTCTCCTTCACTGCCTCTTGGCCGGCTATGCTGTGCTCTGACTTCAGAGAATGACATTCACACTTACACCAGTCTCCTGGAGAACCCCTATATATCGGAAGGTAGCGGTATATCTCGGCCCCCTTTTCCAAGTCACTCGTAGCCCTCTGCTTTTAACGAGATCGCCTCTTTGAGGCTCTGTGTGTTTCATGGGCTGTGCCATACTCCTTCATGCCTGGGGTTGGACCCCCCCATACACAAACCATTGGTCTAACTGCGGTAACAATGACGCCTTTCACAAATGTGTGACGAGGTGCTATCCAAAGACTTGCTTCTGAATATCCTACTTTAAGCCTGTCTTCCTGAGCAGGAAGTCAATGGCTCCAGAGAGTCTGACTGACTAAATCCAAGATTAGGTCCATTAAGGTCACTAGGGCCAAAGGCGATCTCGATTAAAAGTGCTGCATGCATGCCCCCCCAGTGGTAGTGTTGTGAATTACATTGTGTACTGGAGCAGAGATCTCATGTTGACTGGTGTGTCCTGTGGTTCCATTCCTGTGCTGTGTACTTGTCAGAGCATTTCAGAAGTCAGTGTTCTGTGCCTCCTATACAAATGAAAGGAACTGAGCAGAGAGCATCTCTTAAAACAGTATTGAAGCTTCAGAATGAGTTCTGTGTGCCGATTTAAATTTCGTAATTCCATAGAGTTTTCCATGCCATTGTGTTTGTTTGTGATTGTTGTAATCCCTGTTACCCGCAAACCCCCTGGGTGGCTTGCCCTGCAGCTGCATGTGGTCGTGACTCAGGTCTGCGTTTATCTACCTGTGTAGGGGGCAGTACCAGGGCCACTGGGATGATTCTTCACTACAAGGCTGCTGGTTCAAGGGATCTGCAGCAGCTGCGTATGGAAGCCACTGATGATAGGAAGACTGCCTCTGCCTGGCTGGCAGCCATGCACAAGGTAACGTGGCCAATTTTCCGCCCCCCTGACACCTGTTCTGGACAATTGGCTTGATATTTGAGATCAGAAAGTTGCTGCTTCAGATCACTCAGTGAGAAGGTTTAAACCTCCAGGAATTGCCACTGGTTTAAATAAACATCTG
This sequence comes from Gymnarchus niloticus, assembly GCA_009936485.2. NCBI lineage: Eukaryota > Metazoa > Chordata > Actinopteri > Osteoglossiformes > Gymnarchidae > Gymnarchus > Gymnarchus niloticus. The sequence goes on along the minus strand of JAACJT020000021.1, from coordinate 11,771,847 downwards.
TGCAAGTGAACCCCAGATTTCCCCAAGAGGACAGGAGCTGTGAGCTTTGACTAGCAGGCCTTTTTTCCCTTCTTGTCTTCCCACCAGGCTGCAAAGCTTTTGTATGAGTCTCGGGACCAGTAACGTGGATGGACAGAGAGAGGAAGAGGAGGGAGACGCCCCACCCCCCGGCGTCACACTCTGCGAAATGGCCTTGTTCTGTGTACTCTGCTTTCTGTTCCCAGCTGCAGTGGCCTGGATCGAGCCCTCGGATCCACTGCCGTTCACTGACTCTAGTGCAATATATACCATTTAATAAATGCTTTAAATGTAGTGTCATGTATTGGATTTTGTACAAAAAACTATTTTGTTAAATATTCCTATTTTAACGCAAGGAAGATGCAGACTACAGACTTTTTACTGATGAAAAATATTTACTATAGTTTTTTTTGTATCACTTGTGTATCTCTTATTTCTCCACACCCATGGATGACTTTTACTGCCTGCTCAAATGAGGTTGGGGTAGTTTTTTCTAAGGAGATTAGGTGTCATTATTTTTACAGTTGAAGTGTGCTGCTGTAAGCCATCAGGAGTCGGTTATTAGTGCTCTTCTTTTCACGTACAAAATGACAATGTGAACACCACTTGACACCCATCCTGCTTCTGACACATAGCACCTGTGGGCAGTGCAGGTGGCTGAGAACTGAACTTGTACAGGACCTGATCTTTCTGGGACTAGAACAAAGCCATGTTTGTATCCAGTGTTTCTTATACATTACAAACTTCTTAAAAGGGGGAATGTCCTATTTAGAACAGTCCAACCCGGACGAATGTCCATAGAGTGAGTGTCACTGTCTTGGGTGTAAACATTTCTGTTATGAAGGCATGTTTCAAAGTTGTTTCTTGGACCTGGATGAGTTGTTTTTCTGTGTGTCTGTGTTTCGTGGAGGCCTGTAAATATCTTTGTTAAACTTGGTTTGAGACTTGTTTTAGGATGTTTGTAATACAGCTGGATATTTTTATTCCTCAGTGAAAATAAAATGAAATTGCGTGCATTCCACAGGTACCTTGATATGAAGTTAAACTAATCTAGTAAATCCCTTTTCTTCAGTAATTACGCTGAGACCAAGTTTTGATGTGCACTTTTTAAAATTCATAAATATGAACACTAGAGGGCGATGGTGTATTCAATTCATTGCTGTGAAATAGTTTGATTTGGGCACGAGTTGCAACTTTATCTACCAGTATTTTGTTATATCATGTTATAACTATTACAGCAGTTGTCTTATGTGCATACGTTACATTTTGTTACTTTCACTTAACTGAAATAAATATGATTGCTTCTACGTATTCAGTTTGTCATTGTCATTTGTTCATATTTTTGCGCCGACTTTAATGGGCACAAAAATAAGGGACGATGGGCTTTTGAAGGCAAGGCAGGTAGGTGATCGAAAAGCTACACACTGAGTCACATTTTCCGTGCAAACACCTGGTGAAGAGACAACGGATCCAAATGATCATTTCTTTACAAAACTGAGTGTTAAAGTACAGACCACTGCGTCCTGTACCGGAGCCCTCCAACTTTACGACTATTTTAATTTTATGCATATTGTCACACTGACTAGCGAAAGGACATTTTCAATAAGGTAAACAATCCTATTAAGAAATTAAGTGATGAGGCTAAATTAAACTTCCTGAAGACCGTCGAATGTCCTGTCTTCACGACTCCTATTTGAATGTAGGCAGCTCGGGTGGTTAAGGAAACGGGCTTGCGACCTGAAGGTTAACGGTTCAGGTCCGAGAAGCGTCCTTCCCATTGCATCCTTGAGTAACATAGTTCATTTAAATGCTCCTAAAATATCAAAATAAATAAAATTATAATTTACTTTGGTTAAAGGGTCTTAACATAGCCACACATGAATTGCATTGTCCAATGACGTATGCAGTTTGGTCTGCGTGGGCAAATTAGAGGGGTGTTACAGCAAACTACTAGTGGAATTACTTTGTTAATTTGACTATAAAGTATTATATAGCTTTCATTTAAATACATGGGTATTCATGCAGAGTAACTACATTATTTGGTACCTTAATCGGTATTTGTGTAATTAAGTATTTACCAATCTTTTTACGTGCCCCCCTTCAAATTGTCAGTGTTGGACTTTACCGTTCGCATACGCTGTGCTGAACGCTTGCTAAAGCTAAGTATCACTTTAAATATTACATTATGATTAGTTGAATATCATATAGCATCGAGAGGTACAACACAAGTCGGCCGGTGGCCTTTCGTGAAGGAGAGCACCCTAAGGCCGGTGGCAAAGGTGACGGGTGTGGAGAGGCCGTCTGGGGGCCGCTGCGAGCCTCGGAGTTTCCTGCGTGGTACGCGGGGAGCGGCGCACGTGGAGCGGCGCACGTGGAGTAGCCTTCAGCCGGGAGGATTCGGACCGGTGTGTGTTTGACCCATATCCCGCTTTGTCCTGTTCTCATCACGTAATCACTTCTTCAACGTCCGTGTCACAAATACGAGCGGCGGCATAGCCTGGCTGTGTACTGTACAGAGTGATGTTGTAAACCCTAAGCCGCGGTAGGTGTATTAAAACCAGACCATTGCGGATTACAGCAGTGTGCATTATTATGGTGGTGTTAATAATCACAACAAGTTAAACTGTATACACACTAAAATCTCAATCCTGAGAGGTTTAACTAGCTAAATTAGGTAGGTAGGTCACTGGGAAGATGTAGTCATTTAACCTTTCATTTTGGTTTGTCGAGCATTTCCATAAATGCCTTGCGTTTATATACTCTTTTAACTATACAGAAACGTTATCACATAATTGTTTCGTGTCCACGTGCGGTCCCGTAGATATTGATAAAGTGACCGCTAATTCTGTCACTTATCTGTACGGTAACTTGCAGAACACGTGCGTGCAGGTACTGTCTTCTGATGATGCAGGTACTGTCTTCTGATGATGTTTGCCTTTCTACCTAACTGTCCTTGATTTATGTTTTGTATCACCCACAGGTTCAACTTTATGTCATGTCCTTACCCGTTCAGCATTATTGTCATTGATTAGTTTTAAACCCCATTTCTCTACCTCGTGTCTGCTCAGCACTTCCTGGGAGCTGAAGTGCTGTAGATAAACCTCAACATGAGCTCTCGCGTGTGCAAGACCTGTGGATGCACGGACATTGACATCGACCAGGCCCGGGGCAATGCAGTCTGCATGGGCTGTGGCTCCGTCCTGGAGGACAACATCATCGTTTCGGAGGTCACTTTTGTGGAGAACAGCGGCGGAGGCTCCTCTGCGGTTGGACAGTTTGTCTCCTCCGATGGTAAGTGGAGCATTACCTGGCCCGCTTACTGCATATAACCAGTAAAACCGAGCTGTCATGGTGAAAATATTCAGTTTTGCCCGTGAGGGCTTCACAGTAGGAAGAACTTGTGGATGGTTTCTACCAGAGGTTTGCTCAATCACATCTCTTCAGTGGTCTGAAGCAGATCTTCTTGAACAGCTTATCTGTGATCTTTATTGTTTTTTTTTTTTTTTGGTGAGATGCCATGTTGTTCTCAGGCAGTCCCGCACTGAATGTCTGTGTTAGTCTGTGTCCCTATGCTGGGTTTGCTGTGAATGTCATTTGTGCTTCTCGAGAGCCCCACACCCATGCACATGCTCTGGCCCCCGGTTTGGTTGTGCAGATATGGGCTCTTGGGGTGCCCCTCCCTTGACTATCTTTACCTGGGTGTGACAGATGCTATGGTAGTGTTTGGTAATGAGATGATATTTCATATGGGATTTGGGCTCTATGCAACTGAGCTGGATTTGCTTTGCAGATGCATTTGTTACTCTATATATGATGATAGTAATAAAAAGGATTTTAGGAGATTTGGCTCCAAACTAATAAGATGTCTAACTGCAAGATCGAATTGTCAAATTTGTGTCGAATGCACATTTTAAGAGTTGCCAGTGTCCTATAAATCCCATAATGTTAATAATACTGACAGTTGTTATTTCTGGGTTAGAAAGGGTAATTTGAATTGTCTGTGGGTACAGTTTCCATAGTGTGTGCGTTTTGTCAAGAGAACTGACATTCCCTTGACCTTTGTCCCATATTCTTTAAGTGTGCGTGAGATGGATTTCAATAGGTAGCAACTATATGTCGATGTCCACCTTGGGGACATGTGACCCTGAGAGGAGACTGATCTTCTCCGTTCCATGTGGAGTGTGTAATCAGGGTATGATTTTTTTTTTGTTCTGGGAGTTTCCAAGCTTTCTGTGTTTCTCTGGTTCACCCTAACCATAGTGTAGCACTCTGCAGTGTTTGTCCGCTGTCAGCAGTGATAATGGCATGGGATACGCTTTAGTAAACTCTTCAAGTCATTGTGGAGTGTTTGTTTGGTGGCTCCTGAGCTTCTTTACGTTCAGAAAGTCTTCAGATCCTTTTCACCTTTTTTCACATTTTATGTTGCAGCCTCATGCTCAGATTGTTTAAATTGATTCTTTTTCTTTTCCCCCCATCATAAATCTACACCCTATTAGGGTTGCAATTATCAAAAATCTTCTAATATTTGGCTGAGAAATTCTCCTAAATATTCAGTTTTTAGGGAACGAATGGAAACAATATTTTAGGTGTGTGAAGTTTATTACAATTTCACATCCCACTTGAATCTTCAGTTTCAGTATAAGACCCTTCAACCAAAAGAGCAACAGAGCTCTACACTTGTTTTCAATAAATGAGCATAAGGCTTCCCATCATTTATTATGAGCAGGTGAAAACTAGCAGTCGTGCTGCATTACAATGCAAAAATATCAGAATGTTAACGTGAGCTGAGCTCAAACTTGATCCACAACAACTAAATAAATACAGATGCAAAGTATGCTCATTATTAAATCATTTTAAAATGGAATTATGCTACTGCTGTAATACTAAATCGTTTTCCCAATAGCGGTAGAGCATGAATGATCTCGTCATATACATGATCTTTGTTCGGTTCAGTTAACGCAGTGTTAAAGCTGTCTTTGGTTGCTAGGGAGTTATCGCTTTCATCACATAAATGATCTTAGTTTCGCCTGTGTTATGTAAAGTGTCTCTGGTTGCATAAAGAATAAAATAGGCTAAGACTATTTGCAAAAACAAACTGAAAAAGTTGATTCTTGAAAATAACTTTGTAATTGTTTCCTCAGTGCTTAACATATGTCTATCTGCTGTGAATGCATTGCGGCTAGCTTACTGACTTCCTCGCAAGCTAGTGGTCAGAATATGAACTGCATGTGAATTTTCCAGTGCTACAGTAATTTGGGGTCTTGTTTATTAAGCTTGTGTATGCTAAACAGAAGCCTGAAATGTTCATACACAACGTGAGACCTTGTCTTTATTAATGGCAGCTCAGAGGCTTGCATATGCAGGATTTTGGATAAATCGGGGGGGGAAATGACACCCGCTGTAAAGGAGGCAAATGCAGGTAAACTAGCTAAATGACCAATGTGCATGCAAATAATTTGCATCATTAAGCTGCACTTTGACATGGAAAAACAGTAAATCTCAGAAATGTTGCAGGATTTATTGATTTTTCTGTTCATTCGTATGAGTCATAGACTATAGTACCCCTGGGTCACGTCCCGCAACCACTGCCAATGAAAAGATTCGGATTAGCACTGTCAAAATTCTTTGTCTCTTTGATCTAAATTCTGCTGGAAAAACGCAACTTGAGTGTCGATTTGTTTTGGGTAGCAGGACAAATTTGTCTACGTGACAATCAGCAGGCTGATATTGCTGCTTGGGAGCTGCACTCACCATGGATGTCAGGAAGTTGTTTTAGAGCACAGGCGAGATGTGAGCTTGTGTGTTAAGAGGAAATGTCACACTAAATGGAATGGCTGTTCTGTGAATGAATGTTTAGAAGTTAGCCTTGTTGTTGGCCTGAGATGCGTGTTTACCTTTGAGAAAAGAACATTTAAACCAGGTGCAGTACAGAAGATGCCAGACTCACTCATGTTCTTACTAACATGCAAGTATCACCTGTTTAGTCACGCAGTCGTGTCCAACTCTTCGCGACTCCATGGACCACAGCACGCCAGGCCACCCTGTCCTCCACCGCCTCTCGAAGCCTGCCCAAACTCATGTTCATTGTTTCCACTACACTGTCTATCATCTAGTATGCTGCTTTAACAGCCCTTATTGCTTTCTTCTTCATGGTTTTATTCTATCGATATTTTTCACAAGGCTAAATTTGATGCCGATTTAGCCTTTATTTCAAACATAGTTTGAAACCCTTATATAGATTTTATCCGTTCTGATTTTTATCTTGGCATTGAAAGGTTTGATCTTGTTTTTGCCTACATTTATATTTTGTGTAATCTTTTTATTGTAACTGGCTTCTTGCCATAGTTTTAGCCTTAGGTATTGACGTGGCTTTAAATCACAACTACCTTACCCTTATGCTGCAAAGATGACTTAAGAGCTGCACTAGACACTTGTGTGGATGTCTGCTAAGTGCTAGGCTATATGCTATACACTAGATAAAACACCTGTTGCGTATTGCCTTTAAGCAGACACGTGTTCTCTAAACAGCTGCTCATCTAGCCTTCGTGTTGTAGCAGTGGTTTTAGTAGTCATCTTCTCTTCTGTTCTGAGAGGTGCTTGCATTGACCACCAGTAGAGGGCAGGACATCTCCACAATGAAACTTTCCTCTGCAGCTGATGTGTTGTTATCCATTAGGGGGTGCTGTTGCTCTGCGGTATTGGTGTCGCTGAAGGAGCGAGAACCTGAGTAACTCTTGACCACTCAGTAGTTTAGTTGTAATTTACGTGAAAGACTGCTCTGAATATGGTACTTCTGCTTTGTCACTGTCATTGTTGTTGGCCTCCTAGGCACAGGCAAGGCCCCTGCCCTGGGAAGCGGGTTCCACACCACCCTGGGGAAGGAGTCCCGTGCTCAGACCCTACAGAATGGTGAGTGCGTCTGCCCAGCAGACCCTTGGGAGACCGTCGAGTGAGCAACCGGTGCCATCGTCTTCAGCTTTGTCCACTCTGAATCCTTCCTGGAGCATGCAAGCAGTGTACCTCTCGTTCTTGACGTGAGAGCCAGCCATTCCCATCTGCTTGGGTCTTCACCTGCTGTGCCGATGATCCCATCCTCAGGCGTGACTCATCTGAGCAACTTGTTTGTCGGGGCTCGATCAGAAGCCTCGGCTCACTGACTCATGCCTTCAGCAATGTGACTCTGGCATGCAGAGCATTAGGAGGACGCTCTCTCCTGCTTTCCAATTAATTTGACTGTATGGGTTTTCAAGATGATGGATTTCCTGTGTCTTCCATTAAAAGTTTGCTGGCCGGTCCAGTCCTGAGGCTCTGAGACACCTGCATGTGATAAAGGCAGCTGACTAACTGGAGTTGGGGGTGTTTATGGCCTCTGTGACTGTGGAGGGGATGTAAGTTGTTAAAGTGAAAGTGTGAAAATTTCACCGAGAATCTACTCTGATGCTTCAGCAAGGCTGCAGTGGAGCTGCACAGCAGTGTCTCTTGGGCCCTCCCCTTGGTCGCAGCCTGGGGTAAACACGTACCTTGTAACCTTGTGAGTCTGCTGGGGCCGCTTCCTAGCAACACCAGAGCCTTAGACGGGATGAAGCCCAAGAGGGGAGTAACTTTTTGTTACCTTGTGGTTTTTGGCATTGCTATCGAAAGGATTTGGCCCTCTGCTGTATTCAGATATAAAGCCTTTTGGCAGAGGGAGGGATTGCTAACCAGGGATACCTCGAACCCCGTTCTACCTCCAGAGTGGTCCTTTTAGTAAGTGAGAGGGCAGAGAAAGTTCACCATCGCCTGAAGAACTAGCAGAAATAGAGCTGCTGTGATTGAATGGTCTGTATTCAGTGATTGAGTCCCGTTCTGGGATAGCGATTGGCAAAGTGTTACACTTCCTGGCTTCCTGCAGAGCTGCTGGCCATGTGACCCGGGGTGTTGATCTCACCACGGCTGTACATTTGCCAGGCTATTGACCAGTCATTTGTTTTTATTTTATGGGACACCGCATGAGGGGATAATCAGAGTTGACTGAAAACCTGACTTCAATCTGGACTCCATGAACCTGAACTGTTGATTGTTTGATGCGCTGAGACTTAATGATTCTGCCTGAACAGAGTGTGATCAAGGACCCACGTTAACTAGGACCTGTGGTCCTTCGTGTAGCTGTGACCCGTAACCGCGTGTGCGCGTGTCTCCAGGTAAACGGCAGATCAACAACCTGGGCCACCAGCTGCAGCTGAACCAGCACTGCCTCGACACGGCCTTCAACTTCTTCAAGATGGCCGTGTGCAAACACCTGACACGTGGCCGGAAGATGTCTCACGTGGTCGCTGCCTGTCTCTACCTAGTGTGCAGGACAGAGGGCACACCCCGTATCCTTCTCACCCCTGGCTGGACGCTGGTGGGAGATGGTGGTTTCCTAACTATCTGCAGTACTGACTCCTCTTCCAAATGCGTGAGGAGTCGCACACTGTGCAGTGAGGGAGCAGTGAGTCAGACTGTGCTAAACAGGTGGGCCCTGTAGACAGTGAGCAAGTTGTCTACAGCTTGTTTAGAAACTCAGGAGCTTCCTTTGAACCCCTTTGTCTGCCCACCCCAGCAAAGGAGCCCCGTGTGGTCACAGAGCAGCTGTTATCTGCTGTGTGCCAGGTGCCTCGCTCTACCTGTGGGGGCAAAACCACCTGGGGAGGCTGAGAGGGGTGGACACATTCCCTGAGCGATGGAAATGTGTGTTCTGTACCCATGACTCTCTTCAAACTGTGACGTTTGAAATTCATCCCAGACAAAAACTGTTAAAAATGACCCAACAGATGTGTCCTGTATTGGGAAGCTGATCTGGGGCCTGTGGGAAGAAGAGTACTGAAGTCCTCTGGGACAGGGAGGGTGTGGCAAAGACTGACATCAGACAGTCCAGTCTTTCCTGTGTGTGGAGTCACCAAGTGGAGATTGAACTCACTTCATGTCTTTCCTTTTAAGCTATAAGTCTGTGGTGGGGAGTAGCTGATAGGACACTGTGAGTGGGTGGATGGAGGGTGAGGAAAGAGGCAATTGTGTTGGCACTGAGAGGAAATGTAAGGGCGTGACCCCCTTCTCCAGAAGTTAGGCCTGCTCTATTTTCGGGGGGGGGGGGGCAAAGTGCTTACTCGTGAGCCCCACCCGCTGAACCAAATGACAGGCAAGACCGACAGCTGGGCTGATTTTTAGAGCTGCTGACGTCAGCATGGGCCTCCCCTGAGCTTAGAGTTTTTAGCACCTGTGAAGATGCTGGAATTAACCACGTTCAGTTGGTCCAGCCGACCGCTGCTGGTTCTGAGAACGTTAGCAGTGGACTGGCTCCCTGTTCAGCCCAGTTGACTGCCATTATTCTCACAGGCCGGTTTATCTGTATGCCGTCTCTGTGGCAGATATTGTTACTGTGCAGGATTTTCACAGGAAACACAGTGGGGGGGGGATGGGGGGCCTTTCCCACAGTTCTGTTTACAAGGCTGCTTTCCCCTGGGCTGGGGGGCAGGGATAAATTTAGCTATGCTGGTTTTGTTACTAGCTTTCGACACAGTCGTGGGTGTTGCAGTGCCAGTGCAGGGTTGCCGCTCAAAACTCTGTGGCCCACGGTGCATTTGTTTTGTGTAACGTGTTGGCTGTGGGTTGTGAGACAGCTTCCCCGTCCAGAATCAGACCTCGCTCTTGAAGGGCTGTCTGACATGCAGTTTTATTTACTTGTCCCTTAAAGCATCAGAATCAAAAATGATTGGCTTTCTTTCCTACCATCTATGGCCAACTAATTGACTATTTAACGCATCGACACGCCAGCCAGGAGGGGAGTCGCATCTCCAGTTTACATGCCTTCGGCCATGCAAATGACGTTTGTTTTAAATCCCGTTCTGAGGAGAAGCATTATATGTCTGGACGTTTTCCTCACATATGACAGTGTGTGAAAGATGGTGCCTGTTCAGCCAGGAGAGCGGCGCTGCAGAGGGCTGTGAAAGTCAACCTCACAGCTGCATGGCAATCCCACAATCCTTCTGGGCTCCCCAGTTCTTCAGGTCTGTTTCTAATTGGCATGGTTCAGGTGGCCAGGTTAGCTTACACAGGCGTCTCAGGGCCCGATGGGGACCTGGTTAACCTTAACAGCACCTGCACTGCCAGACATGCTGTTGGACCTGAGTGACCTCCTCCAAGTAAGTACTTTTCCCTCAGTCACTGTCCTCCTGTGATTGTTTAGCTTTGTGTGTGTGTGTGTGTGTGTGTGTAAACAACTCTGTTGCTTAAAGGATTTCAGTCATATGTATCTGTTCTAAACCCTCCCCAACTCTGCAGCAAGGGTCAAGTTTTGGAGGGTATCTGTTTTCAAAGTGCACTCTTTTTGTTTGCCTCTGTGGTTCGTGTTCCCTGGGGTGGGGATCTCGTTTTTCCACGTCTACGTGACAGCCAGGTGAAAAGCCTGTCTGCTTTTATGCGCAGCTGTGGGACTGTGGTTCAGAGGCCCACCTGTGAGGTACGATGAGGTACACATCTGTGGGTGGAGCTATAAAACCAGGCCTGTGTGTGTCTACTTTATAATTTGAGTAATTCAGTTGGGCAGGGGCCATTTGTGCGATCCAGCAGGCAGGCTGCTTATTTTTACTCCCCCAGCTGTTAGAGAAAAGCTTTCCCCTTTGGCATCCATGAAGGAGTGGAGTTGGGTGGCTGTAAATATTCTATGTATCTCCCACAAATGGAGCCCAACCCATGCAGGCTGTGGTATGACTCACTGGAGGTATCCTAGTCCTAGGGTCCTGAACTTCTGTGATCTCTGGAAGCTCTTAACTAACTAGATACAGAAGGGAGCAGCAGTACTCAATGAGACTAGTATAGGTACCGTGTATTCTGCCCTGAGTTACCCCCAGTGCCAGGCAGGCCACACAGTGATGACCCCAGGTCAGGGGTGGAGTCCTAGTGAAAAGCACTTTCTCTCATGCTTGCATTTTGGGTCCTGTTTGTATGTATGATCACATGACTTGGCATGGAGACAGCAGTGTGACAGTGACACATCATCTCCATTCAGGACCCGTAGGCTTCCGACTGAGCAATCTACTCTCCTTGTCTGCCTGCAGGTTAATGTTTACATCCTGGGAAGGACGTTCCTCCTCCTAGCCAGGGAGCTGTGCATCAATGCCCCAGCCATAGGTACTGTTACATGTTCCCTTTGCTTTCTATCACATGGAGCAAAGTGATAATCAAACTGAAATGTCAGGAAGACCTCAACTGTACTAATCCTCTTTTGCATACAGGGGGCACTGTTTCCAAGGTTTCTCTGGAGTATTAGAGATTATTATTAGTTTTTCTGTTAAGTGTTTTGTATGTGTGCATGTGTGAACTGGCTAGCGGGTGTTTGTTCTGCACCAACCCTGACTGGCTATCTCTATTCTTCAGCAGGCACTGTTTTTGTTTTCTTTTGATCAAAATTTAATGGAGCCTCCCTACACTGAAGCAGGCAATCAGCAGTCTGTAATTGGTGTGCGTTCCATTCATTAATGGAGATGGCTGTCCATTATCAGTGCTCAAAACAGTGATTATGGATCTTGATTATAGCTGACCTCAAAATATTGTTATTGAAGGGAGCTTTTTGTACCTGTGGATGGGGAAAAAGCCACGCCTGGAAATAGTCACCAACCTTTTTTATGGTTTTGTGAGTTCATGAGCTCTAATACAGAACATTTTGTCAATCCAGCTTTAAGCTGTAAACAATTAGCTTTAATTATTGTACAAAACACAGTGCAGGACCCCACATTCGTCCTCTTGAAGTGCAGTAAAACTTCATACAGCATTAATCATTAATCCAAATGTCAGTTCCTTTTTTAAATAAATAGGGTCGAAGAGCATTCCTTCATCTTAGAAACTGACCAGTCTGTCAAATGATCAGGCCATTAGTGTCCCGTTGTTTGTTTCTGCTACATCACTCCAAAGGCCAAGGCTCTTGCCGGCCCCTCCAGCAGTGCTGTTCTCCAGTGAGGTGCGACGTGGTTAAAACACCATAGGACTCACGCATAGAACACCAGCTCTGGGATCTGCCCCCCCTGCACCCCGGTGCCATTGGTACTGTCTGAAGAGCACTGGAACTGGAAAGTCACCTTCCCACACTGCACCTCTGTCATGCCCTCCTGCCCAAAGTAACTGAGCTCATTCCCATCCAGGATGGCACTGACTGTGTAGAAGGCATCCTGCTCCACCTGGACTGGGTGTTCAAACCACACCAGGAAGGTCTTGCTCGACCCATCTGAGACAAACTTAGTCAAGGTGTGAGCCAGGGTCACGCCTTGGCGCTTGAGTTCAATCTTGACGCTGTACTCAGCCTTCCCGCCACTGGAGCCGTACAGGCCCAGTCCCGCGATGAAGATGCGCTTGTCCACGGCAAACTGGATGCTGTCGCAGCGGCCTCTGTAGCGCCACTGATTGCTGCGGTACGCCGAGGACTGAAAGCGGTGGCACCGCTGAGCCGACAGCCCCTTCCTCTGTGTCAGTGGGAAGTCCAGCTTGGGCTTGTTGGCTGCTGTGTACCACAAGAAGAGGCCGTGCGTCTCCTCCAGTGTCAGCACGTCGGACTGCGCCGCTCCGTTGGCGAACTCCTCCAGAGACATGGTGGGAATACGCACCAGGTAGAGCGCTCGGCCCAGGACGTTACGCCTGTTGTGTGCGGTGGCGGGAAGCCCCTGCCGCTTGCACTCGGCTGTGGCCCAGTTCAGCACGGCCTCGAACACCACGGCCTCCTTGGTATTGAGGGTCTCCCGTGTGAGGATGATCTCCAGAGTGGGTCGGTCGATCTCGCAGAAGCCATCGGAGAGGAGGGCCAGCTCGGCCTGGGCGTCGATGACCTCCCAGCAGCGCTGCGTGAGCTCGGGCTCCTCGAATAGCCGGCTCTGTGACAGCAGCACGCATGCGTTCTTGGCCTCCAGGCTGGTCTCCAGAAAGTTCACGCACGCCTTAGCCAGGGCCGGCACGATGTACTTTTTGGCAGCATACAGAGTGGCCAGCACCGTGTCAGCCTCCAGGTCGATCTCATCGCTGTACATGTACCTGACAGAAGGTGCAGAGATTTTAGGCACTGGTGACAATGAAGACCGGGCAGACCATGATAATCGTTCATAGTGTGCAGGCCTTAAACACCGCAGGAACGCTAGTACAGCTGACTAGACACTTACTTCAACAGACTCAGAAAAGCAGCGGGCTCCACATCGGGGATGTGAATTTCGGACTCCCCCTCGGCCAGATCTCCGTAGAACATCGCGCAGAACACGGAGCTGCCCACGGCCAGCACATACTGAGCGGGAAAAGGAGGCAAAGTGAGCCGAGCACGCCAGTGCAAACACGGGCGCATCAAGCCGCCAGACGTGCGCTCAACCTTGTGTGCGGGGACCTTCTGCGACTCCCCCGGAGGACCGACGACGAAGTGGACGTCTGACATGAGCTCGTTGTTAAACATTAAAGCATTCCTGCAAAACAAGCGATAAGAATAATAATCAGGAGAGCTGTGAAGTATTCAGCACGGAGAATAAGCATGAGGGCTCACAGTGCAGACGGGAAGCGGTACCTCTCCCGCAGCGTGGGGTGACACAGCTGCCAGCTGGAGGTCTCCACGTTGTTGTTGTCGATGTTCTGCTGGGCGGTGCTGGCTGTCGCCGCGCTCGCAGTCTGCGTGAGCCGCAGCGCACTCTTCTTGGCCGTGCCGTGATTCGGGAGGCCGGTGCCGTGTGTGTTTGCAGGGTACAACTCTGCAGCCATCTTCTTCTTCAGGGACAGTGTCGCGGTCTCATAGCATACTGGGATGCGGCCGGAATGCTTCACACTTTTTTTGGACTTCTTCAGGGTTTCTGGGAGCAGAAGGAGAAAAGTCAGACACTTCATGATTGCATCGGCGATCAAAGCAATGGGCCGTGCTTTAGACTCATGTTAACTGTGTTCAATAAGTACTGCGTTCCAGCATCTTATCGTGTCGTAACGAATAATTCTTTACGTATTCCCCATTCAAATAGAGCATCCTGTAGAATGGTCTTTACCAACCGAAACTTAATCTTAAACTTCACCGTCAGTATATCCGTCCGCTAGAGATATTCCAACTTCAAATCCAGTACTTCTTTCTCTTTCTCATCTCATCCTCTTCCCTAATAGGTACACATCCAGTCCCGAGTGGTCCTTTTTATATTCCCTTTATAGATTCGGAGAAATCCGAAATGTGAATAGTAGCCCGTATTAGTATTTTTATATATTTCCAGAGAAGGAGCAGCCTGTAGCAGAGGCAGATGTTTCCAGAGCTGTACACATCCAAGCGGGGGTCTTCCCTCTGTATTGGTCACATACGGTGTGAATAACTACACAGCCGCGCAACGTTTTTCTTCTCCGCCACTGGCTGCAGTTCGTATTCCGCGTGACGCCCCGCTCCGCCTCGACGAATCAGGTGTCGCGTATGACTGTGACGCAGCCCCGAAGCTCCTCCCCCACGTCGAGCCGCCTCTCAGTCGCCATGTACCTCACACGTCATTGTTGTTTTTTTAAATGCCGTTACCAATAAAACCAAGCATCTGTGGCGTGAATTCACTAATTCGTTATTATAATGTCAGTAATTTGATTTCTCCCCTCTTTTTGGAGTAGCGCGCTTACGTGATTACTTTTCGTCTCTTGCCTAGGTAGCATACTGTTTCGGTGCACAACATAATTTACAAAGTTTGATCAAATTGTCAAAAAAACGCACTAGCAAAATAACCGACGCTGTCGAACTTCAGGGAAACGGACCATTAGTGTCTGTTATCCCGCTGATATTCTGTAAGACTTGGGTTTTAAAAGGCAGATTTGAAAACGTGCTGCCGCTTTAATTGGAACCCGGAGTGTAAACATTGGGACGAACGCGTGATTCGCACCCTTTGCATTTTATTCAGAATTGGATAGCTATCGATTGCTTGGCTTCTTTCCGACATTCCCTCTGTTAATCAGCCACTTTCAAGACACGAAGTGCATACAGAGTAGACCACATCTCCCAGCTGAAATACATGTTTTCCCAGGTCGCGACTTTCCCTAACTCGTGGCATTTAATTCTACCTGGGTTCAAGGCTCAAATGCCTAACCTATAATTGGTACCTTTTGCTTTATAAATAAACGTTAGATTCTCCGCAAGAAGACTTCAAGTTTGGTTTCTGGACGTCTCACTGGAGCCAGAAGCCGTGTTAAAGCCGCAGATGGGAATGATGGAGGGGGTTGGGCGTGCTGTATCCTGTTGCCAGACTTGGCAGACAGAGGGCTCCTGCGCCACAGAGTGCGAAAAGCTCAATCAGTGCAGCACTTCTGTGGCCCAGAATCCAAATATTATTGGTCCTAGATATGTGTTTAACTGGAAATGGACCTCTTCTAGGGATGTATAAGAAAATGTGGGGCCAATTTAGCCATGCTGATAAAACCATGTTGTGAATGTGTATTTTTCTGCCCACTGGTATATACCATTATTTAATGAAACATTGTTTTACCTGCACATGCATATCTAGCAATGTAAACAAATTACCATGGCATATACCTTTCCTGAAAAAATGCACGCTAGAAAGAAACTAACAAAATGCCCATCCCTTTCATACAACCACTAGCTCCACCTTAAACCTAAAAATATCAGTATGTCAAAGGAATCAGGAAGGGAATATTCATTTCATTTCAATGATGGGGTTGATTCCAGGCTCTTATATTTCTGTATGCAAAGAAACCACTAATTTTGTGCCACCCATTCATCAAAGGAGGCTTATATGTTGCTGTCTGTCAAAATCATTACGGTTTAAAGAAAGAGAAACCTGTTTGTCACATGACAAATTATAGACTGTAATGCAAACACATTTAATTGCTATACCTTTACAGAATGTGTGTTTTGGGTTCTGGTCAGGTTGATGGAGGTGTGTCATTTTCTCAATGCTGGGGTGTAATTTTTATGTTCAGGTCACCTCATGAAGGGAAGGTTCATTCTTTTATCTGTGCTGTAGCTGTGAATTCAGGTTCAAACCAGGTGATGTTTCCTGCAGAATGGACTTTTGACTGTCCCCACCTTCATTGTGCTGAACAGAGCAATTACACCTGAATAAAAAATTATTTGTTACAGCGTGAGCTCCTGGTTTTACACTGTAACCCAAAGGGTAGTCTGGGAGGTTGCTGACAGATCAAGACCTGAGGCTTAAGCAAACTGATATTTCAGCATGAAAATATGAAGCACCACTTGAGTTTGTATTTCAAGACCCCCAGAAAAGGTCAGTCAATGTTTATTGTCAAACACAGGATTGGTCTCTGGTTGGCCAGTCACCCTCTGATGTGAGCGACTGAATGGCTGGAACACTTCATATAAAATGTTGCCAATACCAATGGTCATGTGCTTCGGGTAGGGTGACGTGGTGGTTACGTGTTGATCTGGAGTTATGTAGGGGACCTGCTTCAGTTCAGGCTTGTGTGCTCCCCCCAGATCCTTGCCTGTACATCCCTCGCTTCGCCCACATGCTGGAGTTTGGGGAGAAGAACCATGAGGTCTCCATGACGGCACTGCGGCTGCTGCAGAGGATGAAGCGAGATTGGATGCACACTGGCCGCCGGCCATCGGGGCTGTGTGGCGCAGGTATGTTGCCAAGGAGACACCCCCTAAAGACCTGGTGTTGTCATTAGCTTTTTGCCGGTGTTATGCGGGGCCTCAGTGCCCCTTTTTGGTTTGGAGAGGTGGAAAGGTTGGGGGACACATTGGTGTGGGCAGGCGGAGCACTACTCTGGGTCTCTGCTCCCAAGTGGTCCCTCCACTGCTCCAGCGCCTGAATAATTAATCACTCATCGTCAATCTTTTAGAGGATCCACTTACGGCAGGGAAGGGAAAGTTTAGCCCCCACCCTGAATATTAAAAGAGCATTTTTTTTTCTGGAGCTGTCAGGCTTCCCATGCCAGAAGGCCAGACCCAAGATGTATGAGCTGCAGGCTGCCCTGTGAACTTGCGCGCTGACTCTTTTACAGCCACAGAGGAAGTGGGATTTTGCTGAGGAGCAGAATGAGCTGACATTATGTAACACTGTGAGAGTGGCCTGTGCTGTGACTCTGAGCAGCTGACTGGGCATGGCCAGTGGCCATAGTGCCCTTAGTATGGTGGAGGGACAGATTCACATAGCAGGATGGGGGTGTGTCAGCTAGTCTTGGTGTCAGTTTTTCATCATATACTGTAAGTGAAGATGTACCTGTGTGTGTATATATAGAGGCAGCATTGAGCTGCTGGAGTACTCTGTCCTTGCAGGGTGACTGTGGCTCTCTGTCTCACCCCTCGTTGTCATCTGGTCGGGGCGCCCCC
>JAACJT020000021.1:11737308-11750065 GCA_009936485.2 Gymnarchus niloticus | reverse complement strand
TCTTCGGATAAGCGCTTTTCATACCTCTGGCAGGTTATACTCATTTTTTACTCTACTCTTCTGCTCATTTACCTTTCACTCGGTTGACCCCGCTCATTTCCCTTGCCATGGAACTGGTGTTTTGGAGAACCCCATTGTAGCTGCCATGTGGGTCCTGATCGCTGAGCTGCGAGAGGGCCTGACAGATGGGATGGCGACAGCCTCCTTGCAGGGTCACCCAACAACCCACAAGCTGGTGGCTGTGTTGGACCGCTGGGAGGGATGTTGGGGAGTGGGGTGGTGTACCTCGAATGCAGGTTCCCACGCTGACCCTCTGTTGTTGCTGGCGATGGCAGCAGGTCGTGCTGTGCGGATGGGCATCCGGTAGGCTGAAGCTCTTTCTAGGTCAACTGGCTAGCAGCCAGGGGAGGGGCATACCCGCCCCCCTGCACCATCACTCATGTAGGTCAATCCGGAAGCTCGGCACCGTGGGAGATGCTGGAAAAAAAACTGGGACAAGCCAAGATCTCATCTTAACGAGGTCTGAAGATGCAGCCAGAGCAGAAGTGTTCACTGGCCATACTGCGCTGCAGGATTGGGGTCTGACTTTATGTGGTAATATACCTGCGTGACTATTCTTGAGCACTGGTGATGGTTACCGTGGTAATCAGCACTGGATGGATGTTATTGCCGGCTGACGCGCTTTGTCAGAAAGAGACAGTTGGATCTGCGGCACGGGTGTTAGCAAGCGGTGCCTCCCGATGGTTGTCTGAGCCGAGGGAGCGGGTTCTTCCAAGAAGGGGATGGCTTTGGGTCTGGAGCCCAGGAAGCACGTGTCCGAGTGGAGTGGTGCTGAGCTGGCTGGTCTGTGTGTACTGGCCTGTTTGTCAGTGTGTTTCAGTAACTGGAGGTGGAGCTTTAGGACTCCGTTTAACCTGGATGGCATTGTTGCCAGTGTTTTCTTCTCCAGTTCACTCTGGACACAACAGCAGAACCCCCTGAGTATTTGAGGCTGACAAATTCAGGCTCTAATCCTGGACTTCCTTCTGCCGCTCCTCAGAGAGACGTCCCGCTCTTGTCCATCGCTTGGCAGCTCAGGGCCGCCATGACTCATTACCACCAGGGGCCTTTTTGCTCCCGTATAGGGCCCCTTTGTGCCTTTCCGTCCGTTCTTCCGGATTTAACCGTAACCCCAGGCCGAGCTTGTTCTCTGAAAGGATGCCTGTGTGTTCCAGTGAGACTGTCTCCTTGCTCTTTCGGGCCCCACCGATGGTGCTGAACTTAGGTGCAGCAGTGTGAGAGTAGAGGAGCCCTCCACTCCGACCCCTGACACCTCCCAGCTTTGCCTGGGGCCCTTGGCTCGCACCCCACCCCCAGCAAGCCCTTCCACATCCGGCATGACTCACTTTACGCTCCTTGTTGAGCTGTCTGTAGGGATAAGCTACAGCACATAAGTAAGGGTGGCTGTTCACCGCCTCATTCACAGGCTGCGGTGAGTCTTGGCTCTTTTTGTGAGCGGGAGAGACGTGTGTGTTTGTGTGTGTGTGTGTATGTCCTCACACATGCACACCATGGCGTCTGTGCTGATTGGTCTCCCTGGGACATTTGATTATTAGGGCTTATGGATTTGCGAGCTGAGCCTCTTTGTCGTGTCCTCAGATGGCTTCTCCGTAGAGGAGATTCAGATAAAATGGCTCTGGAAGAATAGAATGACACTCTTTCTCTACTCGGGTAGTCTGGTCCTGTATACTTTGGCCATGTTGAGGTTGACTGCTGTTTCTTCTTAAATGCCACCATGAGCTGATGGCGTGTCCATGTGACGCAGTAGCGCTCTAACCAGAGGTTGCCTGCCTGGCTTCCTATGGGAGTCTTGTTTGTTTGTTTGTTTGTGTGCCACCACTTGTTTGTAGAGCACTGGCATTTAATGTTTTGGGGGGGGGGAGTGGTTAAAAGTGGAACCCCTGTATGTTTGCCTGCTCTGCCACCGGACGCGTCGCGGCTGTAATGTGGCAGGACGCTCGGCCTGCGGTGTCCTGCCTCTAGCCTGTTTCCGTGTCAGTCTGACTGGCCAAACGGTGACCGTCTGCCTTTTCTTAGCTTCCTACTCGTGAGTGTTCCTCAGCTTGTGATGCGGGGGTGGAGGGTGCATTTCAGGGCTGACGGGAGGCTCTTTCAGCCATTCGGTGACTCACACTGCCCCCCCAAGCCCCACCTTAGTGTTTTTACAGCAGGTGATGGGTGTCAGATAATTGGGGCTTTGTGGGAGTTGAGCAGCCCGTAAAATCTGATATGGTGAGTAATGAGCGAGACGGCCGACTCAGAGAGGCACCCACACACCCACCGATCTGGTCTTTTGTGACGCTGCCATGATGCTCTCCATCTCTGTTCCCATTGGAGGTTAATGGGGGTGTGCGGGAGGTCCGAGTCATAGACCTCAGAGGAGAAGCAGTAAGTTTGGCCTTCCTGTAAGCTGGTGTGCTCACAGCCAAAGAGGAAGGAGGCTGGAAAAAAGACAATGGGGGGGTGCTGATTGCTGATTGTGTGTGGGTGTGGAGCTGTGTTTATGTTCTGTATGTGTGTGGCAAGTAAATGCGCTTCCTGTCCCTGGACAGCGACGCCGACGGCATTGGAGATGGACGGAGCAGCTGGTTCACTGGGAGTGCGGACCGCTGGGATCCAGCCAGCAGCTGGAAGCCGTGTTTTAATGGGCTGTCATGTCAGGTGGGGGGCTCGGTGCATTTTGCCGTAGTGGTGCCGTCAGCTACGTTCTTGACCTAGCCTGCGTTTGAGAGAGGGGCACAGAAAGGTCATTCTGCATGTGTGGCTTGTTGAGCGCAGTCTGGGGGGTCGGCCTGCTTGGCTGCAATGAGAGAGCTGAACATGGTGCTGACGGTTATGATCCACACTGCTGAACGTCAGATGGGGCTTGCCTTGCAGTTTGAGGTGTTCAGGAACCCCCCCAAATTAAACACAACTTCTGATGTGATTTAGTTTTCCCCCTTCACAATCCAGATGCTGCAATTTGCCCTATTATGACCAGTGCCGCCTCCCCATTCACTGCCTCCTACTTGCCTCTTCTGTAGACGGGGACCTCAGCATGACAGGTGACCCAAAACCCCTTCCCAGATATCAAGGTTCAGATGGAAACGTGGGCACCTCAGGTGGTGAGGATGCAACCCCGGTTCTTCCCGAAAGGTAGAGGAACATAGGAGGGGCTCGAGTCTGTAAGGGGAATCTTCCTGTTGTGTCCCCCCCTGAGCGATGTATGTTCGACCCCTGGTCTCACGAAAGCTTTCTGAATGAGGGGCCTTGACTGATGAGCCTGGAGTTCATGGGGAGTGCTGGTCCAGTAAGGTTCAGCCTCTCTGGGCTGTCCTGCGGAGTCCAGCTCCAGGGTGAGTGGCGCACATAACACAGGGAAATGAAGATTTCTCTTCCCATCAGGTGACTTCTGCTGGAGTGAGAAATAAGATGATTCTAGTGTCTTTGTCTCCCTTGAAATTTAAGACCCCCCCCCAAGCAGGGGTAGTAAAATAAGCATGGAGAGAACTGTGGAGGAAAAGAGTGGCTGCTCCAGCTCACCATCGATCTGCATCTTGGCTTTGCCTGGAGGCTCCTGGTCCTGTATCGATGGAGGCTACCAAAGCTGGCAGTGTCGTTTCGGACTTGCAGAAGGTTTCTGCTAGTGACTCAATGTTTTGCCTCTAGAGCTGGTCCAGTGCATCACGCAACTGGGCTGACATCCCTGATTGGAGAAGGAGGCTTGGCAGGCGATGGTTACAGCCGACCTGGCTGCTAGGGCTTTAACGTCCTATTAGGAATTTGTTTATGAATGTGGCTTGTGATGACTTTAAAGTGTCAAACTTGGCTTGCTTTTTTTTTTTTTTTTATATAAAGGCTTCTCATGGGTTCTGAACAATCACAGCCTCCAGATCTCGATGCAGCCTTGACAGCTGGGTGCAAAGATTTACTGGTCTGGTGGGCAGTACTGTGACGTTAAGGCCCCACCACCTGCAGCCCCACGCTGTAGATGCCATCGGTGCATACAGAGTAAACACACTGCAATGAAGAATTAAAAGCTCACACCTCAAAATGTTATGAGGCAAGCAGGCCCAGAGCTGCTGGACCTCTATTTGGCCTAGAGTCCCGTGTGTGACCCCTCCCCCCCGTACTCAGTAATGAAAAGCCAGTCTGGTTTGGCCTTGGCACACCAGTCAAGTTCATGTTGTTTCTGGGTGAAGTGCTCTTGCCCAGCCGTATTGGGAGGGATGCTACATAAAAGCACACTGAACTGAGTTTCTGAAGGTTCTGCCAGTCCCTGAACAAGTCCCCTGCGCGCGCACACACACACACACACACACACACACAAGCATGGTTTTTGCCAAACTATAGGCTGAGCTCTTCATTGCCACACGGTGCCCTAAGATATGGACGGTGTGACTGCAATGGTAACCCCCAGTTGTGACTGCTCAGCTCTTTCACCATGTGATTGTGGTCACTTGGCAGTGACTCACACCTAAGCGTCAGTCTGCATCAGGTGGCAGACGCCGGGGTCTCGGCCTGCGTGACGCATCGCAGTATGGAATGGTTACTTCACTTTTCTCTTGTGTGTGAGACGTGTTGCTGGGTCTTTGCAGGGTTAGGGTTACGACACCCTCTTAGCTGTCATCCTCGTGTCTGTGCACATGCTGCCAAGGTATTTCATCCTGACTTCCCCTCTTCGCTCCATCAGTAGAAATCGTAGTGAGGAGGAGGAGCGAACAGATTGTGACCTTGTTTTGCGACTCCTGGAGGGCTGTGTGAGATCTCCCCAGTACTACATCCTTAGCAAAATTCTCCCTGAGTGATCGCTTGGAATGCTGCACCTCCCCCAACTTCAGAACCTGAAGACGCCCCGTAGATGAGCTTCCGTGTGCTGCCGGGAAGCCAGTCACATGAAGGGCCCCTTTGATTTGTGCTGGCCGGTAATGAGTCTGGTTTGAGGTTCCCCATCCAGAAAAGTGGATCAGAGTTTCTTTTTCAACACAGCCCGTTGTGCCCTCCCCTGGCAGTAGTGGGAGGGAGTGCTTGCTTGCTTATTCCCCCCCGAAGATCTGCACCTGTCTGGCTCTTAATTTCCAGAGAGGCCTGTGTTGGATGCATGTTGGACTGCTTTTAAATGTTCTGTGTGAGCCGATGGATGACGCACGCCAAGTCTTCTGGGGCTTTGACTCTTACCCTGGCTGGTTTTGACTCGCCTGGGCTTGTGAACATCAATTCTCCACTAAGCTGCGGAACACAACGTCCTTGTTTACGTTTCCACACAGGATCGATTGCAGCCTCAGAGCCCATTACTCGTGTGTAATAGTCTATGACTGTGCCTTTGCTGGTATATGGGATCTGTAGCCGCTTTACCAGAGCTGTGACTTTTCTGGATAATAATTGTGTGTGAGTGTCCTCATTGCTCAATATATTCTCTTGCTCTGAGCAACCCCCAGCCGGCCCTTTCATGTTCAGGTGGGGAGGATCTTTGCCCCTGCAGATAGATCCTCCTGTCCGGTTTCCTTTATAAATATCCTCCCCATCTGATTAATATGCTAATTCTTGTACCTTGTTAAGTGTCCTTCAAATGCCATGTTTTGTTGCCTCTTGGCACACGATGCAATCACAATTAAATTATCATAATTGAAAAGCCTCCCTAAAAACACATCTATTCATTGCTAAGCTGCTTAGCCTGTATTTTAAGAAGTTGCCATGCATAAATTAAATTTGAGTTCTTTTCAATGTCTGAAAGAAGTATGGGCTTCGTTCAGCCAGGGTGATTATCTTTCACTTGGTCTTGAAATGTGCTCTGCGGCGAGTTACCTGTTGGGTATTATGTCTGAGACAATCTCCAGTTGTGCCTGAGGGCACAGAGTCTCAGAAAGCAGCCAACATAGCTGTCCCTGACTGCAACTGTCCTGCCCTCTTGCAGATGGAAATTCTGAGAATGGAGAGCTGGACCTGAGCGGAATTGATGATGATGAGATTGAGAGGGTGAGTGGACAGAGCACCTTACTCAGAGGTCACCTCTTTTGCACACTTTACTGTTGTTTTGTTCTTGTGAATCCTAAGGCATTACCATGGCTGCAGTTGGTGTCCTGTTTTGGTCAGTCTAATTGTGTGTGGTGTGTGTTTTTTTTTTTTTTTAAAACAGTATATTCTAAATGAGAAGGAAGTGAAGATCAAGACAGACCTGTGGATGAAACAAAACGCAGACTATTTAAAAGAGCAGAAAGGTGAGATATATGCAGATTAGAGTTCACTCACACACACACACGCAGGGTGTAGATACTACTTTCTTTTTTGAACCTTGTTGGTCATGACACGGTTTTGTTAATCTGTGCCATATTGATGGGCATTTGGGAAGCTTCACTTCTTGCTCTTAATTGCTCACGTTGTATTTCAGTCCTGTCTCTCTGTTCCAGAAAAAGAAGAGAGAATCGCGAAGGAAAAGGAGCTTGGCACGTACAAGGAGCAGAAGGTGACGACCTGCCTGCTTTTAATCCATGCGGCGGGGGTCTCCGCGAGGGGTTTCCTCCGCATCTTCTGTCAGACTAGCAGCAAGGAATGCTGTTTTGTTAACCTGACGTCTGCACTGTTTACTTCATAAAAAAATATATATATATATATATATATATAACGCAACAGATTAACTGGAAGGTGCCGTGTATTTAATGAGGTGTGGAGATTCCGATGGCAGACACTGAAGCCTCAGAATTCTCCAGTTCAAATCCTGACGTTATGCTCGAATTACAGATCCCCTCTCCAGTAATATAACGAGGCTTGTCAAACAGTACGATAAGTGGCTGGAACACTCATGCAAATTCCCAGCCATTGTAGAAACTGTACAACACAAAAAAAATGCCAGTGATTTTACATATTGTTACTTCTGGTTTGTCTTAACATTGATCTCAGACTTCTCAGCTTTAGGGATTTTGCCCTTTTAATACCTATTCTCACATTATCGTTATGTAGAACATTCCAATTGCATTTGCTCACTGGTAATGACAGTGGCTCCACCTACAGTGACTTGCTTGGTTGTGTCCCCACAAGCCCAAGCGGCCGCAGAAGAAGCGTGAGCCGATCCGTGCCAGCACAGCAGGTGAGGCCATCGAGAAGATGCTGGAGCAGAAGAAGATCTCCAGCAAGATTAACTACGACGTCCTGCGAGACCTCAACAAGAAGGGCGGCAGCCCGGGCTCACAAGCTGAAGAGGCACCGTCCAGCCCCACTGGCCGAAAGCCGAGCAGCCAGCGGAAGCGGCACGCGGCCCCCCTCGGCCTGGGAGGCCCGATCAGTAACGTGGGCAAGAGGTAGGCGGTGGTGGTGGGTGGGGCCTGGTCATGTGATCACTCCTCAGCGCAGCACTCTGTGAGGGCTGATTGTGAAATGCTGGTGCAGTTTACCACAAACATGCAACCAGTTCAGCATGCTCTTGTGTGTCCATATTTCTGATTTTTATCATTGGCCCTGTATTGCGTCATGTTTGGTCTCAGGTTTCCATTTCAGCGTATATTTCAGCTGAGTTCCAGTCGTCATCTTTCTTAATGTTTCACCGTGGAAATGAAATTCCAATCAGCTGATGGGAGGCTCTCTGTAACGGTGATCCTGATCCTTCATTAGTTTCCTGGGACGTGACGAGGGTCTGGTAAAGAGATGTGCCCCTGAGCCAGTGACATCTGTTTGTGATTTTTCTCTTCTGCTCTCGCATCCCGACTCTGTTGTTGGTGTCAACCTTTCCATGGCAGCCTCAAAAATAACTGTCCTGTGTAAATTTAGCTGGAAAAGGAGCGGCAATGTGGAACAAATTTAAGACCATAAACACAAGTATTTCCTTCCAGGGTCTTGACCGAGCCCTGCACCATCTTCGGAGGGGACGATCACGGTCGGTGTGGCAAAAAAGGGGGTAGGAAGGGACAGTTCAGTATTTTAACTGGGTCAGGAAGAGTTCAGTTCTGAAACAGCTTGTGTCACCCTCCTGGGATCAGCCGTCAGTGTGGGGTTTGTTTACTTGACCTGTTGAGGAAGTCACCCCCTGGATTTCTGGGTGTAAGTCTGCTTCTATACGTGACACCTTGCGCAAAAACGCATTTCTGACCCACCAAAGCAAAGGGATGTGCTCTCTGTTCCTGCTTTTAAGGCAAGGCTGTTAGACTGACTTAACTGCATTCCTCTAGTTTTTAGGATACATTTTTCCACAATGAATCATTAATGTTCACCAGACAGGGTCCTGCATCTTTCATGCTGTGGGTCCAGCATCTTCTTTTCCCCTCATTGGGGGGCAGAAGCCTGTGAAGTGTGTAACCTGCTCCCTCAAAGTGGGGCCTGTCCTGTTTGAGTCAAAGCTCGGGTGCCTTTTTTCCCAACTGATGGGCAAGCAGCCTGTCCACCTCGTTGCCCGCCCTCACCACGTAAACGGTGTCATTTGAGAGAAGCCGAGGAGCAGCGTGAGGCTAGCTCGGGCCAATCAAGATGGGGGTCTGGGGGTAGTGACGCGAAATGCCAGTGCCGCACGCAGTCCACACTAAGCCTATTGTGTGCCGTTGCAGGGGCTCTGCTGTCAGGGACACTGCAGCATTGTGACGCTGCTTGTCCCCCTGGGCTGGGCCTACAGTGCTGCCAGCATGACCCGGCACAGTGCAGCTAGCTGCCAAACAGAGGACCCGTGTTTCCTGCACTCAGGCAAAGATGGAAACGCACTCTTCCAGAAATAGCTAACATCATTAGCGTGTAGTGGTTCCCCCGTTTCCCCCATCTCCTTCATCTGTCCCCGCCTGCTGAAAACATTTAAGTATATACATGTGTGGAATTTAACATACGTGTAGTATGTATGTTTCTGAAAGGGATGGTGGAGACTTTTTGAAAACCATTGTGTTTCATAAAAGCTGTCTGTTTTGAAGCGAATTGCTGCAAGATTATTTTTAACTTTCCTGCAGCAGCAGTAATGCCAGCTGCACCCATTTTTGCCGCAGATTAGCTGACAGATCACGGCCCGTGTGTGTGCTGATCCTCCTTTGTTGCTGCTGTTTAAGGGTTCCTCCTGGAAATAGTAGCTTGACTATGACTTTCCTTAGTGGCGACTGAAGCGTGAGGGCAGTGACTGCCTTCCGCCTCCGTACCCAGCATTAGCAACATGCTAATCTGGACATTCACACCCCCCACACACAGTCTGGGCTGGCTGGCTTGCTCCAATGCTGAGATATTCACTCTGACTGAGATAATCCCTCTAACTCTGTCTCTGACCACAACATAATCTGCAGGCTTAAGACCTGGTATCACTCAGCTATTAGTCTTGTGGTCGATCATAGCTGCCTTTGTATTATGAACAGAGGGACTGGTTTATTAATTTGGGATGCTAGGGTAGATTAAATCCCAAAATTGTTCTGCTTGTTTTAAGAGCGAATGTATTGCTCCTTTTGTGTTAGTATCTGTGTTTTGTTTGGGGGGTGGGTTATAGATCCTGCTAAGCATAAAGATATGGTATCGGCCTTCAGCCTTCACAGTATACTTAAAACTATACAGAGTATCTCACCGGCCTGCCCTCCTTCATACACTGCTGTGCATCTTTGATCCTTTCATCAGACGTCTTTCTCCCCTGTTCTTTCTCTGATCTTCTTTGCCACGGTGGAATCCTCACATGGCTTTTTTGGCACTTGCCGGCAGACGGCCGTGTCCCATACGGTACGCTCTACTTGTCGTTAGGCAGTGGCTTCTCATGGTTCCTCCCCAGGACACCAGCAAATACCTTTTCGGTCAAGGTGGTGTGGATGATCTGAATAGTGGGTTGAGAGAAACCTGGTGCAAGTTAGTGATGGTGCTGGTGCTAAATGAGGTTTCAAAAGCCATGGTGGGGGGGTATCCAACATTCATTGGTCATTCATAACACTCCTACCTGCTATGGGTTTTGAAGCCTCATTTGTCCCATCAATAGTATAAATCCTCGAGGGGACTCTTTTGAGACTTGATTTCTTGAGTCAAAATTTGGATCAGATGTATAAGAAAATGAATAATAGATGTGAATTGAAGCAGGTGGTTCTCCAGTTGTCTCCCACAGCTCTCGCCAAACACATACGTTGACAAAAGGCTCTGTCCTGCCAGCTCTCACACAATTTGAGAGCTCTCAGTAAGAGGAACAGCCCAGACGAAATCTGTAACTAACGGGTCCACCTTACTCCAATGGACCTTTCTTCTCATCAGAAAGCGTGTCTAAAATAGTGGTCTAGCTGCGAGTCATGTTTCTTTCCCTATCTTCCTTGTTCACCGTACTTGCGTCGGCACTCCCCTGGTTGGCAGCATTTTGTACGCAGTTTAAAGTCTTAGCTAACCCCTGCTCGTATTAGTAACCTTACAAGGGAGGTCACCCCATAGGGCAAATGGGGGGGATTAAAACCTGCCATTAAACTGCGAGGATTTGAGCTATCCTGCTGTCTGGCCTACCAGAGTGGGGAAGGTGCCAGTGGGGACCCCTCGGCCCCCTTTGTGCAGACGTGATCTCTCTGTGCTGCTGCAGCCTGCCGTCTGTGGGACTGCTCTCCCCAGGAACCCGGGAACCGGAGCCTGAGTATGGCTGCTGACCAGCAGCATGCTGGGCTCTGACCTTTAATCTGCGTGGTCAGTGTATTTGTTTGGAGAGGGGGGCATTTTCTACATTTTTGTTGAAAAATGTGCCCATTTTTAAATTTCTTCATAGCACTGAAATGGCTTCTTTCCAAAGCTCAAAAATGATTGAACAATGGCTTACTATTGCAGCAATAAACTCAGCCGTCCATCCCATAATCAACATCTTCATCATCAAGCAACTTGATCCTGTGAATGCAGTGGAATTGGTGTTATGGATTTAAGCAGCAGAGTGGTGACGTATGACATAATTGAAGGAAGGGCATCTTTTATACGTGTAAGACCTTTTGCATTTTCTGCCCCCTACAGCAGGATGACAACGGCAGAAATGTGCCCCATCAGTCATGTGACCGGAGTGATCACAATGGTGGTATTTTAACTGGTGGTATCCAGCCCTCTTGCCACCACCTCCAGGCTGGGAGATCACTGCCAAATGTGCCCCACCTTCTGTGAATCCTCTACTTTCCTCTTCCCCCCCCATAACATGTAGGTCGTGTTGTCATGGTGCGTTAACAGCTGCTGCCCTAACATCCTGTCATTACAAAGCGAAGTGTAGTTCTGCTGCCACAGTTCCAGGCCCGGAACGGAGGAGACAAGAAGCACGCAGCCATAGGTCATCTGGTTTTTGTGCGTGTCAGAAGTTAACCAAACAGAATAACATTTCGTTGCATGGCTGTGCTGCATGCTGACCAGCGTTGCCACTACTGGGTTCTACAAACGTACAAGTCAGTCGCTTCAACGGGGAAGGCGTGTGTGTTTGACAAGTCCAGGGCCAGGTGCCTGTGACGCGTCTTGGGGTGTGTGCTTGATCATTTTTCACTTGGGGTTGGTGAGAACAACACTGCAGGTGAAGTCCACTCCCCAGATGAAGTGTCAACGGATGGGGATGCCCGCACAGGGAGGGTTCTTCTTTCGTTCCGTTCATCCATCTGCGTGCATGCATGCATGTAAGAGCAAATGAGAATTCCTCAGGTTTGTATCGTGTGGGGAACACTTTGATGTGTAAATGCATTCCTTAACGCATCAGTAAGCACACGTGAGCATCAAAGAGAATGCAGCCTTGTTTTCAGTGATGCGCCTGATAAAAGGTCCTCCCGCTTTGTTACCCTCTATTATGGAGAAGACGTGTCCCACCTCCTGGCGTCACCTGGACGTCTTTCCTTTGGCCTGCTGTCCCACAGTGTCCTCGACTCTCACTGTGACACCTGGCCTGTCACTTGTCAGATATTTCGCACTGCGGGATATCCTATTAACATCATCGAGTTCGTGGCTCCTTTAATCTCCGGGGGTTTGGGAGGTCAGGGCCGTACCAGCAGCCTCCAGCATCGCAACGTTTTTGGCACGCCGCACACCGGCTAGTCAAAAAGACGTGGCAGTCGACGGATCTGAAATGTGCTAGTCGCAACCCAGCTGTCCCGATTAGTGATGTGCTACTCTGCCCCAAGGCTGCGAGGGCCATGTGGGGGGAGGGCAGCTTGACAGATGTCCCTGGATACGGGCCGTCCTTTGTTCTGTGTGGTTTCATCGGGCCTGTCTATGGGACCTTCGCTGACCTGTACGTTTTAGCTTTTCTCGCCCGGTTTGGCCGGTGCTCCCCATCATACGCGCTCATCAGCTTTGGTAAACAAACAGCAGCTCAGCTGCCAAATCACCGACGGTTGGAATTTAATTTTTTATTTTAGTCTGCTTTTAAAATGCAGTCAGTCTTGGACTCTGCTTGTTGCCTTCATTCTGAGCTTGGATTTCAACCAGTTGCCACAGCAATAAAAGGCCTCTCTCTGGGGACTGATGCTATCTGAACCTAGGTGAAGATTGGACACAACTGTAATTACAGAAATAATGGATCCACAATTAGGCAGAAGGCTGATTTGCAAGGTGCTGAAGTGACACATCAGATAGAGAATTGGTTTCTGTCCCTCAGGATAGTGGTGACAGACCTCCGTTTCAAAAAGGAATTAAATTTTTTTTTTTTTTTTTTTTGGTAGCCTCAAAAGTAGATTCTCCAAGGAGTAATTTCCTCCACAACCTGGTTGATGCCCTAGCCCCCACACTGCCCCCCCCCCCCCCCCCCCAACAACCAGGTGAGAGAAAAAAAGCACACATACCCGCACATGTTGGACGCAGACCGTGGGGGGAATGG